>JAQPZY010001477.1:1430000-2030000 GCA_029931535.1 Margaritifera margaritifera | reverse complement strand
AATTCATTATATGAATTAGATTAAAAAAGAGAGAAAGGATCGTACAGATGTAACGGAAGTTTCTGACAGGCAAAATCGTTTATATCTTTTAAGTTTTCTGGGCATTTACAAATTTGACATTCATCAATATAAAGAATATAAATTTTATTTATTGATCGATTAATAATCAAACTATTTGTTGAAATGAATGCTTATTTAATTCTTTTCATTTGTGTGTTTATTTATCAGCATATATAATTTAATTATATACCTACTTATATGACATTCTCACAAAAACGTATGAGAACTAGTGAACAAAAGAAAAGGTATGAAAATTTTACCTATTTTAGCTGGGCAAAAAAAATTAAATATTTTTTTTTTAAGACAGTTCGATAAATATAGTTAAATAATTATAAATTTAGAACTATGAAATAAATAAATGAGGAAAATACAAATTATTTAATGAATTCTTTTTCATGATAAAGAAAAGAATTAATTATACGAAATTACACGGGAAAAGGTCTAAATTATAACAACACTGAAATTTTAGGGTACTCAGTTCACCAAATATTATTTCACAGTGATGCACTGTTAACCTAAATGCTTGTGCAAATAAATAATATTTACAATAAATGTGTATGAATATAGCTACCGCAGTACCGTAATGGCGGAATGTCACGTGTTACAGATATGGCCACGTCCAGTACAACCGTAATTGAACGGTCTATACTCTGAAAGAGTATAAGCTGTAAGGCGCATGAAGCTAACTTACGCTTAGCAAAATAGATTCTTTGTTTTTTCATTGTAACGGCACTTTTAATCCATTAATGGCTATATCACGCTGATGAAATGGAAGCTACTAAGTGCCTTTTCCTAGGACACACCGAGGCAGTGTCAAAATAGAACCATTTGAAAAAAAATTATGATACCTTTTATCGAATTACTTGCACAAGTTCAGTAAAAGAAATTTCTCAAGTGAGTTCATGTATGAAAAAATAAACTTGGGGATGTTTCGGTCACACGCAAAAATCATCTCAGTCGATTCGCTCGTAAGGAACGCTGTAATGATGTGTGATGTGCACTTGACGTCATTTGGTAAACAAGGTACATGCATATACAATGGCAGCTACTGATGTTTTTTTTTTTTTTTTTTTTTTTTTTTTTTTTTTTTTTTTATCACTGTCGGCGGAAGACCTCAGCTTGTTCCGATCGCAACAACTATTTCCTAGTTGGCAATCGGAACATCGCTTGGCTATTTTCGTCAAGCCGTGAAATAACGTCGGATATTGTTGTAGGAATACATATAAATTTGATAGGTTTGGTGAGTCGCCTTCGGCGGAGTGCACCACATATGTTACGACAGAAAAGAGCGACAATGTTCAGAATGTGACTTCGTCATATTGCGCCGTGTGAACAAAAGTAGTTCCAAATATAGTTCTCAATGGCGGCGAATAACATTCGAGGTTTCTCACAAAATGTCACTTTCTGAAACGTATGTCGTCTGCTTAAGGTTAAACCTTTTGCGGTAAGAAATGCACAAAATTAGGTCTTTTTCATCTCATACGATCGAGAAAAAAAGTATCCAGTTTGTAAGCTTGCAAAACTGTTTCAAAATAGCTGAAATTCGGTATATTTGCCCTGACCCTATTTTGACAAACAAATTTTCCTACACCTGAACTTGTATGGATATTAAAGAAAATCTGACCGGTTACACTTTTTCATTTCATCTCAAACATTTGGTACACATTTTGCTTCCTAAAACTGGGTGTTCACTCTGAGTGCGTAGTTTTGCATTCAAACGCTGTGGTAATCACACTGAGTTAGATACCCGCAGCATCAGGTACATACTGAATGCTTATCTTAAACTCATTTACGCCATCTCCGGATTCTTCGTTAAGTAAAGTATAATCCCATAGGTCAATTGTCAGGACTAGCTTTTTGTTTAAAAATTTAACTCTGTGCAAAATACGAAATTCTGGAGTGGAACTTTAAGGAACCTTATGGTTACAGTTAGCTTTAATAATTTTGTACCTTCTCCTCTTTTGTAAATTCTTGCTTCTTCCTGTTTTGGAAGGTATACAATTTCCAACATTTTGATCATAATTATTATTCCTACAGGACATAATTTTCACCAAGTGGACTGTATGATTTTGTCGAATTTGGGTCGATTTTACTGAAAATCTGCTACGATGTCCACGCTTCCCTCGAGTAACGTAAATACTTACCGTCTGTACTCGCGTATAAATCCGGTTCAAATGAAAACAACATAGACCATGATCTTCCATCGCATAATGCGCCGGCAGATCAGGGTCTATCTTGTTTGTTCTACTGATTAGTCCTTACAAACTGCATAGACCCAGATCTGCCGGTGCATTATGCGACGGCAGATCTGGGTCTATGCAGTTTGCAGTTGGTATGAGTTTATACGCGAGTATAGACGGTAGATTAGGCATGAAGTGACATATTTTCAATGGAATATTTCCTATTCAGATAAAAAAAGGATTCAAATATGCGACACGTCTAGTATAAACAGATTAATCAAGTGCAGTGGTGACTCAACGATTTTTCTATACATTTTGGCCTAAAATATGTGCTACCTTTTTATGGACCCTTGTCTCCAATGACCTTATCCTTTCATACCCTTAAAATATGTTGAAAAGAAGGCGCAAACCATATAATGACACGTATACAATCTTCAAGCCCGAATTTTGTTATTTAATATATGTTGCTATGGTGTAAAATTTGCAATTTGCCTATCTGAAACGACAATCGTGATATTGAATGATAATGGGGCGGGGGATGTTGGCATTAACTGCCTTGGGGAGAATTTTTCCAACCACAGCCGTTTTGTACTAATAATTGTCTTAAATTTACAAAACCAAAATTAAAAAACACGCGAAAAACAAGGACTTAAAATAATAAAGAAAATATTTATTATACACTCGTTGTATGTCCTTAAGGTTACGCTCCACGGTGTTCACAAAATTCACTTTCTGGCAATTATGTCGTCTGCTTGAGGTTCAACATTTGCGGTCAAAACTGCCAAGAATTGGGACTGTTTCATCTCATACGTTTGAAAATAAAATTCTATATCAGTGTAGCTGGTGATTCTATTGAATTTGACTTATTCTGCATTTGTTTCAATTCAACATGTGAACTTGCACAAATGCTTCAAGAATTGCTGAAATTCGGCATATTTTGCCCTGTTCCTGTTTTGATATACGAATTTGTCTCCACCTATACTTGCATGAGAATGAAGTACCTTAATTTGACTTTCTCTAGAAGATATTTAAAGAAAATATCAGTGGTTAAACTTTTTCATTTCATCTCAAACATTTGGTACACATTTTTGCTTTATAAAACTGGGCGGTTACTCTGAACGCATAGTTTCGCATTCGAACGCTGTGGTAATCACACTGATCCGGATACTAGGAGCAGCTGGTACATATTGAATGCTTAAATGAAACTGATCTACACCAACATAAGCATCTCATATGATGCATTGGTCAAATGTCGAGACTAGCTTTCTTTTTAAAAAAATTTAATCCTGTGCAAAATACGAAATACGAAGACATGCATATATATATATATATATATATATATATATATATATATATATATATATATATATATATATATATATATATATATATGTATATATACACACACACACAGCGAGAGAGAGAGAGAGAGAGAGAGAGAGAGAGAGAGAGAGAGAGATAGAGAGAAAGAAATGCTGACATTTTTACATTTAAAATAATGTTTATCAAATTCAGTCGTATTTACGTCTGCTGCAGACTGTACTTAAGTCATATGTGTAATAACTTCAAATGTACAGAGACATACTGCAACAAGTGGTGGCGCGACGGGGGATTCGGGGTTCTGGGGTGGGCAATTGCCCCCGGGCGCCGGGCAAGGGGGAGGGGGCGTTGTCGGGAGGTTTTTTGTGTTTGTTTTAAGCTTTAACTGGCGCGTGGATGTGGGGGTGGGGCGTGTTTGGAGGTTGGCAACTGACATAAAAACTTTTCTCCGTGGCAAAGTAGGGGCGCCACTAAAAAACCTTGCCCCCGGGGCCTCGGTAGGGGCGCCACTAAAGATCGTTGCACTCGGGCGCCTCGAACCCTTGCGCCGCCACTGAATGCATCCTTGTTTTTTCTGTTGTTTTTTTTACATAAAATTTTTTGCAAGAACATAAAGACTGCGCATTATATTTTTTTCTTTCGCAAATTTACTCTGTCGGAACTCTCTTTGTCGAATGCACATAATGTCTTTTACATTGTTCCTAGAGTTTTTGAGAAAAACCGTGACACGCAGAAATATTTTCAAGCAGAATTTTAACTTCTGCGGTAAACTTGAAGCCGCTCATCAATCTAATTAAGATAAAATTCTAACTTCAATTTACAACGATCAACTTTCACATGTTTCATATTATGTGTCCCATGCAAACATTCAACAGGGATACTATGGGCAAAAATGGGGTGACAAAACGAATAATTCAGATAGAAATAGCTCTGTATGATACATGTGGATTTAAAAACGCATCAGACAGTGACACATTGTGAATCAACTTATTCAAAACCTCTGTCAACAAAAACATTCATTTGCACAAGTACATTTTTATAACATTTAATTTATTTCAACAAAGTGCCAACTCAGAATGCAAACACGTGCTGAGTTAATTCATTCTGAGAGCTTGAAATGTACAACTAAATACACTAAAAGAGCTTCAGAAAGGTCGAGTTTGAGAAGAAATACCTCACAAAGCTTTCATTCACTATTGAAGCTAATTTTATTTAATATGTTCCCTCTTGAATGACATTTTTTCATTCTAAGCTCAACTGAAGTCTAAGCTTGTTAATTACAGTGCTCGGTTCTTGATTCAGTCTGACCAATTGCATGGAAAATTTGAAATACTTGCCATGTAAACCCATCTGAATAGAACTGTCAAAATGAAAAGCGAAGTTCGATGAGAAGAAGCGCCTAGCCGGGGGCCCTCCTATACTAAATTGGACGTAAGCCTGCCCACCACATGTTAAACCAGCAGGAAAATATTATAGTAAACAGATAAAATTTAATTGACCATATATAATTCTCATGGTAATTGTATCTATATGTGACGAAATGTAAATCTGATTGAACTGAGAAAAATTATATAATATGTATGGACAGAGTTTAACGGTACAGCAGGCATGGCTAAATAATGCCGAATAAGTTCAGATATCTAAAAAAAAAGGCATAGGAAACAAAGATAAAGGGGGTGGGGGTGGGGGTGAAGGGCAAATTCCTTAAAATACAACGTTCAATTGCTGACATAAACCTAACTCTCTTAAAAAGTCTAAAACCATCATCACTGGACGCATCTCAAAGCAAAAGGATTGCGTCCTTTAGTCACCTTATACAACATGCAGGAGGGAGCACCGGGAATATTTTACATCACCGAGCCCGCAAGGGGGTGAGAAAGATGAAGTTGCTCTGCTATTCAATAGAGGATAATTAACGATACAAATTATGGCTCAATTTATCGTGCAAGCTGCAAATTTAGATTACGCAGATAAGAAGTAAAGGGGAGACAAACAAAATACGGAGAAATAAGTGATACCTTCATTAGCGGTTGGAATACTTGCTTACGTACTGCCTCGCCTGCTGTTGAATCAAATGACTCGTCTATAATACCCGGACAACAGTAAACATTATGATCTTCATTCACCTTCAATTCCTTGTTTTGTATTGTGCTTATATATATATATATATATATATATATATATATATATATATATATATATATATACATATATATATATATATATATATATATATATATATATATATATATATATATATATATATATATATATATATATATATATATATCGACGACAATGGGATGCCGCTGTCAGAGAGCCAGTTCTCGCCTCGGCTGGATTTATGTATCCTCAATTTTCTCCTGGTGCAACGTTTCCGCCATCTTAGAGTTAATTTTCTAGGGGAGGGGGGGGGGGGGGGAATTGCCCTAGGGCCGTTTTCTGCAAAAGTGAAAACTAGTTTAGAGTCACTCTTCCCACATATCTTAAAATACAGAGCGATTTTCCCTCTTTAAGAATGGCCCTAGAGTAGGTTTCCACCCCATCGCCCTCACAACATTATACTTTTGAGTGAGTTTTTTCCCTGTTGAATAACTACCATAAAGTCTTTTTTCAGTGCAGAATAAGTTTCCCTCCATTAACATTTGCTGAGATATAATTATGACAAAGTAGCAAAATAAGAGTGGTGCAGCTTCTGAGAGCTTTGTCACAACACTACAATAATCAATACATACGTCAGTAGGCGCAAATGTACACAGATTACATTTCGTCATGATTATTTTATGACAATTAGTTGACAAATTTCAAGAACAAAATGTGAGATGGTAGTGGGGGTTAATTTTACACTAAAGTAGAATTTCCCCAAGGCAGAAATTCTACTGGGGGTGAGGGAATAGAGCGACGTTTCCCTGGGGAAAATTAACCCTGCGACATTTTCCCGGGAGAAAAGGACCCTAGAGTAGTTTTTCCCCCGGGGAAAATTACTCAAGAGTAGAATTTCCTAGGGGAAAGTTATGGTGCACTTTTTTCAGAGGGAAAATCGGCTCGGGGGGAAAAAAACTGCCCTGCGAGATCAGTCAAACTACAAATTCAACTGAGAGAGAGAGAGAGAGAGAGAGAGAGAGAGAGAGAGAGAGAGAGAGAGAGAGAGAGAGAGCAAACGGGTCATGAAGTATGTCTTTTATAAGTTTGTATTCCATACGAATTCTATATGTTGTGATATTCTTTTCAATGTATGTTTCAAGCAGCCTGTCGTGTGAAAAAAAAGATGATGTTGTAGAAGAAGAAGAAGAAGAAGAAGATGATGATGATGATGATGATGATGATGATGATGGAGAGGAGGCGGAGAAGATGATCCGGCAGTAATCAAGCACATTATGTGTAGCAGATACTGCGTCGCTTTGCATGATCGTTTTAAGATTCACTGACTGCATATTTCCATGCAAATTTTACTTGAATCATATACTTAACTTTCCGAATAAGTATTAAAATCCCTAATAAAACAAGTAAGAAAGCCTTTTTATAATTGCAGTTATTGTGCCTTTCTATACAGAATTATATTAACGCAAAACAAACAAAAGATCCTTTTCTTCGGTTATGTGCGTGATTGTTGGAAGTTTACACACAAATAGTCTATCGAAATCACCAACTGCAAAAATGCATCCAAATACGTTAAATTTACCTCAGCAATGTGATGATCATCGATTCAAACCTGCACGCAACTTTGGCTATGACCTGAATCTAAAATCTTACGTAAATTATATTATTTAATGTACACCCAATCCCTTTATGCCAAGGACAGTTCGGTGTACAATTGGGCAGAGAAAGACTGACGTGTAATATTAGAATAATAGAAAAATCTATTAGACTAAATATCGTACGCAAGATATGAAAGACTGCATTTCGCAATCTGAAGCCGCTATCAACTCAACGGTACAATTGTTCACAAAAGAAACATTTCGCCTGCACGCAAATCTCGCGCTATCTTATAACTCGATACTGAAATTTGACATCGTTCTTCCCATGTGGAAAGATTGGATTTAGTGTCTGTAATGAAAGAACTTTATATTCCAGTATGACCTTTGCACCACTGCAGACAGAAGTGCATATTACAGGTGAGTTATTGCATGACAGAGCAATGATGCATCATGCGATCGACTCGCGGTGTGCATTCTCTATTAAACAAGCTTGATTGAGGAATGACCCGGTCGCTTTATTCTTATTATGCATAACTAAATATTCTATAAGGGACAGGTGGGTAGCTGATAGAATATATGGTAAGCTGCACATCTGCAGTTAGATAGGATCATGTCATTTTAGATTTTGAAATGAAAGTATTTTGATATAAAATTGAAACCAACAGGAATATATGGACCTCTATAATTATCACCTACCAACAACATCTGTCTCCCATTTAAACCCAGTTTTTTTTTCCCCTCTGTCATTGTAGCAACATATTTCAGCTCTCTTGATCGGCCACCTACCCTAGACAGCCAAATTGTATCTCTTATGGGAGATCGCACTTTCCTTTTCCAATCATTTCACTTCATATTTTAAGATATGTCTAAAAGAAGAAGAACAGTCAGACAAATAAATAAATAGATAAATAAATACAATAGCTGAAAAAACGAATACAACTCTAAATCGGATGTACATGCGACAATTGCATGTTTTAAAAGTTTGGTGTTATCTACCGTCAACGGGTAGACATGCATACGTGCGCAATGTTTGATTGCATGAGTCCTATTACAGATGGCGTAGAGAGTGATGATTGAGATTACTCTAAGACAATGTATGTGACAGGTGACATCACTTGTGCATTTTTATGCAAATGCTGGATTTTTCACCGAGTTTTGCGATTTGAGTCGAAATCCGCAATTTTGTAGATTTTTTCTCATTTTGAAAATTATGGAATTTCTTCACAATATTTAACTGTTACCCGCACTTTGGTTACAAATTATTATCTTTTATTTTTTATTTATTAGTTTCCTGCTTCATTGGAAGCATTAAAATGTATAGCTGTGGCTGGATAGACATTACATGTACATTGTAGCTATATATAGCTGTATACAATTCCATTCAAAGTTATTGTTATGACATAATGGCGAGACAAATTTGCTGCTCACTCACATTGATTAAGAAAACGGAATTCGTGCAGCGATGTTTGTTTCAGATAGTTCAATTTCGGGGTGAAAATTTAAGGATTTTATTTTGTCGAGTTCTTCTAGTCACCCTGATGTAACAGACATATTTAATATTGTCAACCAAGTTAGATGGTTTGGGATAAATACAAGTTGTTCGTGGAAATGTGGACAGAACTGCACAATAGTGAAAACATAGTAAAGTTGAATAATCAAACTGTATTCTCCTGCACCGATTAAAACATACTGCAAAACAGGAATACGCTTTTTTCTTTTTATTCTTTTTGTTTCAATGTCATGCAGTGATCACAACATTGCAAAAATAATGTACAAACAAATCGATACAAACAGTTTTATCACAATCATTTGCACGTCTAGAATTTGCGTTCACGTGTGTGTGTGTGTGAGAGAGAGAGAGAGAGACAGACAGACAGAGAGACAGAGACGCACATTTTGGTGAAGTGGTAGAAGTTCCAGTTACAAGTGACTGTCTTAGTACTTTCGGGGGGGGGGTGAGTGTGGGGGCGGGGGGGGGGGTGATATTCGTATCTGTGCGTATCATTCGAAAAACAAGAAATATAAGTTGAAGCGAAAAATTTTGATTAAATTATTCGTCTACTGAAATTATTTTTTTATTTTGTTCCTTTTATTTTCCATATAGAATTTGCATGAGTTCCCCATTTGTAAATAAAAATCAATACATACATGATGGAAAATATTGTTCAGCTCAAGAAAGTAACAACAATGAAGCAGTTAAAAAAAAAAAACAATGGCTCTTCTCTCAAGAGATTCGTACGATACTCCATTAATTATCATTTTCAAATGAAAATATTTTATGAATGAAACACAACTTGTGCTTTTCTTTCCTATCAGGTAAAATATATCAAACGTGTCTGTAAAGTAGATTATGCCATTTTAATATCTTCAACTATTCAAAGTGTGAGTTAATTGTGAATTAAATATGATCATTGTTTGTCAACATAAAATGAACAGACTGAAAACAGTCCATAGGGTTCATGAATTAAATGTATCTAGGCAGCCATGTATCGGCATAACACATTGTATTCTTTAATTTTCTTTTTTTTTTCTTCACAAAGAATTTGTGTAAAGGAGAAAATAATATTTCTTATTCACACTGATATTGGAATCTGCCATTGATATACAAGTACCCTTTAGACTGTGGTGTAGAATTAAAATAAAGCCCTTAGCAAATTGGTTGCAATTTCAAAACAGAACAAAATCATACAATTTTCTGCATCTTCATTTCTTACTAAATGCTAAAGTGACATCTCAAGTCTGGCATCCAGTTTTCTTATCGTTATGTTTAATATACGAAGAGAGCAAGTGCAGGAAACCAGTGCAGGACATCTCAGAAGAGTAAGTTTCTACATGTATTTGTGACACAAGAAATGGGAATCGTTCTTGATTCGGCGATATTGACATTAATTACATGTCCTGAAACATTAAGTAAGCCAATTAATGTACATGTATTATATTTTCTCAAGGTAGTCACCTAACTCTTCAAAAAATAATTATACTTAAAGGTGAATCGAATTCCTCAGAAACTTGTTGGTTTTATCTGGTTCGCATTTCTAGAAGTCATGATTTTGAGTTAGCCATAAATAAGAATTAGTATTTACCCCATATACAAACACTATTAACATTCACAGTAACATCCGATATGGTTGCCAGTTATAATATTCCTGTCATTATATCTGTCATGTGTTAAGCTTATAAAAAAAATATTTTGCAATAAACACCAACTCACAAGATATTATTTCGATAATAATACATCTGCAAAAATGGAAAAATCAGTCAATGTTACCATTGTCGAACAATTCACAAAACATAATAACCGCTTCTAACCTAGAGTTAAACTAAGTAAGGCCATCTTTGATTTATTTTGAATCACGATGTATACAAGCTCGCTGGATGCGGCATACTGTGTTCGATCTTCAAATATATATACATACATATATATATATATATATATATATATATATATATATATATATATATATATATATATATATATTGACACAAAATTGATAACGGCGCAAATACAAAAGTTTCCCAACTTTTAGAGCTAAACAAGGTCTTCGTCAGAGGAAGAAACAATTTACATCCACAAAACAAACACTAAACACAAAAGCCAAGAAGAGTTCTTGGCTCCTATATGTTTCAATGATGGGGAAATAAACAAACAAATGATAAACAATAGAAGAAAGAAAGAAGACAAAATTAAAAAACGGTCTAAAACGGGTAAACTTCATATATATGTTATGCTGCCATCAGCCAGACAAATTTGTGTAAAGAAAATAAATTCAAAGAAGTGTTTATCGTGCGTATCACGCAGAGGACCGAAGTGTTTTGACCTAATTCCAGGCTTGGAACAAAGGACTGACACAAAGCGCGGCCAAAAATCAACGCCATCATCAAAATGTGCAAAAGAAATTATATCCCGGTAAAGTTATGCATGAAGGTAGTAAGGAAGTATGTCAAGAGCATGGTATAGCGGGATAATGGACAAAAGTTCAAATAATAATAATAATAATAATAATAATAACAACAACAACAATAATAAGAAGAAGAAGAAGAAAAAGAAGAAGACCAATAATATATGTAAAGAGCTGTGTAATAATGGACAAGAGTTAAAATAATAATAATAATAATAATAATAATAATAATAATAATAATAATAATAATAATAATGATGATGATGATGTTTATAGCAATAATAATAATAATAATAAAAAGAAGAAGAAGAAGAAGAAGAAGCAGAAGAAGAAAAAGAAGAAGACCAATAATACATCTAAAGAGTTGTGTGATAATGGACAAGAGTTAAAATAATAATAATAATAATAATAATAATAATAATAATAATAATAATGATGTTGATAGCAATAATAATAATAATAATAATAAGAAGAAGAATACCAATAATACATGTAAAGAGTTACGGAATATTTACTTGGGTAAATATTATCGCAAAATTTGCGTACGTCTGATAAACTGATGCCTAGCGGTAGTTTTGACTGCATTAGGGAGGTTAGAGTTTTTCATGTATCGTTCCTTACGTGTGCGTTCTATATCGGTCCACCCCAGGTTATATATATATATATATATATATATATATATATATATATATATATATATATATATATATATATATATATATATATAATTCGGTGCATGATGCCGTTTCAAGGTTATAAAAAAATTAAGCTTTTGGAAACGTGATTTTGTTATTTTATTATTAGAAAAAACGACAAATCTCAACATATTAACGAGCATAAAATATTTGCGAATAGGGCTGGAAAGCTAAATGAACATTCTTTTTAATGGCAGAATAGTGATTGAATATACATATTGCTAAGTTTGACAGCAAATACAAGTATTCTGACTTAACTAAATTCACGAAATTTAATGACGCTATAATTGATTAATAATTAACGATACTCTCCATTCACCTATTAGTGATAGATCATGGGGTTTCATGTAAGTATCAATCTCAAAGAAAATATATTTTTACCGAACTATTTTACGGTATTTTCTCTGGATAAAACAAAACAAAACAAACAACAACAAAAAAACAACCTACGAGAAATGCCTTGATACCTGTAGGTCAAAACATGGTGTTTGCTCTGATCTTCTCCATAACTATGTGTAAAATCTCAGCTTGAATAATGTCCCAATCATGTATATCAGATTAGTCTTTACATGTCCCAATCATGTAAAACAGTTTAGTCTCGACCTGTCCCAATAATGTATAACAGATTAGTCTTGACCTGTCCCAATCATGTATATCAGATAAGTCTTTACCTGTCCAAATCATGTATAACAGCTTAGTCTCGACCTGTCCCAATCATGTATAACAGCATAGTCTCGACCTGTCCTAATCATGTATAACAGCTTAGTCTCGACCTGTCCCAATCATGTATAACAGCTTAGTCTCGACCTTTCCTAATCATGTATAACATATTAGTCTCGACCTGTCCCAATCATATATATCAGATTAGTCTGTATCTGTCCCAATCATGTATAACAGCTTAATCTCGACCTTTTCCAATCATGTATAAATGCTTAGTCTCGACTTGCCATGAGTGTATCTAAATAGCGAATTTGCAGATATAAGTATGGGGAAAAAAACGGTAAAAACTATACTCCTGATGTTTGTTGACATCAAACGGATACGTTTTGATCTCATCCCTTGAGAAAGTGTTGACGTCATCGATATTATGACATCATAATGCACATGACATAAAAAAGACGCTAGGCTTGTTCACAAGTAAATTATTCTTATAACATTTTTCCTCACCGATATAATATTTATTTTTGTTTGCCTTAAAGTTGCGAATTAGTATGCTTTGTCTCATTACAAATTTTATTTAATCTTAGCCAACACTCGCAGCACCCGAAAATTTGAGACGCCTCGTTTTCATTACGCTGCGTTTTTTTTTTTTTTTTTTTTTTTTTCAATTAGAAAAGTTTTGCTTTTTCATTGCATAGCGATTGAAGCCGAAGCGGGTCGGGTGACCCAGACTAATAACAGCCCAGGAAATTGGGAAAATAAGTGCTACTATGCCTTTCATGACATAAAAGCAAGATCAGCAATGTTTCAAAGTTGTTTCATCACTTGAGGTACAGAAACTACACAGGGATAAGTACCAAGGAAATCACTTTATCAAATGAAATAATATCGACTTCTGATTGGTTTATAACAAGTTAATGAAATGATGGCTATGTAAAATCTATATATAATGAAAATTAAAAGACCCAATATCTCTCGTGCTCTATGACTGAAGTTGTATTTGGAGTGTGAAATATTGAAATTTGTACAGTTTTAAAAATCACGATAAAAATGAATCATTACGGTAATGAAATGTTCCATAATGTGATATATTTCAGCAAAAGCAAATTTTCAATGTGCTAAACAAAAAGTGAATATGTAGCGTGGTGATTTTAAAGCAAAAAAATTGCTCTCCGTGTACAATATTTTATTTCTTTCCTACATTGTGTGACTCTCTCCTTTCCAAAAATTTGAACCTCGTTTCTTCCTATAAATCTTAGAGAAAAGATATAAATTTTTAAAAACATCAGATGCTCAGTTTTTTTTAAAAATAAATATACTTTATACTGCTCTTGAAGACATAATTTGCGATTCGAAGCCGTATGTTGACGAGAGGTGATTACATACTTTGCCGTTTTTGCATAGTTCTAATGTTTCGATGTAAACAACGTTTAAAATGAAATAGCTATTTTAACTTACGTGGGCGCATTTTTATTTTTATTTTCACTCATAAATTATAATTATATGTTGCTATGCAAGCAGCATCTCATGGCAAAACCATTTATATTTTTATAGAAGATCCCTCTGAATTGTCGAGTTCGTCTACAACACTACCCTTATAGTTTGCATTAACATTTTTCTCAAATAATTCACCAAATTTGTCTAATGCAATTCTTTTTTAAATCATAGCTATTCGGATTTATTCAAGTCTTTTGCATGTCTCTCTTCATTAAAACGAAAATTCGAATATGCAAGAGATTTTATGCCGAATAGAATATCTAAAGTTTAGAACTGAATTTAAGTCATGCCACTACTCGTGTCACCCTTTTTCTTTCTTTTCAAAGACATGTAGTTTTATAAACACGTGCAACTTTTACATTGATACGGTTAATTTTCGCACATGTGTGGTCTTTTGCAGACTGTCAAATAAAATTTTCATAGTGTAGTAAGCAGCGTGACATGTGTCGAATATTAAGTATTTTTCATTTGCCACAAGATTACGTTTCCCTTATGAGACCCCAAGTTTTCTTTATTTTGATTGATCGAAGCAGGGGGAGAAAGAAGAGGTACCAAACAAAATCTGAGAATGCAGTGCTAGTATTTTACCAGACGACCAAGCACTTAACTTAGACTATTAGCATATCTATCAATAGAAGCAAAGGCTATAAAATAGGATTTAGCGAGAGAACGTGCCTGCCAAGTTTTTAATCAGTCGTCACTTCATATAATATCTTTATCTGTTGCTATGGAAACAACAACTAATGGCAAAAAGCACTTAAATATAAGATCTCTCTGCATTTTCAATTTCGTCTGCTACACTACCCTTATATTTCGCAATGGTATTTTCTTCGAGTACTCGATCGGTAATTTTGTTGTTCTCTGCTGTTTCTCTGTTTGGTTGTAAAAGCAATATATTTTGCATGTACATAAGTCTAATACCTATGTGCTTATCACGTTTAAAACACTGATTTAATACCTTCCTTGAATACTTTGGTGATCCGGCGGGAAAAGTATTAGTGTCTAGTGTGTTATGAGACAATTTTAGTCGGTTAGTTTCTGGCGTCCTTTTGTCTATCTCTCTCAATTTCGTCCTTTTCTCGACTATGTACTCACACCTTATTAAATTGTAGAGCAATTTGCCATACTTGTGTTTAATTCTTCCATTGTTCTGTCCGTAAACATAGGGATTTAAAGCACTATTAAGAAACACTAATGCTATTCCACATAACTTCACCTGATAGAGAATAATTGACTCTCCCGTCAAAAGTTCTATAGCCTGTGAAATAATGAGCGGTCCCCAGCAGAGCCCAATTGTTAAGATCACAACGAGACACATGGTCAAAGCCTTGCTTCCTTTGTTATGAGGGGACAGTCTGGGGGACAGGGACCCATTTTTCACTGGACTAAAATTAGAAGTTTTATTCCCGAGACATTCCTTACAATGAAGCTCCGGAGATTTCTTGAATTTGTATAATTGTGGGCTAGTCCTAAGGCTACATTGGTTCTGTTGCCTGACCGTCCAGGATATAATTCCATAGGAGATGGCTATTATCGCAAAACTGACAATAGTGACCGGGGCGATGAAAAACAAGATAAAATTGTTCTCCATGCGTTTAGGGCTGTTAACAACATACTGACAATTGTAAGACACTCTACTCCAAAACGTTGTAACGTGAAAGGTTCCGCCTAACGAAATGGCCATACTCACAACCCAGACTAGAAGAACGACAATTCCTGTCTGAGCTAAACTTAATGATCCCTTTATATATCCCATGACCCTTGCCTGTCTGTGAATTGCGATGGAAACGAGACTGAGCAAAGATAGCATTCCACATATTGTTCCAAGAAACAAAATGCTTCCACAGAAAACTTTTGGTGTTGGTGGATCTGAGAATAAAAGAAACAAAAATAATGGCGCCAAGCACGTGCACAACATGAAATCGGCTCCAGCGAGATTAATAATAAGAAGATCGAAATTGCTCCTCAATTTCTTCTTTTTCAAAGAAGTGAAAAGTACAATTCCATTTCCCGTGCATCCTAGAATAAGCACGAAAATAACTAATACTGTGCAGACTGCTTGTGTCGCTGTGTGAACGCTGCCCTCGAAATTAGGTGTGGTGACACCGTCGTTTTCATTGGCGATGGACAGGTTTTCGAAATCAGAATACATATCGACAACTTTTTTTGTGATAAAACTTGAACACTTCTCCAGATTCTCGTATACCAGCATACATGCTCAGGTTGTGAATGCCTCTGCAAGTTTGTAGACAAAATTGCGAATAAATATGAGCACAACTTTTTTTGTAAAACAGAAAAACAGATCCGCCAATATACGAATCTGATTTATAGGCGCTTCCAGTGACATATATATTTTCCTGGCTTCGGGGAAAACTAAGATTCCCATCAATAATTTTTGCCATATCTCGCCATCGTTACATATGTTGCCTTGCTGTTCTCAGAGCCATTTGTTTTTTCTCACTCCATTTTTTATCGAACAGTCATTGATCATTTTGACAGTCTACAAAATATAATTGCGTCTCAACAGGGGCAAACATATATTGTTTTTATATTCCTTGTGTCTTAATTCCTATTGCTTCTCGGTGTTGTTACACATTGTATATAAAATCTTCTTGCAGTAGTCCAAAATCAAATTCTGCCGATATACCATTGGCTCATTTCACAGCTGATTTCACGTGATGTGAACCATGCAGAATAATTGAAAATCCATCTACACAATTATTTTCCCCACACAGACGGGATAACGTTTCAGCGAAATCCTTTTTTATTTTGGCCTGTCAAGTTTCCAGTTATTGCTAGCATAGTCCAATATTGGAGAGATTCCAAAAACAATGAAGCACCAGATCGTAGATCATACTATGTATCAAACCGAACAACAGTTTAGTGTTTTTCGTATTCTGATCGAGTAAGCAATATTGGAAGGCCAAAAGATACTAAGATTATAGTAACAGCGTCAATTGAAGTGCATTACCTCTTTAAGACTGCTACCTGAAAAACATTTTTAAAAAATATGATTACCTATAAGCAATCTCTCTCTCTCTCTCTCTCTCTCTCTCTCTCTCTCTCTCTCTCTCTCTCTCTCTCTCTCTCTCTCTCTCTCTCTCTCGTGAACAAAGAAAACATCCTTACATTTGTCAGATAACGTATAAAATGGAGCGAAAATTGAGGAGTCTATTCTGGAAAATAATATTTATATCGGTTTTTGTTTGAAAATGTTGCTGCTGCTACTACTGAAATAATAATAATAATAATAATAATAATAATAATAATAATAATAATAATAATGATTATGATGATGCTGTTGATGATGATGGTGGTGACAGAATACCCATGATTTTTTCAGTGAAATTCCTAAAGTTACGTTACGACCGTAAATTTTTTATTTTTTTTATTTTTTACCAGAATTATAAATTCCATTATTTTTGATGAAATATTCGCATTTTTCTTCAAATTATAGTTTTCGATGATTATATATAGCACTTACAAATATGAAGTATTAAATCTGTCAGACTGAACAAATTATGACTATCAAAATTAATTACCACAAAATAATCTACTCACATATATTGTTTGCCACGCTATTTCATTTATGCCGCAGAAACGTCTGTTAAGATAATTACTGAGCTTCATGTCCTCAGAAGAAAAAAGAATGTATTCCTTTTTATCCAAACTAAAGGTAAATTATTAACACCATACCTTGATGAAGGTCTGTTTGGTCCAGTTTTCCTTTAAAATAATGTCTGTTCATTTGTAAACATCTGACAAGTCCTGTGGTAGCAAATTTTCACGTCTGCAGAAACTTACAGGTGTTAAGATACCTCAAGCCCTGAGTCCTTTTCAGTATAAATACCTGGATGATAAATATATAAAAAATTAACAGCCGGCTATTTAAAACTCCAAATTCTGCAACCTGATCCCTGAATCGAGCTCGTATGAAGCCCAACCTTCCTCGAAAGGTGAGAGAGGAAATTTATTGTCGTTCTGTACCTATTAAGTTGATCGACAGTTCATCATTTTCTCCGCTCGTCCACCATCTAGTAAATGAGCTTTTAGCTTTTTGTTATGCTAAAGACTGTTTTCATGGATGGAAAACTCCGCATACATGCTTGTAATAGAAAAGGCATAAAACAAGATCACACTGAGAGCGGCAACTTGATCTCTACACGCTGTGTACAAAGACAAGCAATCTCGAAATAGTTGTTCATTCGGTCCCCGCAAGTCTATACAGCGAGGTTGCGGGACCTTAAGAATTAACATCAGCCGCTGGAAGATAGAATATCAGTTATTAGATAAATGGCCTACAGTCACCCAACCCTTAAATGACAAAGAGAACCGAGGCTTTCCTTGAGGGTGGCAGTCAATCTTAAGGAAAGAAATGGACAAGCAAACTATAAAATCCAGGTTGAACTCAATGCAGTTTACAAAGTGGGGTTTGTAGTCATTTGAGTACCAGAGTGCCCGAGAGGAAGTGATCCATGGAACTAATGTAAAAGGAATTGCTAGCAGCATTGGTTGCCTTTTTATTGCGCTGTATTGGCAATGATCCCGAGAAGTACTGACCATACCATTGTCTTCCTCGTACTAAATTAAGTCTCTTATCCTAGTGAGTACCAAGGTTTCTCTGAAAAATATAGATTTACTGCTTAGGTTTTGAATTAATCAAGATGGTATCTGAACGTGAACGGGTTAACAGGCTACAAGAGACTCTTCAGTTAGTGAAGTTGCTCCTTTGAATTTTAAATCATTCCCAAAGATAGTAGAAATGGCACTTAAAAGCATTTCATTTCTGCGCAAAAATGAGCATTAGTCCCCTTTTGAGTACGGAGTGGATAGGCTAATATGTTTCTTAAAGCGATAGGACTAAGCTAATATTTGCATTCATAAAAATAATCGGTGTCTAAATGAGGTGATTTTACATAATCAAACAAGCGTGAGGGAAAGCTAAGCACACGATAACCGATAATCCGACAAATTAGTACTTCGCCATAACTCGAGAAATCAAAATATATTTTGTAATCTAGCTAAGTAGATAAATATAGCACCCCTCCCTCACACACTCTCTCTCCTCTCTCTCTCTCTCTCTCTCTCTCTCTCTCTCTCTCTCTCTCTCATATGAATTGAAAATGAAGTATCAATGCTCTACAGTTAAGTTATTAAATGCGTTGCTTGATAAGTTGTTTTCAGATTGGCAGGAGTAAGTAATTTGTTTCCAGTACAGAGGCTTTCATTTTTTAAACTTAAACTTAATTTTATCTGCAATTTTGTTTTTCGTCCCACACACCCTAAAACGTACCCCCTTTACATTTTATAGTATTCACATAGTGAAATATATTCTTTTATGAAGGAAACATTCTTTTATCGAAATCAAACTAAAAACAAAACCCTCTTGTAAATGATCCTATGGTCGTCATTTGAGTGTCATGGTTTGGTTGAACAAATGATATGGTACTTTAACAAAGAACATGAGGATGTTATGATATGGTACTTTAACAAGGAACATGAGGATGTTATGACCAAACTGATATGATTTAATTGCTGTCTTAAGTACTCGCTCACTGATGCATAAATTAATATTTTAACTTTATAATATTAGTAAAGTTGATATAATCTTAAAACAGGAAATAATAGCTAATTTGAGATATTTTTCAGAACCTTCAACTGAATTATATATATATATATATATATGTGTGTGTGTGTGTGTGTACTGTTAATACATACATACACACGTACATATATGCATGCCTATATACATCTTTGCTATTATTATTATTATTATTATTATTATTTTAATTATTTTCTGCTCCTGATTCTTTTTTATTGTTTAATCGCTATTGTCTGTATAAAAAGTTGCTGGATGTTTCAGAAAGTGAAATGTTATAATACATTAAATCCGAACTAGGATGCTCTTATTCATTATTTTTTCGGCATCACCAAGCCCGCCGAGATGGGGGGGGGGGGGGGGGGCAATTGCCCAGGGACCTGACTATTTCTTGGAGCCTGCCGTCAACTCAGTTATACAAAATAAATTAATCTTTGCAGTAAACATTAAAATTTGTTCCTTGCAAGAGTCTAAGTTATCGCAGATTACTTCAGGTTTTATATGCAAAACTGTACACAGGTTTTTATTTACAAAAAATTTAACTAGTTTTGGAGCCCATGACTGCTCTGCCCAGGGGCACAGAATCTTTGTCGGCGGGCTTGAGCATCACTGGCATATCGGTGAGTAACTGGTAATAAATTTAGATCAACTTTTGAAGCTTCTGATTTCGGTCTGATAGTTAAATTTTTTTTTAACGAAGTCGGAAACGGTCAAAAGTTTTCTTAAAATCCTCTAAAATAACATATGTGAGACATTTTTCACTTTATTGCTAGCACGGTGAAAACAGCTATATGTATTTAAAATTCAAGAACTTACTAATTCCTAGGGTACTTTAATTGTAGATTCTACTGTTGCCTAATTAGTTTCAGATTGTACTTTTAGTATGTTTGTTCCTTGTATAAATAAAAATTCACACATTGTACCAGTAGTGTATATATTATTCTTTTTCTAAACAGAAATTTAAGAAATCTCAGAACTTCATTGTTTCTCGTCGGTCACTTTGCCTTGCGGAGCAGATACATATCATCCGGACTATTTTAATTCAAACACTGGGATTCAAAAGGTCTAGGATAATTCTCCTTGATTGACACTCATAATACTGGGCTTAATTCGCATGCCCGAAATTCGTTCGATGGAGTACATACTCTGATATCGTACAGAGGGAATACAGTTATATAAATCTTTGGAATACTGCGACAGTTCGGCCCTGACACGAGACGAAGAATTTCTATTTGGCTATTCAAACATACGTATCAAAGCAACTATCAGAACTTGGCTCTGAGTTCCCACTAATAAATTCCGATAATCTGTCTTAGGAATTACCATTTCTTTTAAAGGCCTGGAATCTTTACAGTTCGTATGTTAAACTCGGATGGAGGATCCAGAATTTTGTCAAGAAGGGTTAGATTTGGATGGCTCGTTTTGTATAAAATTAGTAAATTTCTTTGATTTCAGTGTAGAGGATACCTTTTTTGAAAGGAAAGGGGGTGGAGGAGTCCTATACTCCCTTCTATATCCGTCCCTGTAATCTAGATAAATGATGTATCAGAGTTTAGATAACTGATATAGCACAGTATGAAACACTGCCAAGGAAATTAACCATTGTTTTTAGATCCATCTAATCTGAATGATGCTCATAAATTTTTCTTGGCTGCATGTGTACGTATTTGCAATGGAAGCCTTTACAATTTCATTCTTTAATAATTTATATTACACAGGTTATAAACTTTTAATTGATATTTTATTTCACTCGTCGTAAAATGTCCTCACAAAAGCACATTGAGTGTTAGGATGTGTACACTTGTCTTTTTTCAATATGCTTTTAAATTGCTGCAAAATTAAAATAAACCAATCGAAACGCTACGTGTCTGTTGGATATTTTGTTATATATATATATATATATATATATATATATATATATATATATATATATATATATATGTATATATATGTGTGTGTGTGTGTGTGTGTGTGTGTTTGTGTGTGTGTGTGTGTGTGTGTGTGTGTGTGTGTGTGTGTGTGTGCTTCCAGTCACATACTCAACGGAAACAAAACCTATGGAGTCCACGACAGTTTGCTTTTTTGAAAAAATAAAAGATCTGTTTCGAAAAGCCAGCGTGCTACTAAGGGACTATACACGGAATAGTTGGGAACCTTATCGATTTGTTGTACCTACATACGTAAAGATACGGGGTTGAGATCATGAAGTGTATACAAACGAGATAGATCCCTGAAAGAATGTGCAAACAGACATTGCTCCATTGTTTGCCCAATGTCTCGGTCTCTGGCTAGAAAGAAGAGGGACCGTCAAATTATCGCATCATAAATGAGAATTATATTATACCATTAACCCTTAGAGTGTCAATGTTATAACATTGCAAAAATAGTTAATAATTCTACCGAGAAGAAAACATATGTACCTGCCATATAAGCATTATGCATTTACTGTAAATAAAAATGTAATGGGCATTGAGTACCGAGAAAATGGGCATCAGGTCAGTGATTGTTTGGTGTCACTGCTAAATCCGTGAGGTTAAAATGGGGCAACATAGCCTAGTTTTCAGTGAATTAAAGTTTCTGGTTAACTCGGTTATTGTCCTTCATCCAATTCGTATTTTCCAAATGCTGTAATTATGGAATTTCTCAAAATACTTCGTAAAAATTAATGTGAAAGAATATTAAACGTGCCTATTTACCAAATTTTCCTGACCCAACACAAAATGGTATTCGAGAAGATTAGGATCAATCCTCAGAATCAATGGATATACATAAATACAAGGACAAACACCGAGTAAACCAAACCTTGAGATGCATAAGTCAATTCAAAATAACAGCTTCTGACGAGTTAAACACCAATGATAACGTAATTATAATATACCAATGTACTATAACTCTACAGCAAAGTTTTGGTTTTACATAGACGCCTAGTGGTTTGTGTTGAAATATGCCTATTTAATCCAGTTGGCACGGAAGAGGACGAATTGAAGGGAATAAAGAGGAGAAATATAGCAAACAGATTTTGTTCGCTGTAAATGGTCCAAGAGTGCAGAACAACGGTGCACTGCTGAAGACGGAACAAATTAACAAAACCATGGAATGATATTTTAAATCTCATTAAAACAAACACTTTTCCCAGTATTAAAAAGAAACGAAATACTCGAAAGACACAGGCGATAATCATATATGTTAAGCTTCATTATGTGGGCGAACACTTGACTTAGAATTGATAGTCATGGGTTGCTTGTGTTAGACGGATTTTGTGGCACTTACAACGGACTCGGGAGATTTTGTAATATAGATATTATACGCAGCTGACCACACTTGTGGATTTTTTTCACAAGTTTGTCGAGTTCTCGTTTCTAATGTGGATTAAAACACAAATTAAAAATTCTTGATTTCAGGTATATAGGCTGCAGGCTCAGAGTACCTATTGTTATATACAATGCATTTTACAAGAAACAGTAATACTATATATACATGAAGAGCTCATGTGACAGAACACATATATAATAAATTGCTGATAATGTACTTTATAGTTCAGCAAAACAGTAATGTACAAATTCAGACAGTAATGTAGTTAGATACTGAAAATTTTCTACTTTTGCATTTTTCATAAATATATTCTGAGTTAAAGGATATTCTGTACTGTATACCGTAATTTCAATTGACTATAGGCTGCTTTAAGAACTCCTATCAGTTTTCTGCTACCACCATTTTTCAAATAAAAAGCATAGAAAATGAGGTAATGCTGAACGCAATCGAAAACCTTTGAAAAATCTTAAAAAATGCAACCGAAACGTCCTTGCTGTTTGCTTGCATACTTTGTATGCAGCAGCGGACAAATAGAAACAGTTATCTATTGTAAAATACTTTTGTCTATAACCAGCTTGTTGTTCATGCAATATTTCTTCCGTATTGGTAAATTTTATCAATCGATTTGTTTGTATTTCTGTGAAAATACTACTCATTACATTTAACATTGAAATTCCTCTGTAGTTCTCAGGACTATACCATGAAATTTCTCTGTAGTTCTCAGGACTATACCATGAAATTTCTCTGTAGTTCTCAGGACTATACCAATGAAATTCCTCTGTAGTTCTCAGGACTATACCATTACTGCCTTTACTGTGTAAATGGCTTTATACCCCTCTGATGGGAAATGACCTTTATCTATATGTGATTTAAAGGTTTTTGTAAATATGGTAGACTGATTGTATCAGATTTCTTAAACATTTCTACCATGATTGCATCTGGCCATGTTAATAAATATGTGTAGTGGTGTTATACTTATATATCTGGCCATGAAGCTTATTATTTTTCATTTTAGACATGTTACTTGAATTTCTTCAACAGAAATTGTACAATCTAACGTTTCGACATACAATGCATTTGGCAGCTAGAGATTCAGAATATGTCCAATGCAAATTAACGTGTTCCGAACAGGTTTCATCAATATCAGATGTTGTGGTGTTCAAGAAGTCATGAATATAAGAAAACCATTGTACTGATGAAATCTGATTTACATTTCTCTGACAGGAAATGTTCTCATTTGTTTCTAGAACTGATTCACCTCATTTCATGCACGTAGATTTGTGACGGAATAACATTTCTACGAATATTTCAGGAACAAATTGACACTAAAATAATACTAAATGCTTCAGTGCTGCTGTATGACCATAAACAAAACTTTAATTAATGGATGTAATAGAAGTTTGAATAATCTTTTATTTTACTCACGAATTTGAACACTAGATCTCAAAATCAAAATCATTCTCACATTCTTTGTAGGACAACTGCTTTCCCCAAACATTTATTATTACTTTTATTTAAGTGTGGTTTGCTTTTCACAACTACTCTGTAAACACAGAATCACAGGATTGAATATGCGGATGCTTAAAATAAAAGTACTTCTAATAGTCCTGACAAATTTATGATCCCATGCAAGTTTGAATATAACATAAAAGCAAAATTTTTAAATGAATATTTTAATTCGATTTTGAATTTTGTTTTCCCAACGAAACAATCCTTTGCTCACGAAACCAGAAATCGATATAGTAAAATTTATTTATATGTATTTGTTTACTTATTTTCAAAATTCCAAGAAAGCATTCAAGATAGATATATAGTCTGATTGATAGATAAATAGATAGATAGACGAATTAATGACTTTGCTATCTCGGCAATATTTGAAAGAGGGAAGCATTCCTGTGCCCGGATGAGTCACTAGGAATTACTATAGGATTTAACTCCGGTAAACATGTCTGGGGTCACATTACTGGATTATGAGAGAAGAAAGATACCTACATTTCTATGCTTAATTTAGACGCAGAATTAGAGAAGAATTAAATTTCGTGGAGGGAAAATTCGTAATATAGTCCAGACCAGGAGTGCCGCCAGAATGTGCAAACAAGGATTATATTAAATATTGAAGGAAATGTACATGTGTGTGTGTGCTTGTATATATATATATATATATATATATATATATATATATATATATATATATATATATATATATATATATATAAGTATGACAGCACTATATGTGTTTATTAACATGACTAGCGTTTCCTTGATGTTCACATATTGTCGCAAGGTCATATTGATTTCCTCGATAGAATCGATAGAAAAGCCAGTGTTTTTTTCGTTTTTGTTTTTTTTTTACCTTGATCTAATTCAAAGATTTTGAAACTGACTTAATTCAATCATGCTGAAAATTCTGTGATATCAATTTGCTTTTTTCCAGAAAAAGTAGTAGGCTCTGATATTCCAAGCCTCGGTTTCATCATAGTTTTCTAGATTCATTCTCAGGCAATTACTATTTGTATTTTATTTTATCTTAGTAATTTTTTTATTAATTTAATTTATCTGAAATTTTCAAAAAGTGAATGTAAAGTTAGACATAATGAATACTCGAGATTAAGATTTAAGCAATATACCTTTGGAAGCCAAACTATGTTTTTGACGTTGTGGGTTTAGGGCAGAGGCAAAATAATTAAAACTTTGTCAAAACAGGATTTCATGAGATACTTCTTGAACTTTGGGCGAAAAATCACATTTTCGATGACATTTATTTCTTGTAAATGCAAAAAACAAAATCAACCAATCTTTGCACTTTTTTGCAAGTATTCATCAAAACTGATCCAGACGAAATACATCTTGGAACTATTTTCCACTCACGGAATGCCTCGAAACACATAAACAATTGGAAAACAAATTTGAAGAGAACTGCTTGCGATGAACAATTGCCGTAATTTTTCATTTTCCGTTGTATTCAAGGCTTAATGCCAACTTTTGACAAGGTGATATACTTCTTTCAGGTTTATGTGTTCTTTCATCTAAGAAAAGAAGAACGTTTTCTGTGGATGGATATGTTCAACATGAAAGAGTAAAATCGAAATATGCGCATACACGGCAAGCGTTTCATCAGTTAAGAAAGGTCAAACAAGATTTTAGAAAATAACACTGCTGTGCTGTGCAGTAGTCAAGCTGTCAACTTTAAAGAGACTGGCACTCTACAAACGACATTTTCATTTAGATCTTTATCGTGTCAGGGTTGTCCTAGTTCCGAACAAAAGATGCATGAAGTTATCATTTTACCTCGTGAAATTAAAACTACATCGATAATGCTTGGGTATTATCCAGATTAAAGGGAAAAACTGTAGTAATAATAAATTTATATACATATATATATATATATATATATATATATATATATATATATATATA
Source organism: Margaritifera margaritifera (assembly GCA_029931535.1). Lineage (NCBI taxonomy): Eukaryota > Metazoa > Mollusca > Bivalvia > Unionida > Margaritiferidae > Margaritifera > Margaritifera margaritifera. The sequence goes on along the minus strand of JAQPZY010001477.1, from coordinate 2,003,663 downwards.
TATATATATATATATATAGAGAGAGAGAGAGAGAGAGAGAGAGAGAGAGATTTGCACACTATTTTTATTTTATTTTATTTTACACAGTATCATGTACACGTGTACCATTTAAAGTGAAGCCTCTCTGTCTCTGTCTGTTCGTCTGTCGGTGTGTGTGTGTCTCCCTCTCTCTCTGTATAAGTTCATCTCTGTGATATAAATTTGCTTCACCTTTATTACATCTCTGTAAAGTTTCACCAATATCATGTACAGCTGACTAACATGTCAAGCGAGTAAGACATAAGAATCAGTACATTTCGTATTAGAGATAGGAGACAAGGATACCTGTTTCATCTATTGGCAATGGATACAAACAATTGAACAAGAAATGAGGAGTGAAAATCGATACACAATACAGCAGGGAAATCGATCCTGAACTTATACAAATTCATCCAAGATAGTAGTAACATTTATTTAGTAAAAAAACATGAAAAACATGAAAATTACAACACAAGTCTTATCACTTTTAGAATGCAACATAAAAAAACAGTACAAGATTCACATATAGCATTTAAGATAATACACACATAACAATACATAACAGATAATGCAGAAGAGGTACATATTACATAAGTAAAACAAGACATGTTGATTAAACATAGGATTATCCATACAGCCATTACGGGGCTTAATTCCGGTGGGGTCCTGGAGAGGCAACATCAAATAGTATCGTGAAGATTGTTAATAATAGGGTTAAGTTTCTATAGACAATATAATTCTTGGAATGAAAACATAACAAAGTCTCTCTGCTCTGCATTGATCCAAGCCATTTAGATTATGCTTGGTCCTCAAATTTTCTGCACTCTGTCAAAAATGGATAATTCTATACGCTTCACCGTTTCATGATTATACTTTATACTTACCTAACAATCTTGAAACTATGCATTCGAACGTTGCAACTCTTTTTCCTTTTCCTCCCTGTAGTTATATACCTGTTTTTAATCAAATGTACACTATCTCACCAACAACTGTTACGTCGTTCTTCACCATAAATCCTCTTTTTTTGTTTCCTTCAGTGAAAACGATATATCAGCAGGGATATCACCGCTATCTTGACATGAAAGATTCTTCCAGGTTAAGAAATGCTGTTTTTACCCTTGAAGAAAATGTAAAAATCAATTATGAGCGTCTGCCCGAGCCGCGCGTCAATGACATACCGTGCGGGAATCGAAATCCCCATTTCAACGGCGCTCAAGTAATGATGTGTTTATGGCAGATAATTGCTTTAACAACGATCAACAGCTATTATCAGTCAAACTTGAAAGTATTCAAGCTGACCTGCGAATTACGCGAGGCTTTCCCAGTAGAAGGTTCCAATAGGGGTAGCTCAGTGGATTTTTCGAGCTCTGCATGCTTTCGGTGCTACCAAGAAGTGAAGTCGTTCCGAATACACCCAGATGATTACAGTATTTGGCACCCACTATGCTCCCCTAAAAAATAGTCCCAAGCCCACGTCACCCTACCCCTACATCCACAGAAACATTTAAATCGTTGATGTCTTAAGGATGAAATCTGAATTGGAACTTTGGAATTTTTGTTTCGAGCTGAGGTATCGACTTCAAACGTTGAACGTTCACTCCTTCATTAAAATATCATTCTATTCAAGCAAGTTCTTTTCGTAACAAAATTCTTGAAAGTAAGCGACCCAAATGTCTACAGTAAAGAAAGAAAAAGGAAAACAGAACCGTTTTGTTGATGCATAACTTAAACGTTAGTCCCGGTTAGATTCTCTTGACTCCAATTGCAATAGTCTGCATATTTTCTTCTTAATTCCATTAGGACTTGTCGAAATTTTCAAAGGCCTCCATAAGTGAAAGAAAACACTAAGACTTTACTCTTCTGTAATCATTTCAGATATCCCCAATTTATTTCAGTGATAAGTAAATTTATATATTCTCATTACAGCATTTTACAAGTTCGTCCCCACCTCCACCTCTCAGTTTTAGGTTTCTAATACAACCTGACACACATTTTCTTCTAAGTAAGTCTATTATTAATGATATAAAAAATAAATATAACTTTTAGCTTAACTGGTAAACAATGTATACAGTATTCATATTTTAAACAATGTATAGACTATTAATATTTTAAGCAATGTATAGAATATTCATATTTAATATTTTAAGCAATGTATACAGTATTCATATTTTAAACACTGTATACAGTATTCATATTTAAACAATGCATACAGTATTCATATATTAAACATTGTGTACAATATTCATATATTTATTAGAGGGTTTGTCTGAGAGAGGAGAAAAATGCAAAGTACGTGCCTCTACAAGAGGAAACTTTGAGGAATCGATATGTTGAAACTTGTGCTCTGTACTTAAGGTACTCGTAATTTTTTCTCATGGAAGCTAAAAATGGATTTTAAAAACACACTTTCATTTAGCGTAAACATTTTTTGGGAAAACCTTATCTTTGCCTGGCATCTGAGTTAAATGCGCAGAATAAAAACAGCGAAAGATAAATGTACATAGGTCCAATTTTAGTAAGTAGTCGAATCCGTGTGACGGTGTCAACGAAGGGAGAGGCGGCATCCTTGCTTTCTTTGTTTCTGAAATGTCAAACTTGTTCTGAAAATCACTGCTTTTGAATGTTTATTAGGCAAATGATGATAAACATATTAACTGGCAGCCGCTCTAAACAGTTTTTTTGTACAATTCTGTTATAGTGTTTAGAATACGATGCGGATGATGGGAGCGAGGACATATTCGGCTGCCCCTTCCTCTCGGATTTAACTGTATGTATGTATGTATGTACGTATGTATGTACGTATGTTGGTAGGTAGGGAGGGAGAGAGGTAGGTAGGCAGTCAGGTAGGCAGGTAGGTAGATAGGTATGCATGCATGAATGCGTGTGTGTATGTATGTATATATGTACTAACTTACTGAACGGATGGATAAATTCACGTGTGTAAGTACTATCTACTTTTGCATATATCATCCATCCTACTATTCATCCATTCGTGAATCGAACTTTAAGTTAAACTATCCATCCATTCGTCCACCCACTGTCCATTTATCCGTCCGTCCGTTCATATATACGTACGTAACACATACATACATACACACATACTGGTTCACAAGTTACGCTCGTAAGCATGCCAATAGAACAAAATGTAGAGCCCTTATTTGGTCCCAGTTGGTTCTCATTTGATTTACGATCGTTTATCAATGCTCTTATTTTGTATGGGCGACATACCTGTCTCGCTCAGTAACGCCTTGCTAGACGGATCAAATTCACTTCAATCTGTCTCAAGCCTACTTTGTACCTCGAAACCCGCCCGGTATATGAACCCCATTTATTCTGCCATGGATATCAGGACTTTACTAAAATCCGATCGGGTATATTGATACCCACAACATGCAATCGAGTCATTCATATACCTGAGATCGGGTAATATAGGAGTACATTTGACTGATTATATATAGATTTCACATCGGTTAAGTCTATTAAATCTGTTAAAGAGACTGGTGCAATTTTATACTGGTGTAATTTTCTTCTTCTTCTTCTTCTCTCTCTCTCTCTCTCTCTCTCTCTCTCTCTCTCTCTCTCTCTCTCTCTCTCTGCTTTATGGCTTATCCAGTTTTCCTACCATAAACAAACAAGAAGGAAAGAGTAAAAGAAAGTTTTTGTACATGATTTTTAAAACTAAAGTTATTTTGCCTTTGCAACGTCTCTCAGGAGTGGGAGCCTAAAAATAATTCTTGCACAGGGTAAAACATGTAAACACGCATACCACCAAGTTAGTGAATTTTCACTCAGCATTAACAAGGAGACATAATTACAGACAGACGGATAGACAGACGGGCGGAGAAACGGAAGGTGTCGAGATATGCAAAACGTCTTTTATTTTGAGCTTTGGGATAAAAAGGTACCTGGCGGACAACGGACTACACTATTACAGATTTGGCTTTGACTGTATATGTTAAAGAAGTTACCATATGTGTCTGATATTCTCATAAAATATATAGCTACACAAAATTAATAAAATCGAGAAAAAAAAAATACAACCAAATCGGAAATTATCGTCATCACGTGACAATACGGAAAAATAATAACTTGGAAGTTGCAAATTGAAGTTAATATATTAGTAACCCATGATGACCTGATGTTCGGTACGAGTAGTAAAGTGAATGGACCACTTTGTAGCTTTTTAAAGAGTACAATCTTTTTGATAAGAAATAAAAGTACAAAACGATCCACTGATAATTCTATTTTCCATCTCTTTTACTCTCTTTCCTGCTTTTAAATTTAAATTATTACCATCTCTTGTAGGCGTACGAGAACATTTCTGGACAACTCCTATAAAAAAAAAGAGCAGCTCGTTCATTCTCTTCGCCACTTCTAAATTTAACTTATAACCATCTCGTGGAGAGTAGTAATGCAACTGTAGGGGTATGAATACACTATTAATATTTTCTATGGTCTCGAACTCGCTATGACTCGTCCTCGACCTGGTAAAATGCCAATAATGTTTCCAATAGCCCCACGGTTGCATTACTACCTACAGTTATAATTAGCTTTTTTCTTTTCGTCAGCTTGGCGGAACTATTTTACACAGAGTTATCTCCCTCGATTGTTGAAATATTTGGCATACATGAGTTAATTCTTTGTGATTGCTGACACGAGTTACCTCCCATTGATTGCGTACATGAGTTGCTTCCCTAACTTGCTAAATCTACTTTTTAGTAACAGTAAAATATGCAAATTTGCCTCACCGTAAACTTGCCAACGTAATATAGTCTGATATATATACAAAGTGAATTCTATGTATAGTTACCAACAAAAGGCAGAAAATTCAATTGATAACAGGAAACGTAAAAACTTTGACCCAAATCCATAGACAATATAAGGTGGCTTAAAAACCAAAAGCCATCAGGCCCAGCCGCACAAAGTGGCAACGATTGCTTCAACATGCATAGAATCAAGTATAGGGCACAGCTCCTTGGACTTAACCCAACTTCAACACGGTACCAGTCAGCCAATCATAAAGAGTTCAAAAAATTCAAAAATTTTTAAAGAATAGCGTCACGTGCAAGATGACATCAATTTAGGCAAAATCACACCCTGGACCACAGACACCATCTTGTGACGCAAGAGCTCCTGCCTGGCCGTTCCTGACTCCGCCTTTTCCGCGCCCTGACATTGCATCGCAACAGACAGTGTGCTGGGCACACAATTAAATGGCATGAGGGCGATTCGCACCCCCACGCCGATTAATTAAATAGCATGCGGTGCATGCAGTAAAGCGCAAGCGGTTTTTACAGCTCTGTTTAAACCGCTTGACGAACCCCAAACTGATGCTACAGCAACAGTTTGGGGGCAAAGTAAATAGTGCGCTGTGCGCATATTAATCAGACGTACATGACGAGATTCGTCGCACACGTCTATAATTCAAATTCAGTCAGTCATGTATAGTTAGCTTGTTCAAGGTCTGTTTGTCTCACAGTGTCGGCCACTCTGTTTTGTCAGGAAGCTGTCTACTTTACGGAAGGCTTCCTGATGAGGCTTGTCTTGGGTGCTCTCAGATTTCTTTATATCTGGGTCCATCTCAGTAGTAAGATGGACTCGGGTGTTGGGGATTTGGGGAGAATTAAAAACTTAAGAATTTACATAGGGCTCTGCCCAACTAAAACAAGGTATTGACTGTGTATCTGAAAAGATGCACACCAATAACCATTCTGTCTTTATATTCAGGCTGGAGTCCAGTTAGGGGGACTGCCTTAACTTCCGATGTGAACACAACCAAAACTTCAGGAAGTTGTAAACGTTATGGGCTACAAACCCGCCTCCGAAAGCCGTTTACACAAGCGACCGGGTGCAGTGGTAATGCCATTCTGATATTCATTAGCTGCTGAGGATCTAAAATATTCAGCAGGGCTAGTACCCGGTCCGAGACAAGGTTTTTTTTTTTTGCGCTCTCTTACCATTATACAATGATTTTAGACAAAAATGAAGCTTGATGATTTGTATGCAGCCGCTATCTCTACCTTTATATAATCATTTTACACAAAAACGATGCACACTTTCTAATTAAAGAGATAAATTGTACTGATATAGTATCTCTTGGCGTGATCATCCCCCCCCACCCCCACAATTTGTACGGATCGAATGAAGATGGTGACATTAGTCATATTTTGCGTCGAAAGATTCTTTCTAAAAATCACAATAACAACCGCTTTACTCTCATCGCAGTATCAAGCAAGTATAAGTGCCAGAAAGTATTAAGCTCACATCGATTTATTTTCGAATGTTTTTACCGTTTTATACCAAGGGATCTTGTTTTTTATCACATCAATGGCGACAAGTCTGACAATAGAATAGCCAATTTAGAAGCTGTGACACGCAAAGTAAATAATTTGAAAGGTGACATTGGCAAGCACAAAAAAAAAAAACAAAAAAAAAAAAACAGCGAGACCATTAAGAGCAACAAACATCGAACAGATGACCAGGACGTATTTAGTTCTTTGTACAAGGTTTAAAATTCGCTTGGAACAAACCAGCGTTCTGTTCTGTTTTGCTGTGACGGTATCAGAAACAAGTCATACTCTCCAATTCAGGATTGTTGGTACTCGTTAAGCTTCGTCTAAGCTGCATATGTTTTAGTTGTATAAAATATGTTTTGTTATACTATTAATTTTTTATCGCTTGAGCGAACATTTAGAGATAGATATTCTATATATTACGGCATGGAAAAAAGCACCCCGAATACGTCAACTTAGAGGCAGATGAGCTTGGTTATGTCAAGCATGCCAAGCATAAAAAGATTCTTGGAAATTTGAATAATGGAGGCTATATTCTGATGGTGTCTCTAGTGCTGACAAAACCAGGAAAACTTTGTACGCACACAGATTTGTATTCGAGTGTCATCATGGTATACTTCCAAAAGGATTTGTCATAGATCACATCAACGGCAAGAAATCGGACAACCGACTAGAAAACCTCGAGCTAGTTACCTCAGGGGAAAATAACAACAGAGCTTGTGCTGGTGATATCAGTCGCTTTAAGGAACCACGACCTGTAGAAGCTACTAATCTGGAAACGCAAAAACGGGAAAGATTTTCTTCTATGGCCAAAGCGGGAAAGTCACTTGGGACGCATCCTGGCGCAATAAACGTCTGCTGCCAAGGAATAAATAAAACATCTTTTTTAAGGCTCCACAATGTCAGGTATTGCATAAAGATCAAAATAATTTTGTAAATAGTAGTCTAGTTTCTTGTTTATTTTAGTTGTTCAGATAAGACCTAGCTCATCAAAAATGTCTGGCGCAGGTACATCAGGTACTGGTTCTAAGATATATTCTCCCTTGTTTCGAAAATGACCATGAGCACGTGTGCTTACGCCGTCGTCTAAAATATAGCCATTGTCATCATAACCAGACAGACCAATTTTGTTAAGTACTACAATATGCAGGAAAGGGTTTTCAGATCGGATCGTATTCATCGATGCATACTATTTTTCGCCAGATAGAGCTGCAAAATAAACGTCGCTCGTAATAACATTTTTACAAAGCACTTTTTCACGCCCTTTGCCAGTTTTTCCGATTTGTTAAGCAGGTTAAGTATGTACATTTTAGACCGTAGTGCTATGACCTCCTGAATCTCAGCAACATGCTCTTCCTTTAATTTACCGACAACCTTCATGTTGTTCTTATCATAAAACTTACTGAGTTTGCTATCTTTTTAAGGATAATCAGAAAAATCAAAATATTCTTTCAAAGCAAACATGTTCTCGTACACATCATCTGTTCTGATTTCGTAGCATAGCGAATCAGCGTCAGTAAGCAGCAGTTTGGCTCGGTCAGCATATTTCTTTTCTGATCATTCCATAGTGGAAGTCGTTCATGTGATATTTTGACAGTTCAAGTACGGCAAAACCGACGTAGATAGGCTTGTTAAGCTTTACGTGCGTCTTCTTTCAATGGATCACAACTAAGTTGTCATCAAATATCTTCATGCTGACAAAAGCTGGATCGGCCACTAACTTGTAGCGTCTTGTCACATCACTGACACTTTCAACGTTGACTCTGCGCCTGACATTCTCCATGCACTTGCCAAAGACTTGGTTGTTCATGAGCTTGAAGAAATGTTTTTCGAATTTATTTGTCGCTGTGGTTGTTTTTGCTGTATTAAAATCAATGTAAAGTTCTAGCCAGGCTTCTTGTTTAAAGCTTAAACCTCTGTGTACTTGAATCAGATTTAATCCTAGGTTGAGGCACTGCTGCATGTTTCTATAGTTGATTACATAGCGATATTTATGATGAAGATTTGGAATCAACTTTGGTACCTTGAAATTGACAACACCCAGTTTTTCTTTAAAATCTGCGGAATAAGTACTTTGCATCTTCAACGGTCATGCTCTCTGGCGCAAAGGGGTAGTCATTATGTTTATCATGTAATTTAGCAGGGTATTCGAGATCGGCCTCAAGAAAATATCCGGTGTCATCATCGCTGCGTAATAATTTTTCAGTAAAATTTTCTGGGGTCATCCACTTTAACTCGCCAACAGCTTCTGTTTCATAGCATAATCATAAAGATTATTAGTTACAAGATAGGTAATACATTTTTTGTTCCGGATCGTAGCCAGGCAGATACTTGTTATTAGCTACATAATGTCTGTGTGTGATTACTGAGATACCACCTCTGATTCCCTTCTCAAAGAAATTATTCATGTCAACATCAGTCAACAGCTCCAGATTAACCTCAGTCATTTTGAGAGCTGTGTCCCAGGAAAAACAGGGCAGGGGTAAGATGTGAGAGTATCTAGTTTATAATATGACAAGCAGAGGTCTCTGAAGTTTTAAATTACGTTTGTAAGTAGCAGCACATCGGTCTTCGGGTACAGGTCATGATAGTCGCCCATGCTTCTCATGTTGAATTTATTCCAAACATTTTTGGCGTGATCGTAATCAGCATCAGAAAATAAGTGCCGCTCAAATGGCAGTAGAAATCTTCTTGTTGTGGCAGCATGGTCTCATAAAATGTATCCCATGACAACATGTACTCATAAGGATAGATCCCTTTAACAGTTACAAGGTCAAGTTTGTTGTCATTAAACTCTTCTGCGGAATATTTGAAAAGGTCATCTATATTACTGTTGGCCGATTTCTGACGCTATTACAAATTCATCTAGCGACTCAGGCATAAACTGAAAGTTGTCGATAAAACGCAGATTGCCAAGAGAAAATGACAGGTACTTTTCCATGTTATTTGGAATGCAGGTAATCCTTTTCTTGAACTTGCCAAAGTGCTTTACGATGAGATGCGAATTACAGCCTCGCAGATTATGAAATACTACCGGAACAAATTCAGGTCGTCTGAATTTCAGATTGTACTTGTTGTCAACACCACCACGATATCTGCCAGTAAAATGACAATGATCTCGAACTCTGTCGTCGCCAAGATCCTAATTACAGATCCAACATAATTTAGCCTGAGAAAAATCTTCTTGTTCCTGTTTGTTAAAAATCATTCCTTCCGAGCTTATTTCATGAACGTAATTAACTTCGCCAAGCAGACTCGATATGAAATGTTCGCCACAATTTTATCCGCGCTGTAGTTGTACAGGCTTACTTTGTACGCGTAGTCGCATGGAACATGCTCATGGTATCTTCTGGTAAAAGACTTTTCAGGATCGTTATCTGCACCCTCGACAGGAAACAGCAGTGATACGAAATCAGCATAAATTATGCAAGGAACCCGGGCCATGTTACATACGTTGTAAAATGATACCGTATTATGTTTCTTGTCCGGCATGATAGTTTTTGCAACGTCTACACAATCTAGTCTATGAGCAACAAGTAATTTTTCAGTGGTGTCATGAAGACATTTTCGGCAAAAATATAACTTGCACTTATGTTTGCTGTACTGGCCGAACATAATTGCAGATAAACTTTTATCCAGCAGTAGTGGCCATCGTTGGTTTTGCCATGAATGTAAAGCAGATCAATGTTAGCAACATCACTGGCAAATGATGAAATATGCAGTAGATAAATTGCTAACCAAGCACCTACGCCAAATACGTTGACAGAGACATTATTTTGTTGCTCAAATTTGAACATGAAACATGATGCCAGCAAAATTTAGGATGTCCTGATACGGCTTATATTTACTAATTCGATTAGGATTCGTTGCGGCATGATACAGAGCAAATAATACAGACCACATAAAACACTGGTTGTTCTTATTTTGCACATTAACGCAACTTTGACTTCCCTTAATTTTAGCTGGCATATCCAAGTACGATTTGCCTCTTAGCGGATTGTACTTGGCAGTGTTAACGATACATGCTGTGAGGCCTTATAAAATCCAAGCAGAGCCTTCCCGTTGAAAGTTACCAATGCTATTTTGAAGAGCTTCAAAAATATTGTTGACGTCGAAACTATGATGAAATGCTCGAACTGGCTTTGAAATGAAATGCACTTCAGTTTCAGTATCATCTGCTTGCTGTGAAAACACATTGGTGCCAACAGAAAACTTAATGCCGCGATGCAACTGTAGCTCATTGGACAAAATCTGTTTAGGCTAGGTTCAACAACCTTTGTAAAATATCAAGCGGCATCAACCTTATATTTTTAAGCGAACGTTTCGTCGCAGCCGGCAAAAGCCTGACGATTTTCTCTAAATATCATATTTGTGCTCATTATATATATATATATATATATATATATATATATATATATATATATATATATATATATATATGGGTAGATTATATCTCTAATTGCTAATTTTTTATCTCTAACAGAGTATCTCTGCTGTCATAGTAAATGTTGATATTGCCATGCTTTTTAGGTAGTTGTCTCTGCTCTTCGGTATGAAAAACCCGCGTTTGAAACAAATTGTTTGCTCCAGAAGTAGCATTTTCTGATATCACATTAAGATCCAAATTAATATATGAATCAGGATTTTTATACAGCGATATGACGGCATCAAAAATCAATTCTGGATGCTCCATGTAAACGTCCGTCATATAAACAATTGTGTCTGACATGATATATAACGTTGTTTAATAAAAATGTATGATTCAGATGAAAACAAAGATGCTATAGTTCGCGACTACGATGAGTACAATCAAGTGGAAAATGATTATCTACATTACAACACAAGACCGCAAAGATACACTAGAAAATATCATATCAGAAATAAGCTAGTTCGATTTAATTTGTCGTACGAAAAAACAGCGTAATTAAACGAGTTATTTGATAGGTTTATCAAGCTGAACTTGCCAGGAAGACAGAAATTTATCAATTTTGATTATGTCTTCCCAAAAATATTTCTGCTGCTAGGTCTGCCAGACAAGGCGGCCATGTGCCAGCCTGCTGCTAGCAAGAAATATCAGTAGAGTACGACAGAATTATTTCTCAATAATTACCGTTGGAACCCATGAATTAAAAGCATCAAAGCAGCCGCTCCATTTCACAAGTGACTTGTTACGGCGAGTTTTGATGACATGCTCTATTCTAAAAACATTTTTTTTTAAACTCCTGCACATAGAAGGCTCCTGAAACATTTTCGCCATTAAGGTTTGCGATTTTGTACGTTACAGGAATTTTTTTAAATACTTTTCATCGCGGTAAACAGTTTTTCGGTCCAGTTTGCTGTATGACCTTTTACAAACATTTTTTTTAGTCTGGAAATCCTGACCCGGTAACCCATATTAACCTTTTGTCTAAACAATAGTCTGTTCGACATGCTGTCTTGATTTGCTTGTCACTAGCTTGTGTTGGCGTCATCCCAATACTGCTATTCTTCGTATTGTTATACTTGTCTACTAGCGACTGCTGGACATGACATATTTACTCGTCTGATTTTTTGTAAAGTGTTTCCACATCGCATTCTTTAGCAGACAATTGAATCTTTAAACGACAACTGTTTTGCCTTCATTGAACGTAGAGTACTTATGAATTTTATTTTCTTCAAGCCAGTTCTCAAACGTACTATTGTAAATTAACCGCCATGGTACACCCACATATTTGCTGGTTTTCGGTTGTCTGATGACGTTGTCATAGATGCAAACGCGTCTCTGATAGCGGCAAGTTCCATGCATACTTACATCAATGCCATTTAACAGGTACTTGACGCCGCCATTATTTCTGGAATATTCGTGCATGTCTACAAGTTCGCAGACCAAATGTCATCGACACCATTAGCAACAACTCTGCGTCTAGGAAAATGTTTTGTTGCTGGCCTATGTAATTCTTGTGCTATTATATCATCTTGGCTGGCTTTTCTTAGTCGCTGGTTTGCTTTCTTTTGTTTGATGACTTTCAGTAGCTGGTTTGTTACGACCTTAAGCTGCTGGTCTGAGACGACTTTTTGTCGTTGGTTAGGTGCCAACGCCAAGTTTATATTTGAGTCCGAAGGCGCATCTGACAAAAATTTCGGTAATTTTGTCACAGCGGTTTTTGTTTCTTCTGCATGATCTCTGCAGCAAATATCAGGCCGCATTGCTGTGGCATCTACTTGGTTATAGGGTTGTTGACTAGGAATTGGTTGAGTATTGGTATCCAGTTGTTTATCCAGAGAATTCCACGGACCAGTATATTTATGTCCTGGCAAAGTCCAGCTGCCTTTTGGTTTTGGAAGTTTTCCAATGAGAGCATTAAGATCAAGAGCGTTGCCGTATATTTTACGACGCTTACAAACAGAACAGTGTCCAACAATTGTATTGCCTTGAATACAAATATTGTTATCGCACGCATCCATATATAACGAGTAAACATTGAATTATGTGTCAAGTACGATAATAGGCTGGGCGTCAGCACAACCATCAGAAATTGCTTTAACAAACCTGGATTTTCTTTTGCTGCATTCAGTATATATTGATTTCACTACAGAGCGTCCATTTTGAGTCTGAGATGAAGTTTCTGCAAGACTATCCGTATTCTTTCTGGAAGATAAGGACCACGAAGCTGTCATTATATCTGGCATTTACACAAAACACACTTCAGGTAACCTATCTTGTCATCTTTTCAGCTAACCTCACATTACTGAGCTTACTACCGATTTCTGAGGTTACTTCAGATAACTGAGCTTACTTAAAACTAAATTGTCGTTGTCTAGAGTCGCCAGCTGGTTAAATTCCAGTAAGATATCTAATGCGGAATTTCTTTGATATCGTGATCTGATAAAGTAAACATAGTAAAGACCACAAACTAAACTATTCATATGCTGAATTTGTGTGAGTCATAAGCGCAACCTTTCTTAGCGCCAGAAACATATTTTTTATAGCGTCACCTGGTTGCAGACCAAACGAACCAAAATATTCTACGTCGCTATTTTCTGACATGTTTACAATGGCTACCCAATGTGTTCCAGATTCATCAAAATAATTGTCTATGTTTATAACGCAGCTCTGATTTTTTTCTGGAATTCTATCATTAGAAAAGACACACGAAAATGATTTTATATCTGTAAGCGCTTTTTCAATGTCAAAATTGCTTAGCGGCGCTGTATGCAGGGGTACTGAAATCCTTGCGCTCTTTTTTTTTTTAATTTTTTTTTTACCACCAACACCTCCGCCAAAGAGACCGCCAAGAAGTTTAGGTAAAAACATGCCAGGAGCACCAGCGGCAAGCATGGGTAAAATAGGTGGAATTCCACCTTATTTCTTAAGCTTCGATGCGGACAAATCAAGTATGAGACCTTTTCCTGGCGTCAAAATCACTTTTGTTGAGTAGTAGCTCATTTATATGATATCCTTAAACAAAATATATGAGATAAGTATCTTCTAGACGATTACGGTCATCTTGCCACTAAGAGCATCTAATGTCAAAAATCTGTCAGCGGTAATTACTGCATAAACATGATAGTTTACGGCTACTGCTGGTACTATAGGTTGAAGAGTCCACTTGACTTCAACATCTGCCATGGAATCTTTTGTGCGTTCCAAATGCTTAGAAACATCAAAGTGATAAATAGTACATATCCTTGCAAATTCATCTAGAGATATTTATGTTCTGGTATCATCAGCCTGATATTTCTGCATAGCCTCCTGATGCATAAATCTTTACTAAGTGGTGCAAAATTACACTCAAGTTCACGCTCGGGGCATTGTCTGCTATTGACTCTGACAGCATTGCAAATCAATTTCATATTAACAAATACCAGGCTACTTGTCTCCTGATTTTCATCTCGTGCTGCGGTTTGAAAAGCTATATAAAAATTTTTTATCAACATAGTTCACTGCCTAGCAATGTGGCTATTCTCCAGTTCGCAGATAACTGCACTGGTAGATACGTAACAATTTTGTAGACGCCCATTTGCTCAAAATAAAGTTTCTTACTAAACCTGGATAAAGGATTATCAAGTTCTATCGCATGATAAATAGAAGGCGTTATCTTTGGCATCCAAAGAGATAGTTTTGTAAGAACAAATTGTCCATTAGCACTACCAACTTCATGATGCATGTACGTAGTAGAATCGACTCTTTCCAAAACTAGCGTAAACGGTATCAATGTCGCGGCAAAAACCAAAAATGGAGCTTAGTGGCAACATCATGCACACTTCATTGTGCCCATCTGTGAGCACGCCTAGTTGCAAAAAAAAGATTATAATCAGTATATTCTGGATCTTTTGCGAATGGAAGTACGAATTTAAGCTGCAGTTGCTCCAGGCATAGCAGAAACATCATCAGGGAGAACTGCAATGCCTTGCCTATGCTTTTTGCTATCTGCCGCATTGCTCATATCCTTGTACCAGAACATGTTTGTTGCTGAACTTCTGCTGTGGTCGTCGCTCATCGAAATCAAATTCATAATGGTGCTGGCAGCTGGCAGTTGCTAATGTCCTCAACTGTCTGATTATTAAGTTAATATCGCGCCGTCTTTAACAGACTCAAGCCATTGTTTGTTAGCTATCTGTGCACCAGCAACAAAACTGGCAGTTGGAGCAGCCGTTGTCTGCAAAATACCTCTGACTTCAAGAAAAGCTTTATATGGCAACAAGTTAACGTCTTCATCTCGCGTGTCAATAATTCTTGTACCAGGATTGTTCTTTTGATGCGAATCTTTGTCCAAATAGTCCACATATTCATACTCAGTTGTTGATTCGTCAATAGGCGCTTCATCAAAGAGCTTAACATACTCTGGGGTAAATCTAGACAGCATGTTTATACATACTCGTTACACAAAAATTCTCTTTAGACCAGCGCCCACCATAATATTTGACAGGTTAGGCAGTGATAGGGCGTCAATCGCACATTGCTTTCATTCATAATTTTCTGGTCGCGTTTAGACAATATATTTTGGCTGTATTAGTCATCACACGCTCAGCTTACTTTGTTGGTGCAATTTCTTTGATGATTTCTTTGATTGGGTCCAATGCAAACGGATGATGTGACAATTGGCGTTCCCATATTCTTAGACGCGACTTTTTGTCCAGCTACAGATCCTACTGGTGAAGCGGCACTTTTTGACGCGCTACTGAGAAGTGGAGCAATTCGTTTAATTATTCCTGGCACTATCCTAGCAAGTTTTGAAAACAGCGTTGATAAAAATCCTCCTATGATCTTTCTGCTCTTAATTCGTATTGGCTTCATTTATATAACACGATTACATAGTTTTAGTTTTGCGCTTACAAATTCAGATAAAATGTTACTCGCTCATTATTAAGGTTAATATTGTTTCCTAATTAGTCCCTGATTGATATTGTGATTAATGGTATGCTGTAGACATTGTTGATGGGATAGTAAAGTAGCGGCAAATACTTTAAAGTCATCAAAGATCCGGGCGGTGTATTGTGACTGAGGCTATAAATCACATGGTTATGGCCTCCTCGCGCGTCAAATGATCCTTCAGCTATGGAACAGTTTATCAGCAGGCTGTTCACTTCGCTTCTGTTAACAGGAAAATCGCCTTCATAAACACCATCTTTGTCTAGAACCCGTGAGCTAAAGCCTAGCAGATCTCGCAATATGTTGTCAATTTTAAAATCAACTTGGTAACCTCCACTGAGCATCATCCTAGTTTTCAACGTAGAATAATCTGGCTTGATTACCATGTTTTCAGCGACGTGACCACGCTCGACCATCATACACTTTATTTCCGCGGCAATGTCAACTATGTTATATGCACCTTGTATTAAAGTCAGCATTTTTCCAGGATCAGCATCTGAGATAAAGTATTCAAATGTGTTGTTGCTCTCTGTAACATTATGAAATGAGGTACATATTTCTGCAGAAATTAGCGCGATCTCATAGCGCGTCTCCTGCGATAACTCTATGGGCGTGCTTTTATTGACAGTAAAATTAATGCTGCTTCCTTGAGCCAACTTGTAATCAAAGAGAAGATTTTGTGACATAGCTATATCAAATCATTGCACAAAACTCTGTAATCGTCAATACTAAGTACATTTTGCTGAAGCAGACGTTCTAGTATTTCAGTGATCTCATTATCAACTTCTATACACAAGTTTCCTGCTTGTTTACTGGGCACAAGCAACTTTAGTCATGCGACAAGCTCTGCGGTATTTTTGTAATATTTTATTCCTGTACCTGTCTTGGGTTGCTTTTTTTTTTACTTTGATCGTATAGAAGAAAGAGCAGGTATGCGCGACATCTTTGTCTTTAGCGTTGCTTGCGCTGTGTCAGGACTTGCTTACACTTGAGCAGATTATTGCGGCTCCGCTTGCGCTTTGTCAGTTATAGACGGTTTTATTTGCTGAAGATATGCCACTTGTGAAGATGAGTCTCCATGCTGATGTACAATATCGCCAATCATTTACGCAGCCTTAATCGTGTGTTGCTCCTCCATCACTCTTATGATCCTTTTTGAATATTGTATAAGATCCTGATTTAGCTCTTTTGTTCTTTCCAAGAGGAATATAATTTCAGGAAAATTGTGTTGTCTTTTTCCCGTTTTCTATTAAACTTAGTTATCTCTTTTCTTGCGTTTTCTATGTTTCTAAGCATTTTCTCAGTTGGCGGTTGTCTTAATAGGACCTCATATTCATCTAGTAGGTCTTACCGTCATAATAACGTTCATTCTATTATCAGAGATCTCTTCTAACGCAGAAACCTCGGGATCCATTACCTTAGAAAGTTGCATTAATGCATTCTCTTGCGCTGCTTGACTCGTACGGTTTGCTTCTTGTTGTTCTTCCAGAGATTTAATAAGCAAATCGTGTCTAGCATGGTCCGCTGTCACAGACTGTTCTATTATTTTTTTCTTCTTCTGTTATTGGCTCAAACAATGTGTGATATATCATGCTCAAACAATGTGTGCTATATCACGCTGAAATTCCAGTTCGATATTTTGTTTATTTTTTTTTTTTTTTTTTTTTTTTTTTTTTTTTTTTGCAAGAACGGGACCACGCAATTGCTGTTGCTGCTCTGCACCATTGAGTATAATTTCAGATTTATATTATTGCCTATCCACTCGTGCTACAGCTGCTGCCTAATCGGGCAAATAAAATTCGTCAAATCCGCGACGATATATTTCAGGAACGTGTTCTGCATCTCTGTGATAGGTCATAAAATTATGCTTGTTGCTGCCTATAGCTTCGTGATAACACTGCTTAAATTTAGCAGCGTCTATGTCGCGATTGTCCAGACCTGAAAACAAAACAAAGCAGCCGGTGTTGCGTCGAATTTGTTTCGGCACGTCATAGTAAGATTGCGCAAGTATATTGAATTGCAGCGCTTGTTTCGTTATAAAGAGAACTATTCTTTAATCTTGTTCATGTTGCTGCGCTCTATCTTGATTTCACCAAATACTATTACAGAATTTTTGTCGCCATCAATCTATTCTACGGGCGTTGTTTCATCAGGCTCCAATATTGTAAACGTTTTTTGAGCGGCATCAGACTGCTAATGGCTTCATCAAAATCTTGGACAGGATTAAGAGTATAGATTATTACTTTGTCGTAGTTAAGTCCTTTATTTAGCAGCATATTCAAAAGCAAGTTTGTTTTGCCGCGGCCCGTTGAACCAACGATCATATAGTGGCAATCTGGAAACAAGAAATTATATCTGGATTTCTTGATGTCTTCTGAATCAAAGTTAATGATGCGCATTTTTTAAAAGCAAAGTATATATAATGAGTCTTTATAAAGTTTTGGCACAGTTAATCCCGGTGCTGAATCGAGCACAACAGCAACTATTTCTAATGCAGAACTCAACAAGCGCATGCTAAAAACTGGCGACACGATGACCGGTCCGCTAAACATGTCATTGCAAAAGATTACAAATGTTGCTACAGCAGCATATAACGCAGATGTGGCTAATAAACAATACGCAGATAAGTACGCAAATGCCAAAGTGGGGTTAACCGATGCCAAAACAAATTTTCTTCGAGGACGCTTACTTTCAATAGGACAAAACTTGTCGTCGGTAATCACTGGCAATGAAATGTTACTGTCAGCGCCCTATGTTTTGTTGCTAGCTGCTGGAACTATGACTGGCAACATCGACATAAATTCTAAACAAATGACAAACTTAGTCGCTCCATAAACTGAAAAAGATGCGGCCACCAAAGAGTATGCAGATACAAAACTTAGCGCTGATGGCGATATTTCGGTTAACGCGCCAGCTTCTGCAGCCAACAGAAACACTGGAATGATTTCAGATATCCCTGTGGGCAAATCACAATGCGTAGTTTTTGGTTCGCCCACAGGGCCGACTTTTGTTCAAATATTATCTGAGATATCTTATTGTCCAATCATTGTTCAAGCGCCTGAAGGTTTTAGAATTACCAACAATGTAAACTCAGTTATGGTTGAAGTTACTGGCGCTGGAGTCGATGTAACTTCAGCACAAATTAAAAATGTGAGCCTGCCTACAGATAATGCAGATGGATTCCAAGCAAATAAAACATACTATAGGACATATTCCATCGCTGTGGTCCAATTATGATAATCGCAGCGGATTTGTAGTCGCAGCATCATCGGAATATTCAGCAGCCTTTAGAGCGCATCTGGCTTTTGCTGAGCACATATCTACTAGCGAATGGGCTACTACTATAAGTTTTGGATCAGAATGATTGTCCTGTGGCAGTTACTATTTGGCGCTTTCAACTTACAGGCAAAACAGCTACAACTGAATACATCAATAACTCGCGTCTAGAAGCGTCCAATGACAGCGCTAGCTGGACCACACTTTACACAAGTACGGCCACATTAGGGTCACCTTTGACTACTTTTGACGTTGCAAGCCCTGGCACGACAAAATATCGCCTCTACAGACTGTATTGCATTTCTGCGATGCCAGTCAATTCCGGTTTTGCTTATTTTCAGATTTTTACGCCAGATGATCTTATGTGAACAAATAATTAAGATGTCAGAATTCGTGAGAATTGCACGCGAATTTAGCACGCTGTTGTTTGAAGAAAATACGAGGACCTGGTTTTTAATGACGTGAGAACTAAGACGTATTATGACAAAATTGGTGAAAACAAGCAACCGTATGAACAGTTTTTGACGGACCCAGAGAGCGTACAAATAAATGATATCATGCTGAATCTTTATTCGGTAACTCAAATGAAAGCGTCACAGTTGTGGGACGAGCTGGACAAATATGACAAGCTAAAAATGTTCTGCAATGACAAGGAATCGGCCAGTGCTGCTAGTAACATAGGAGTGCTCTTTAGAACCATACTAAATGAGTTGAGAGTTGGTAACTTACAACTAGTGAATCTAAGCAAAAAACTAAAACCCAAAAAACTCAACGAAAAAGAAAGAAAAGTTCTAGATGCTGACAACGCATGCATGTATAATCAAGTCTGGCAAAAAAAAAACTTAAAAACTAGGAAATACTTCAAGATCAAGTCGACAAGCGGTATTTTTTACAAAAGGTTTGGTTTGGATCATGACAACGTAGAAACGATTCTGGGAGTGATGGCACTGCCTAATATAAATGATCCGCAGCCACAACCTGAAGCAAAATATAAAACTGAGCCTGAACCAGAACCAGACCTGTAGCCACAACATAAACCTGATGCATAAAAATCTGAGCCTAAAGCAGAAAAACCTGAGCATTAAGCAGAAAAGACGCAGTCGGAGCAGTCACAACCTGAAGCAGAAAAGCCGCAACTACAGCCAAACGTTCCTGAGCCAGACAAATTTTTAAAAGAAAGGCTTGCAGAAGCATACTATCATATTTCAGATATTTTATGCTGCACAAGTATTGTGATAATATTCTTTCTGAGGCAATTTCACTCGCTAAAGAGCACAATATACGAGCATTTTTTTTATTCATTTGCCCTTTATGAAACAGAAATACCTAAAGGATACCTAGCTAGAAGACCATCAACTGTTGCAGGGATTAAAGAATTTTAAGAAAATCTAACTGACAATCTTCTGATTATAATTGATGATGTCAGAAGATTTGCTGCTTCTCTTTACGTAAAAATACCGGATAAAATAGAGGACGAAAAACAGCTGGAACCAAAAGTACCTTAGTGGCTAAGGAAAATTCCAGAAAATCTTGAAAAGATAGTTGAAGCGTTTTATTATGTTGTCAAATATCATGCAAAAACATGACTGATGCAAATGTACTTTCATCAGTATTTGATTACCTAAAGTCACGACTAGGATTTGACGTAGATGAGCTGAACAAAACCTACTTCAGAGGTTTAACAGTACCTGGGGGCAACTTTGTAAACTCACCAAAGGCCAGCGCTGTTAGAAAAGACGTCTTTAAACTGCATGATACCACTTTTTCACAGACTATTGTGGATGTATTAGCAAGTATTTTTGGACAGAATAATACCTGGTGTCACGGAATTGTGTATGATTTATATCAATATGTATATGTGATCGAAAATGTATTCGGGTTTCGTTGCCGCGTACAGCGTTACCCGAGGGTGGTTTATTTTTTCGGCTCTAGTTATTTTGAAATACTGAGCGCGATTCACCCCATGCTGCATGTGCAAATTGCCTGCAGTGAAAACCTAAGTACCTAGCTGCGTATATCTGTCACAGCTAGGGTACATATAGAGCAAATTCTCTATAAGCAAATTACACTACGACGAGTCTTGTCAGAAAGCTTACCTCTTTACGGGAGCAAATCTTCAGCTGTAGAGCTGCCTTGTGTGGTGCCTTGTGTGGTTCCTTTTGTGTGTCTTTGTGTATGGTTTGGTGATGTGTAGTCGCACAACTCTGTGTGGTTTCTTGTGACGTGTACGCTGTGTCTGGTGACGTTGGTTCGGAAGAGTGTACTGGTGTTCTCGATGCGAGGGAACAAGGCTTCGCGACCATCGGGTCTGTGTTGAATGTGAAGGCTCTCGAGTGATCCTTCAACAGACTGGGAGGGGTGGACCATGCGTGATGGCTCCTTGACCATTGACTAGAGCGGGTGGAACCGGAGATACATCTTGGACGTCAAATGGGCGCCACGATAGTTATATATATTACGTGTTCCATTTTATTGTTATTTTCACTATTGCTATCTGAGCAAAATTACATGTATTCACATTTCAATATCGCTATATGTGTGATAGATTCATAATTTCATGCATTCCCATTTCAATATCGTTATATGAACGATATATTCATAAATTCATACATATTCCAATATCGCTTGATGAATTGATAAATTGATGAGTTAATAGATTGATGAATAAATGAGTATTATATTGATAAGTGCATAAATCACATGCTTTGGTCACCCTTGGTGCTTAATAAGACCTTGTCTATATTAGGGTGTAGATCATATACTCTTATTTGTCGATTGGTGATAGGATGCTATTCACGTTTGTTTAAAATTCCATTTGTTAAATCCATCTTTGATTTTTCTCGTTGAGTTACTTGTTGTTGATAGTTCCATGTTAGGAACTTTATAATTTTCCTTATCTTTTTGTTATAATGGTGTCAGATTTGTTCATCTTTAAATTGCGTTTATAAATAAACATCTTATTAACGCAGTTGCTTTCGGTGTCTTCACTAATCCAGTCCCAACCCGGCTTCATCCTGTGACACCTGGCAACAGTTTTCTTCCGCTATAAGTCGACAAGCTTTCTTGTCATCTGTTTCGTTGGCGATCACTGCGGCCGGAGTTGCCAGTACAGGTGCTTTAGTAAATCCTTTCTTCTAATTATATCTGGCGTTGGCATTGCAACTCAAGCTTGCTGTAGACAAGCTAGAACCAAAAATCCAATATAAGATGGCTAAATATGCCAACATTACGTACACAAAAATATATAATCATATTAAATCTTGTCTGCGTGGTGCCGCGTTTAACATGGCTGATTTGGTCAAAGAATTTCACTTCATAGATAACATTGTTGCTGAGTTAAGTCCTATGTGTGTTGCCAAATACGAAAAGATATCTCAAAAACAATAGTGAAACTGATGGTTCTTGCGTTAATACTGGTGATACTAAAGCAGAGGACAATGGCGGATTTAACAACTAAGAGACTATGGATGAAAGGTAAAGGTGACTACGATAGGCAATTAAAATTTGGTGCCATCTATGCTTGTCTTGATAAAATCGTACACAGAATTGTTATTCCCTAACTTGTTGTACTCTTCTTCTTGACAAATTTGTAAGCGCCATTTATTTTCTACTTTCCTGTATCATCCAGCTGACGTCTTCAATATTCCAGCCTATAGGAAACTTTACTTTGGCGGTATTTGCACGCTCGTACGCAGCCATTATTCTTTCAGATTCAAAATCATAATTATATAACCTGTTTTCCAGTCTCAAATTCGCCTACTAGTGCTGCAATGTTGATATACGGCGACTTTGATGGTCTTGTCATAGTCTGGTTCGTAAGCAATATTGTTGCATGTGATCCTGACAATTTTCCGAGGCAACATAGCGACTAACGTTTTGTCGGGACACTTTTTTTTGATGTCATCAATCGCTGTGGCAATGTCGTCAGTTTGATCTTGAATGCCATTATTAACGTAATCATCCTCTCTATGCAGATTCTTCTTTAAGTACGATTAAACCTCAGCCTCGTTAGACTCACGGAGGTCAACATATTTTCTGTCAATGTTGTTATTGCTGCAGTCATATTTGATCTCCGTGCTAAAGAATCCTAAAATGTCAATTGCTAGTGAATCTTTGTTATAGCTGCAGTAGTCTCTATTATAATAATTTTTTGTCGTACTCAGGATAAAATCGAAATTGCCCCAGCGAGCATTTAAATTTTTTTTTATCAACAAGCAGACCATATGAAGCCACAACTGAAACGTCAAGACCTGATAGCAGTTGCGGCAGATAGTAATTTGGCAACTTGCTGACGTGTCTGGTAAAAGGACACATGAATTCTAGTAGTAGAATTTTGTTGTCGTTAACGATGTAGCCGTCTGGACTATATCTAAAACCATCGAGAGTCTGAATACAAATATAGTCAAGTACTTTTTCATTCATGGGAATCTCAACGCATCTTCTGATAACAGGTTCAAAAAATGTGCCCCACAGACAGAGTAACGTTACATATTGCAGCTTCGTGCTAAGCTTCCTTCTGGCAATATCATGAGCAGTTGCAAAAGGACAAATACCAAGAACAGTTGCTAGTTCTGATCCACCAACTGTTGCTGTCAGCAAAGAATACCATACAGGGTGATTTCTGCTTAATTTGTTGTGACTTAACGAATGATTCCAATACTAATTTCAGATCCATTATACTATATAAGCTCTTTAAATGTTGGCTCTGTGAGTGGGGCAAGGACTATTTGCTTTTTACTGAAGCTCTTTTTTTCTGGTATGTCATATTTAAAAGACCATTTTGAGTCAAACGTGAAAGAGTTTCTTGCTGCAGCCCTTTGCAATACCTACTAATAGTCGCTGAGACAACGCCAGTCCATATCGAAGCAGATTTTGTTGTTTTAAAATAGCGTCTTAAATCATTGACAAGACAGTGCTCAGTAACTGGCTGGGCTTTTACCTGGTAGTGTGCGCAGTTGTATAATATCCTGCCATAATATATAAGCACATTTTATCTCTTCAATTCAAGGTTTTATGTAAATCACACAACACAGAGGCATGATTAGCGGCATGATAATAAGGTAAAAATGCAACTGTGGGGGGTATTGGAAACACTATTGGCATTTGACAAGGTCGAGGACGAGCGATAACGAGTAAGAGACCAAGGAAAATGCCAATAGTGTTTTCATACCCCCACAGTTGCATTGCTACAGTGGAGGGGCACGAAAACAATTTTGGACCACTCCTGTAAAAAAAAGGTCCTTGGATTATGGTGATATTTCAGTGCTAGACCACTTTACATTATTACCATTTCGTGTAAAGGTATGACAACTATTTCTGGACCACCTCATACTAATTTTTGGATTGTGTATTGAATGAGACGGAACAATAATCTGACATTGTTTTATGCAACGTAAATAGTCGTAAATGGAAAATAAATATCTTAGTGTGGAGGTAACACTAATACGAGTTACTTTCCTAGATAATGCCAATCCTGGTCCAGCTGACTATATACAGTGAGGTGAGTATTTTACCAAAATTTACTGGGATTTGTTTTTTTACACACCTAACTATTTAAATAAATCAGTGATGAAGACTGCCTAAGGCACAATAATATTCGGGAACAAACCATGTGGAATTAAATAGTTCATTGTGATATCGGACAAAGCAATAGGTACAAGGAATATGATTATTTCTTTCCTAAACATTTTATACGGTGGCCCTGTCTTGTAACCGACTACTTTCTGCATCAGTGTGATTTACGAAACTGTTAAAACGGTTAAAGCCCGATAAATTATATTTGCAATGTTCTTTGTCTCAGAAATTAAAAATAAATAAAACTGTACAAAGCACGCATGCAAAATATATGCGACATTTCGGAAATGTAATAGTTGTAGCTAAGTTGTAATGCAATAGTTGTTGCTAGGTTGTAATGTAGGTTTGACTTGCAACGTCCTTCAATTTGTATATGATATAGGCGTCGCCAATACGCGACACAAATAGATAGTATCCCAAATAATACCTTTTCCTCCTTTAGCTCTACTGTTTTCTCTGCTTTTAATTTTTTCCATGTCATCCACAAGCTCCTCACCAATTTGTTCCAACTCTTTTTGTTCGAAATCTTTGCAAAATGAAGAATTCGTTCAAATTTGATTCTATGTCCTGAAGTTTTGCAGCAAACTGCCTAATTTTACTCTCTGAATGTTTAGTTCGCTAGATAATACATGGTATACTTTTTCAGTCAAAATCGTTTCATCAGCTTTGGCTAGACTTTTCTTCTACGATGTTTTTTCAACTTAAATTGCTGAGTTTTCTGTTGATGTTATTGCCGGCAAAGACTTTCGCAAAGAGTCAAATTCTTCTAATTTCTCAGGATCTTTGTTGTGTACATGACTAGTCAAATTCTTCTCATTTCTCAGGATCTTTGTTGTGTACATGACTAGTCAAATTCTTCTCATTTCTCAGGACCTTTGTTGTGTACATGACTAGTCAAATTCTTCTCATTTCTCAGGACCTTTGTTGTGTACATGACTCGTCAAATTCTTCTCATTTCTCAGTATCTTTGTTGTGTACATGACTAGTCAAATTCTTCTCATTTCTCAGTATCTTTGTTGCGTACATGACTAGTCAAATTCTTCTCATTTCTCAGTATCTTTGTTGTGTACATGACTAGCCAAATTCTTCTCATTTCTCAGTATCTTTGTTGTGTACATGACTAGTCAAATTCTTCTCATTTCTCAGTATCTTTGTTGTGTACATGACTAGTCAAATTCTCTTGTAATGAGATAACAACACGGATACTGTTTAGGGATTATTACCTATTTATGTAGATAAAAGGTCATCACTCTTGATAAGCGCACCTTTATTCACTAACTTCAGAAATAGGTCACACTAACCCCATTTTCTTGCTCTAATGACTACTTTCTAATTTCTTTTGGGAACCTACAGCTCTCTCTCTCTCTCTCTCTCTCTCTCTCTCTCTCTCTCTCTCTCTCTCTCTTTCTCTCTCTCTCTCTCTCTCTCTCTCTCTCAAACACACACACAACACACGAGGTTAGCTTCCAGAACTAATGAAGAGTTAATATTGCTATTCACACTGAACCATTGCATTCATCTAAGACAGAGTTCCATTTACACGCGGTGACCTACCGCCACCATAAACATTTTCTACATTCCATGTTAATATGGTTTGTGGAAGAGTCCAGCGTTAAAACGTCCAAAATATCTTGAAGGATGCGTAATACATTCTGTACATTGGTCATATTCTAAGAGAGAGAGAGAGAGAGAGAGAAAGAGAGAGAGAGAGAGTTTTTTTATCGGACAATCTAAACAATGCATTTATAAATAATTGGCAATATCTCTTTTAAAAACGATTTAATTGAACGATTCGCATAAATAATTATATAATTGATTAATACAACAATTATGTTGAAATACCATAAGTTCAAAGGTTATGCCTTATATCTACTTTTCTACTATTGGGTACACCTAAGCTGAAGAAGAAAAAGCAAATCGACTCAACTTTTCCAAAAGCTGTTTACTCAGAATGACAGCCTAATTTCGTATCTATATTTAAGACTCAGATAACGAAGAATGAAAGCCTAATTTCGTATCTATATTTAAGACTCAGATAACGAAGAATGAAAGCCTAATTTCGTATCTATATTTAAGACGCAGATAAGGAAGAATCAATTTAAGCTCATTTGTATGCCCCACCAAGGACTTTGCAAGGGCATATAACGCGAGAAGTCTCTGTCTGTCCCCCTGTCCGTCCGGTGAAATTTTGCGTTTAGATCACATTAGGCACTGTAGCGGGAGAATATTTTGTGTTTAATGAATAAATTTATAGTTCTCATGCACTATGGATAAAAAATTTTGCAAAAATATAAATTTTAAAAAACTCGACATAAGTAAAACTTTAGTAAATATGGAGGTATAAGTACAGTTAAATATGAGTTAAAATTTTCTCCTTTAAGAAAACGCATATATTAAGAGACGGCACAATTTGATTATATATCTGATACAGTACAGATATTCTAAACGGGTGTATTCAAGGACCACCGGTTTTAAGATTCCGCATGTTTTAAGTTCAAGAAAGGTTCCACTCCAAAAGCAGTACGGTCCTTTAGTTCGCATGTTCACAACATTATGTTCTGGATGTAAACTTTGGTTGATTTCAATGTTCACAAAATTACTACACATGGGGACGCAACTAATTTACAGCATATACAATTTTATTTTTAACAACTTTACAGGGGTTACTTCCCTTGTGTAAGTTGTGTAAGCTTATATATCGTACGTTACTTTTTGATCAGTTTTAATGGTGGCTTGAAATGGAAACCAGCCATACCGCTATAAATAATCAAATGCTTAGAACGTAGGAAAAAAATGACATGATTAAGAATCAAATAAGTGTTAAAAGAAATGTAGAGGAGTGTATTATATTGTACTGACGGAGTGGCCCACAACAGTCAGCGTCTCAGCTTGGACTTAGGACCTTGCAGGAGCCAATACCATTCCACACTCCCCTTGTCACAAACTTTACCATAGTTAACGAATTTGAACCCGAAAACTTTGTACATTTTACACCGTAGCTGTTACTGTCATATATATATATATATATATATATATATATATATATATATATATATATATATATATATATATATATATATATATATATATATATATATATATATATATATATATGGGCAGCTTTACGCATTAGACTAGGAAAATAAGGAGGTTTGTTTCGCTGGCACGGCGCAGAGATCGGAGAGGAGAAACTAACCACGGAACACTGGTGGATCATCACGCTAGAGGATATATGGATAGGACTATTTTAAACAGTGAGAGAAACAGGATTATCGAGCAGGTGAAGGCCTACACAATGAAAATAATGACAACGTTTTGTGTAATAAATGTAATAATGACAACGTTTTGTGTAATAAATGTAATAATGACAATTTTTTGTATAATAAATAGAGAATGTTTGCTTGTATCGAGGGAATAACGGATATATTTCATCAAGTGGGTGAAAAACTCAGTTTTTTCACGAGTGGCGAAGCCACGATTTTTTCACCCACGAAATGAAATATATCCTTTATTCACTCGGAACAAGCCAATTTTCTTTTTATATTATGCTCAAACGTATTGGCTAGCAATATATATAACTGATTAAAGTAGCCGATTTCTTACAGTATCACACGCGTTAATGTCAGCTGTGTACCGTTTATATTCTGCTGTGTTTTGTGTATATCCGCACAGAAAATATCAATAGTAACATAATTCTACGTCCAAGTTCAAGGTAAAAAAAGCACATAAAAAATTGAAGAAGAAAAAGCATAAACACATTGGGGGATTTTAACCTGGTTCTCCTGCATGAAAGGAGGCCATACTTACCACTTGACCAGCCAAATGTCAAAAGGCCGATCAAATTTCTTGGTCATAATGTGATTGATGTCTATCGACGGCAGTGAAAAACATTTTTGCTAATTAACTCCAGTTAATTATCATATTTATTTCTCTTGGAAATTTCAGTAATCGACAGTCTAGCATAAGATAAATGCATTTCTTTCTTGTGTTGGAATATCAAAGGACTTAAAAATATAAAAATAGCTTGAAATTTTCCTCTTATTGTATGCGTTTCGACATAGTAGGTTCTGGCAAAACATGAGTCATGTCGGACGAAGATTTTCATATTTTCTGTGAGGAATATAAATCTTTTAGCTTTGTGCGTAAAAAGAAAACTGTCGATATGAATTCGGGGAGTTTAACCGTATTTGTCAAGACACATACAATAGAAGAAGGTATGGTGTCAAGAATCTGCAGTGATTTGCAAGATTATCTTCTGTTGCATATTTCTTCTAATTCACCGAATAATATCAAAAAGATTATGTTTAGATTTGTATATATTTACCCGGCGAGATCGCCAATTAATGACGACCCTAAAGAAAATGGAATTGATTTATTTATTGAGAAATTAGAAAGAATAGAATCTGTTTATCAAGAAGTTGCTTTGGTTCTTGCATGAGATTTTAATGCTGGTATAAGCGATCTTCTTGACTTTATACCTGTTGATACTTTGGAAAATATTTTAAATGTAGATGTCATGTATGATGGCGATCATTTTTCTCTGCCACGTAATACAAAAGACTGTGAAACACACAACAATTTTGGTTTGGCGTTTGTAAAAATGTGCAAAATGTGTAGTAATGGTAGGTTTTTCAACGATAAGGAAGAGAATGTAGCATGCAAATTGCAAATAATGGCAGCAGCCTAGTGGATTATGTTGTAGTCTCCACAGAGTTGTTTCCCTTCATTTGAAATTTTTGTGTTGATGGCAGAGACGAATGCTCACATCTTCCGACCTATTATAGAATGAACACTGTTGAAAAATTAAATAATTATAGCAAAATACACCAGAATACAAGGGATTATGTATGTAATGAATATGTCGGTGAGGGTATTTTTAGCGACGACGTTGACAATGATGATGACGATGACTATGATAATGATTGGCAATTTTTTCGATTGAAAAAAACAAATGGGGAATCTTTTCTCCGACTTTTTGAACAGAAATGTATTGAACACGTTCAAAACATAACCGATTTATTACATTTAAATATCAACGATTGTGTAAACAAGTTTGGGTCTTTATATAAGGAAATTTGTGTTTAAATCCAGTCACCTAAGCTCCCAGTTGTACCGCAAAGGTTACAATCCTCGTGGAGGAATCAAGACTATGATAATCCTAAACAGGAGAAATTTCAACTCTTAAGAAAATACAGATTTGCAAACCAGACTATTCGTCTAGACGCATACGTTCACTGTAGAAACTCGTTTAAAAGATTGTGTCAATTGAAAAAGTCATTATATGAAAGTCAATGAATGACAAACTTGTACAATCAAGAAATGACCCTAAAACATTCTGGTAAGTGTTAAAGCTAAAAACCTATAACAGGGCAAGTGTAAGAGAATCTAAAGTAACAAAGAATCTAAAGTAACAAAGTAATCTAAAGTAACAAAGAATCTAAAGTAACAAAGTAATCTAAAGTAACAAAGAATCTAAAGTAACAAAGAATCTAAAGTAACAAAGTAATCTAAAGTAACAAAGAATCTAAAGTAACAAAGAATCTAAAGTAACAAAGAATCTAAAGTAACAAAGTAATCTAAAGTAACAAAGTAATCTAAAGTAACAAAGAATGACTGGTTGGACTATTTTCCTTCCTTATTAATGTATAATAGAGCTGAACATACGGATGACGATAAGGGTACTGCGAGAAATGATAATGACAACTTTTAATTGAATGAACCAATTACCAGTCAAGAAATAATTGATACCGTTCTCTGTTTGAAAAAAAAAAATCCAGGTAACGACAAGATTCCAGTCATTACCAGTGGACTTAGCCATACATAGTTTCCATTCTTAATGTGCTTTTTAATAAAATCTTTGATATTTAAGAATGGTAGTATGAACGACCCAAACAAGTACAGGGAAATTTCCCTAATAAATGCACTGTGCAAAATATTCACATCTATTTTTAACAAACGGTTGTATAGTTGGGCAGAAAGCAATACTTTAATAGATGAGTCTCAGGCCAACTCTAGAAAATACTACAGTACTTGCGATAACATATTCAGCTTGCATGCAATTGTTTAGAAGTATATATGTAAATCTGGTGGTAGGTTTCACGATCTATTTGTTGATTTTGCTAATGCTTTCGATCGTGTACAACATAATAAGCTATGGTTTTCTCTTGTACAGAAAGATTTTGAGTGAAATATTTTACAAATTTTAAATAATATGTATTCTCGTTTGAAAAGCTGTGTACGAACACCAACTGAACTAACCAGATATTTTAATTGCAGTGTGGGAAACAGACAAGGATGTGTTCTAAGCCCAATTATTTTTTCTCTTTTCATTGATGATTTAGTTTCAAAATTACGAACTAAGTGTGACAGGGGTATTGTTATCACAGAGAATATACCAGAGAACTTTGCCTTATTGTATGCAGATGATGTAGCTAATTGTGCTGAAACTGTACGGTTAATACAACAACAATTTAACGTTATAGATGAATTTTGTAATGAAACAGGAATGGAAATTAATATAGCAAAAACAAAAGCAAAAATGTCTTTTAAAACGGTGGCGTTTTGAGATATTATGAACGTTGGTATTATAGTGGCAAACCTATTGAAACGGTTTAATTTTATAAATACATGTATATGGGGTTGCTTTTTACATCGAGGTTAAGCTGGACAAAAACTAAAATATATTGGCATGCTAAGCTTTGAGATCAGTATCTATACCTTTTGGGTATCAGCAAATATTTGGAAGATTATCTACAAAGGATATATTTAAAATATTTGATGGTATGGTGAAGCCAATCTTATATTATGGTTCAGAAATGGGGGGTGGAGGGGTATGCATATTCACCAGAAATAGAAGCAATTCAACAAAGATTTTGGAAAGATATCTTAACGTACCATATACTGTGAATAATTATGTCAGTTTCGGTGAATGTTGACGATACCCTTTGAGTACAACTTATATGTTCAGATGTGTAAAGTACTGGACTAAAATTATGCATATGCCGTCAAGTAGATATCCTTTCCAATGCTATATCATGTTAAAGAAGTTGGATGATGCCGGCAAAACCACATACACTAGTAAAGTTAAAAAAAGTTTTAATTTGTCATAGTTTGGGCTACAAAAACAATTTTCTAGCAATGTTCAGACAACGTTTGTTTGATTCTTCATTACAGATCTGGTCAAGAAAGATAGGCCATTCTACAAAAAAAAATTATAGTATAGTCAATATAAGTCTTTATTGGAAATTGAAAAATATTTAACATTAGATCTACCTTTCATTTTCATAAAAACTCTTGCATCTTTTCGATGTTCTAAACATGTTTTAATGACTGAAAGAGGAAGACACGCTAAAATTGAAAAAGATCAAAGAGTTTGCAAACTATATCTCAAAGAAAATATCAAGTGTGTAAAATATGTGAACCATTTTGTATGTATATGTGCTTCTTATGCCAAGTTAAGATGGAAATATCTTGACGAGATGTATCATATCAACCCTTTCAGTGGATATATTAAAAATCTAATGTCCAGTCAGAAAATAGTCTAAGTACAAGTGTTTCAAAGTTATTGTATTTTGCTTGAAACTAAGAACTGTATATTAAACTCTATTTTATATGTTTTGCATTAAGTACTTAATAAACTTTCTGTTCTGTTCAAATATATATAATTGTTACTGTACTGTCTACTGAAAGAACCGTAGAAGTTCTTTTTATTATATATTTTTAAGGCAAAAACCCTCGATTTGGATTTTTTCTTCAATTCTGTGCCAGTGCCATTAACGTGTGCTTTACTACATCTATAAAAAAAGTCCGACATTTTACATTAGTTTTAGGATAGCGACATTTTACAAATTAGCTCGTACATATAATTCTTCAAATTTCAAATTGTGTATTTTGTCAAGTTGATGACTGTTTTCATGCAAAAAGGAAAGAGATTTTTTT
This sequence comes from Margaritifera margaritifera, assembly GCA_029931535.1. Taxonomy (NCBI): domain Eukaryota; kingdom Metazoa; phylum Mollusca; class Bivalvia; order Unionida; family Margaritiferidae; genus Margaritifera; species Margaritifera margaritifera. Next base: position 1,971,212 of record JAQPZY010001477.1, on the reverse strand, counting down.
ATTTCTTTTAACACATTTTTTGTTCGGATTGATACAGTGGACATTGCTGGAGTGGAAGTAATGTAGAAACATCACAGAGCGATCGTATCCAACAGACTTCAGAGCGTTAACATCTTTAAACAAAAGATTTTAATGAATGTGAGCATGCCTGTAAGGAATTTGGTTCTTTATTTTTGTTTATTTCTGTATTCAAACATAAATTGTGTGGCCTTGGCAAGCTTACAGTCTAGTTCGGTAACAGACGCTGTACCCATATTTCGATTGTAGCTTAATTTCGGTTTACAATCAGCACTCATCTATCCCCGATTTCTCCACCGTTTTCAGACATGATTACGATTGTGATGAGAGTCAAAATCGCTACTTAAACAATTTTATTACTATATTAAATTTTTTTAAAAATCCTAAAAATGTATAACGTTTGTCGTAAAATGTAACAGGTATACGATGGGCTACTGTATGGGTATCACAGAATATCGAGTAGCAACAGGTCATGTAAGTTCAGTAGCTGACAATTTGTATGATTCATGTGGAAAACTAATTATATAAAAAGTTAATCCTTAAAGCCTATTTTTTATTGTTTAGAGTTCGTTTTTGGCATTTTTGATGGCGCCTCCTGATAGATTACAAGAATGTATACTAGCGGGTCAACAGTCTTGACATATATGAGAGAGATTGATATCTTTATTTCCTCCGTGTTACGAAGAGTACAATACATAGAGAATGAACAACTGCAAACTTAGCAATTTGAGAAAGGAAAATAAAAAATGTTAAGCACAAAATACGATTTATAACAAAGTTGAGTGAACGCTGCCCATCCAGCATAGATAACATTTATACGGTTGGGTGAATATGAGCAGTCGCTTCATTAGTCTACACCTTGAGGATGTAAAATGAACAATAGGGAGAGAGAAAAAATGTACAAAATCTGACATCAGATGCTCCGATCATAAATTTTAAATAAATAACAGGAGTATCAAAACACAATGGAAATCAGCATGGTGCGCTGTCAAACGTATCTTATATATCTTTTCCACATGGAAGCAACAGTTGTGATGCATAAAAGATGGAAATACATAATTTGATCATTACTAATAAGAACTAGTAACTCTCTGTACATCATTCCCAAAAGAGTATTAACAAAATCAAAATCGGACAGTAAATCTAAATACATGTAAACATACATTCCGAATTTATCAATAATATGGCACCAAAACCTATCACGGTCTGGTATAAGAAAACTACATGCACCTATAAAATGATCAACGACAGATGTACAAACAGTTTGATAGCGAGTACAAACAGCCTCATCCGCAGATGAGAACAGTTTAGACACGATATTGGCAACAACTCGACATGATTCAAGAGAGGAAGGAAATTTTCTAGCTACTTCCCATATAACAGACAGGATCAAGCTGTCATCAAGCAGTAACTTCTGAAATGTATTAAGCGAAGCGTCTTCAATTAGTCTACATTTCAAAGCATTTTCATATGATGTACGGACTTTGTATTTAACAATACGTTTCCAATCAGTTTTTTTGACCGGAAATCGACCTTGAAGTATGAACGATTCAATAAACTCATTTAGATCAAATTTTCCTAGTAGTCTATAAATGTCGGGAATAAAACCAGTTTGTTTTTTTTTTACTCTCGGGTTTTGATTGGTGAAAAGACGGAGTAAGAAAACTTGTTTTGCAAAATAGGCTGCAGGAAATCGACAAAGTTGCTCCAGAAAAAGCCATTTATTCATATCTATGAAAGCTTCAATGGGTAAAACACCCAATAAACTCAGTGCAGTGTCAGTTCGTGAATATCTAGATAATCCTTGCATGTGCCTAATGCAGAAACGATGACCTTTCTCTAATGTGAGTATTTTCTGAGGGCTGGGGCTACACCAGGTTTCACAACCATACAGTGCCCGGGGTAAGGCAATAGTTTCATACAAGATCTTCGCTGTGACTGGATTAAAACCGTACTGATTAACTCCAATATCAATAAAGCTGAATAGAGAACTTACAAGTTTATCTTTAGCCTCTTTTATCCTAGTATCAATTTTGCTGTATTTAGAAGCATTAATGCCTAAATGTCTACAAGATTCTGTTTCTTGAACAGCCTCAGATCCCAAGAACCAATGCCTATGTCTTCTTTTGTAGTCTGATGATCTTTCATTAAAAATAATAATATTACTTTTTTGAGAATTGTATCTGAATCCCCACTTTATGGAGTACTTAGAACACATCTTCAGTAAATGATCCATGCCTAATTTTGAAATACTCAGAAGAAACATATCATCTGCTACAGTCGGACAAGGACACGGATTGTCGAGAAATACAAAGCCAAAATTGCATGTTGTTAAAAGATCAAGCAACTCATTGATAAATACAATGTAGAGCCAAGGGGATAATATTCCACATTGCCGTGTGCTTTTCAACACCCGGAATCTGTTAGGCATTCTTCTTGACAGGATAACGCTGCTGTACATATTTGTGTATAGATTGACGATCACCATCCATATTCTGTGGTTAATACCGATATGAAATAATTTATAAAATAATCCGTCATGCCATACATTGTCAAAAGCTTTCTCAGTATCAAGAAAAGCTGCGTATAATTTGCTTTGGTTTTCATTAGTATAACCAATTAGTTCATGGACCAATAAAGAAGTCATATTGCAACATAGCCGCTTCTGAAAGCCCCCGTGGAGTCAGTCAATCAAAAACTGAGTGGATTTTAAATCAGTATGTAACCTTTTAATAAAATCTTTTCGAAAACTTTACCAATAACTGCAAGAAGCGTTATCGCTCTATAATTGTTAGGATCTCTTTTATTCTTAATTCCTCCCTTAAGAACGGTAATTATCAGACCTTCTTTTAATTTGTCCGGGCTGTGACCAAATGTCAACATTGAGGTGTAAAGCGTAACCAAGACTAACCTGATCGTGTTACCACCACACTTAAGGTGTTCATAATTTATGTCGTCAGACCCGCCGGCCTTTCCAGACTGAACATCTGAAAGCACAGATGCTAGTTCTTCAAGTGTTAAGGGATCGAACTCACCAGTTACAATGGTTTATTTTCACAACTTAACAGATTCACTAACTTTCTCATGAAACTTCTTATATCTTTTATCTAAATTCGGTGGGGCATACAAAGTCTCAAAATATGTTGCCCACTGAGTGAACAGAGTGAAAAACAAAGGGAACAACGGCAAGGAGACGGGCACAACCACAGCCAAAACAGAGGACGCAAGGTATATAACGAGTACCATGATTACGTTGAAGATGATGATCAAAGAGAGATGCATTCTGAATAGGCGAGCAAATAGAACACCGGATCAGTAAAAAATATTGACATGGAACATAGAAGGGCTTACAGAAGAGAAAAAAGAAACAAATCAGTTTAATTAATTTCTCTCGAAATTCGACCTAATATGTTTGTTAGAAACATGAACGAAACAAAATACTCTCATAGACTTGTATGGTTACCAAGTTTATCATTTCCCTATAAAATTCGTTAAGAAAAAAGCCAAACGTGCCAGTGAAGGTATTGTATTATATACAAAGAAAAGTCTGGTCAAACGTATACAAGTCGTACAAAGTCATTTTGATTGCATTGTTTGGTTAAGATTAGAAACGGTTTATTTTGGTTTTGATGATGATGTTTGTATTTGCCTCGTTTATATTCCACCTGAACAATCACCGATACATAATCTTCTTAAATTCGATTTATTTTGTAAACTACAGATGGAATCATTATACGCACAAGGGAACCGTTATAGTAGTGGGTGGTCTTAATAATAGGATCGATCTAAAGGCGGATTACATAGAAAATGACTCTACCTTCATACCGCATGACGAGTTAGATACTACTGACCTTCAAATCCCATGTGCTAATTATGACCAAAACAGTAACAGTTTTGGAAATCACCTACTCAGCTTATGCAAGGGCACTGGTATACGCATTGTAAATGGGATATAAGATGACGATGCAGATAAGGGTCACTACACATGTTGCACAACAAATGGAGAAAGTACAATTGATTATGTGTTGACTACTGAGAATAACTTCTCCTTCATTAAAACTTTCATAGTACATAGATTTACAGAATTTTCAAATCATAGTCCATTGTCCTTCTCGTTAAAAACCGCAACTAATCGGAAGAAATATATGCATTTACAATGCTACAACATAAATGGAATCCTGATTTTAAAACCGCGATATACAACGAGATATTGGGGAATTATAAGAAGACTTTAATGATAGTACTATTGGACCCATTGGACATTGGGGAATTATAAGAACACTTTAATGGTAGTACTATTGGACTCATTGACCAAAACACAATCGATGAAAGAGCTGAAACATTGACGCTCTTTATTACCAAAAATGCAAATTGATATTTTTAAAAAAGCTGTGAATTTTCAGAAAGGGAAATTTAATGTTCTTTTTATAGATAATGCTCATTGGTTTTATGGTGAATGCAGAGAAAAAAAGGAAAAATATATGAAAATGCTTTGATTAATTACAATTCTTTCAAAGCCGATGTAAATAGAAGGAATTACATAAAGAAGAAAAAAAGAACAAAAGGTTTTGCCGAACGCGTAAATTACTTTACAACAGATCAAGAAGGGAAACATTGCATGATCTACGAAAAGGAAATCCACTTGAATTTTGGAATCTTTTTAAAAGTCTGAAACGTTTCAGTAATTATTCGACTGATTGTTGTGATTTTTATGAACATTTTAAGAAACTCGCAACAGCTTTGCCAAAAAAAAAAAAAAAAAAATACTAGTAAATTAGAGCAGAGTATAAGCATACAAGACGAAGATATAACTGAGTATTTAAGCGAACCGATATTTACAGAGTTGCATACTCCAACTACAATGGAAGAACTTAGCTCAGCTGTCAAAAATGTAAATAATAATAAAGCGCCAGGTCTTGGTACAGTTTTGAATTAATACCTTATTGAGTCATTCCCACTTTTATCACATTGTACACTGAAACCTTTTAATGATATTAAGCAGTGGTAGTTATCCATCAAATTGGAGCAAGGGTCTTATACCAATTTTTAAAAAAGGTGATCCGTCCGATGCAAATAATTATAGAGGGATAACATTGCTTATCTGTATAAGAAACGTTTTCTCTAGCATTTTAAATCAAAGACTCTCCTCTTGGGCCATTAAATACGATATTATTACTGATGCACAATTTGGCTTTTAGAAGAATAATAGAACAGTAGACGCCACTTTTATATTAAATTGTTTTATTCAAAAGCTATTTATTGAAAAGAAAACGCTTTTTTGTGCCTTTATTGATTTTGAAAAAGCATTTGTGTAAGGGCGCAAATTTCTGTCGATCTATAAAGAGAACATTAACTTGGACAGAGAACAATTAATTAGATTTATGAGGACAGGGTGCGTATTAAATCGCTATGCTGCGGTCTGTGTTGTGAGAGGAACCGATTTTTAATTAAGCATTCGTTTATTTAACAGTCAGAGAAACTGGAAGGGAAAAGGTTGACTCAATCTTTGTATCGAAAATGTCAGAATTGAGATTGTCCAGAATCAGTTATTTGGAAATCTAGAGGGTCAGGATGACCGCAAATTTTGGCGCCTATTTATAAAAAGGGTGGTAGATATATTTAATCCTGATTGGCTACGCTAAATAAGGGGCGTGTTTCCCACACGAAATTTCATGGTTTTAATATGCCACATCGCAAAATTTAGTCAGTCAGTCTAAACTCCTGTAAGAGGAAGATATTTTTGGCTCCGAGATTGAATTTGCAAGAAATTATCTCGTAAAACAATTATCCAAGGGACTGGATGTCTGGAAAGTTGACGGACACAATTCTGACCGTAGAAGCGAGCAAGGCTTGAAAGGCTTGAAAGCACAAGGTATTTGCGTCAATCTCATGTAATTCGTTGATACCAATATAATTATTTGCTTGAATTTATTTACTTATATTTGCATGAATTTATTTGCATAAATTCGTAGATCAATTTTCTTGATATGAGTATAACTGTGTTTGAGTTCATTATCTGAATTCGTTTAATGATTTTATATATAAGTTTGACAGATTGTTTGAATTTGTTGTCTTGAGTCTTATAGGAGTCATGTATTTTAAGAATTTCATGCATTACTTTAGTTGATATGAGTATGAGAATCCGTGTGAATTCACCGATCTTAGATGATTTCATGTATTATAAAAACTTAAGTGCGTATCGACTGAAATTAACGTTGTTAAGCCATGAAGTGAGATTTCATGGACGCTAAAGACTTGAATGTGTGTATTCGCTGAAATTAATGTAGTTAAGCCATGTAATGAATTTCATTCATTCATTTGTATAATCGAGAACGGAACTATTATGTCTCGTGTGATGTTAATGTGAGTCAGCGATGAAATAGCCGTTAGGAAATACATTAATCTTATGAAACTAGGTTTGTTTGTTTATGGCCTGCCGTGTTTGGCTTGACCAGATAGCCTTTGGTATCTGTTTGACTTCCGATAGGATGCTATCTGACATAACGAGAGTGGAGTAATGATCTATTCCCAGTAGCATATCTGACAGAAGATTTAGGTTGCTTCTCTGTTTATTTTGAAAGGGGAAATAGTTCCACTGACGTAATCCACGGACGTAATTCACTGACGTATCCAGGTACCTACGTATCTACATAACTACGTATCCACCTACCCACACAAAGTTTGAGGGGCGACAGAGGCGAAATAGTGAGAGTGAGAAGAAAAGCGAAGGAACAAATTGAACAGCACGGTGAAACTGCAGTGAACAGGAGATAACCAGGTTATGAAGCTGTACAAAGCAATGACTTCGATTGTTCACTCGATTCTATGATGAATTAATTCTATCATTTAAACAGATCGGCTATTTATATAAGTATATTTGTGTTTAAAATTTGGTGAATGATTTATTTCAAAAAGAAGTGTATCTTCCTAATGTAATGCATTATCACAGTTGTTTATGTAATTGATTAAATTGTTATATTTCATATACGGGGGCTCGTTTTAGTCTGTTCTATATATCTGCTCAGATCTCTATTCATTCCATCTATAAGTTTCCACAATTTATATTATTATTTACTCGATCCGGGCAATAACACCGAGGTCGATCATCCTCTAGATAACGATAACCACCACCACCACCACCACCCCCACGCCACAAAGTGGGCGCTCGTCCGAGGGTCAGAACATTTTATTCGAGTAAAGAGTCTGAGCAAATATAGAATAGAATAAGTATCTAAACATTGATAATTTTGATAGTACTTGTCAAGAAATAGCGATCAGAGTGAATCGAATCATTGCTTATTTTTGTATATTCTGTGCATGCAATTTTCTTGCCATTTCTTTTCATATTGCGATGAAAATATTGTAAGAGATTGAGGCACATTCCTTTGCTGTTTCGGGTCATATTCTAAAAAATTGTGAAGTTAAAGTGAGGAATTACCTTTGTATTCTCTTGGGAGAAGAGATATTTAGGCCAACCCCGCAGTAGTAAATACGCCTTGTTTAGTGTGTAAGCGTTACGCTGAATTTGGGGAGAAATTCCAGCTGTGTATTGCCCGTTTATTGATTGTTGGTGCAAGGGATAGTCTGGTTTAATTGAGTAGGGCCATACTAGAAGTAGAGTAAATACGTGTGGGGCTATTTTCGAGTAGGGCAGTAAAACTTGAGTGTAGGTAACTTAATTATTGTGTCACCGTACAAGTAGACCAGGATGGCGACAGACAGACAATTAGTTAGAGAATTTAAGTCGATTGGTAAGGACGAAGTAGGTTACGAAGGGGCCCAGTTAGCTGAATTTGTTGAGCGGAGTGTTAGGGAACACAAGGAGCAATTAGCCGCAGAACGAGAGAAAGACAGACAAGCAGCTGAGCGCGAACGAGAAAAAGACAGACAGGTAGCGGAACGAGAGAAAGACAGACGGGTAGCGGAACGAGAGAAAGATAAACAGGTAGCGGAACGAGAACGAGAGAAAGAAAGAGAGCTCGAACTAGCCAGATTGCAGGCCGAAGAGCGAGAGAAAGACAAACAGGTAGCGGAACGAGAACGAGAGAAAGAAAGGGAGCTCGAACTAGCCAGATTGCAGGCCGAAGAAAAATCTAGAGAACGCGAACATATGTTAGCAATGGAGAGGCTGAGGATCGAAGCAGAGTCCAGAAGGGGTGAAGACATGAACGAACGTTCAGGACCCACAAGTAGGCGATCTGAAGACAGACGACCAATTCAGATCAACCTGTCCATGTTCAACGATAAGGACGAAATCATTGACAACTTTTTGACGCAGTTCGAAAAGTTAGCACTGGTTCATCAGCTACCCAAAGACCAGTGGGCTATCAATGTTTCAGCATTCTTACAGGGAGCCGCGAAAGACGTCTACCATAATATGACACCGAACGAGGTAGACGACTACGACGCTCTGTAGAAAGCGCTACTACGGCACTATGAGCTGTCGGCTGGAACGTTTCGGAAACTCTTCAGAGAATCGTCGAAGAGAGCTACCGAAACGCACGCGCAATTTCATAGCCGCGTACGCGTAATTTTTGATAAATGGATGAAAATGACTGGTACCGCGCTAACGTATGAAGGCATTCGCGAGGAAATTTTGAAAGAACACGTCTTAAGTACATACAGAAAAGACTTAATAGTGTTCTTAGCGGAGCGTGAATTCTCAACTTTAGATGGTATAAGCGTGATGGCCGAGCGCTATGAGAGCGCGCACTCGCGTCCAACCACCTGGGGTGGCAGGGACCGACCTGGCATCGGTGAGCATAGAAAGACCACTGAGGTGGTACATCAAAGGCGGAATGGTCAGAATGGTGGGAGGCCAGGGGCCGGAAATCCCAGCCGAGAACATTTCCGTGGGTCGGGGAAGACTCAGGGGGCAGAGAAGGATACCACTGGGAGGAAAGGTGAGCCGGTGTGTTACGGCTGCAACAGACCAGGCCATGTCGTTAAGGATTGTAGGAAGTATCGTCCGACAACGATTAATTCGGTAACTCCGAACACTGTTAAGAAACAGAAGACAGTGGAGTTGACTAACACAGCCGTAGCTACGGGTAATGGTGAGATGGCAACCGTGCTGTATGATACCGGCTGTAGTTATCCGGCCTTGGTAGATAGTAGATATGTCAAGCCTGGAGATTACACAGGCGAGACGGTTGAAGTCCAGTTTGCTAACCGGACGAAAGATTCGCTCCCGGTCGTTAACATTGATCTTGATTCGCCGTATGTAAAGGGACGAATTCAATCAGCGTGTTTGTCGGGACTGTCTCATGACGTAATATTAGGGTGTAGGTATGTGTTGCCACAGCCTAACCCTATGACGTGTACACCTGTACACGTGGGGTCCGTTGAGACGAGGGCTATGAAGCGAAGGCCAGGATCGAAGCCGCTAAGACCCACGACTTCGCCCATAGACAATTTGCTACCTGGCGAGTTGAGGAAACTTCAAGAGGAAGATTTGTCTCTCAACAAGGCACGCGGGTACGCAAAGGATGGGTCCATACGGAAATTGCCAGACGGAGAGGTGAAGTTCGCGACGAAACGCGGTATTTTGTACCGGTACGCCAGGAAAGGGACCGATACGTTTAAACAAGTTGTTGTGCCCATAGCGAAGCGAGCAGAAGTGCTTAGGCTGGCACATGAGGGTCTACTTGGAAGCCACATGGGCGTGGCGAAGACCAGAGATAGGCTAGTGAGGGAGTTCTACTGGCCAGGTGTGTATGGGGATGTTCGGAGATTTTGTTTGTCGTGTGACAAGTGTCAGCGAGTGGCACCTAAAACCTCCCATCGCCCAGTGCCACTAGGAACCACCCCACTGATTGACGAACCTTTCTCGAGGGTGGCGATGGACCTAGTAGGTCCGATAAAGCCGGCGGCAGAAAGCGGTAATCGTTATATACTAACGATAGTCGATTACGCCACCCGATACCCGGAGGCTGTTGCTTTGAAAAACATTGACTCAGTCACAGTGGCTGAGGCCTTGTTAGGAGTGTGGTCGAGAGTTGGTGTCCCTGAAGAGATACTAACTGACCAGGGGACGCAGTTTGTGAGCCAGGTGATGGAAGAGATAAACAGATTACTGTCCATTAGACACCTGACAACTACCCCGTATCACCCGCAGTGCAACGGTTTGGTGGAGCGTTTCAATGGAACATTGAAACAGGCTCTGAAGAAGCTCTGTGAAGGTCGACCCAGGATTGGGATCGATACCTTCCCGCGATACTTTTTGCGTATCGAGAAGTACCACAGGCTAGTTTGGGGTTTTCACCTTTCGAATTAGTCTATGGTAGGACAGTTAGGGGACCCATGGCTGTATTAAAGCAGTTGTGGACGGATGAACAAGCATCCGAGGAAGTGCGGACAACATACCAGTATGTTGCTGATCTCCGCAACAAGCTGGAGGACGTTTCTAACTTGACTCAGGAGAATCTCCGCGACGCAAGGGGACGTCAAGCCAAATATTACAACAAAATGACGAAGGAACGTCACTTCGAGGTGGGTGACAAGGTGTTGTTGTTCCTGCCGTTAGAGCACAACAAACTTCAAGTCTCATGGAAGGGATCATTCGTGGTAACGGAGAAAAAGGGTGGGCAGAACTACCGTATCCGGGTAGGAGACAAGGAGAAGCTGTACCACGTAAATCTCCTGAAGCGTTACCGTGAAAGAGAGACACCCACAGAGTTCGTGGTTGCTACAGTTGTGACTGAAGAACCCGACGACAACGGAGGAGAGGCGGAAGTACTCCCTAGTTGTCCTTTGACAAGGGAAGAATCCTACGTCAACGTTGTCTGTGACGAGACGTTAACGTCAGAGCAACGTAAGGAAGTGGAGTCGTTACTCCAAGACTACTCCAGCGTCTTGACAGAACGACCTGGCAAGACGGAGTTGGAGGAGTTCACTTTGAAGCTACTGGATGAGAAGCCAGTGCAGTTGAAACCATATCCGCTACCCTATGCAAAATTAGAAACTGTCCGAAATGAAATTCAAGCTATGATAGACTTGGGAGTTATAGAACCAACTGAGTCAGCGTATAGCTCTCCTGTTGTTTTAGTACAGAAAAAGGACGGTACACACCGATTTTGTGTTGATTACCGGAAGTTAAACAGGATCACGGAATTCCAGGTAGAACTGTTACCTGATCCTGAGTCCATATTTGCCGGGGTGACCAACTCGATATATTTCTCGAAAATCGATCTGTCTAAGGGATACTGGCAAATTCCAGTTCGAAATGAAGACAGAGCAAAACTTGCCTTTGCCACTCCAGATGGGACGTACCAGTGGGTAGTCATGCCATTCGGGGTCAGAATGCGCTAAGTGTCTTCACGCGTATGATGCGAAAATTACTTGAACCGTTAAGGGGGACTGGAGTTTCAAACTTCATGGACGATTTACTCTTAGCGACCGCTACTTGGGACGATCATATCATTTTGCTGAAAAACGTTTTAGAGCGACTTCGACAAACGGGACTGACCGCACGACCATCTAAGTGCCATGTAGGGTTTAGAAAACTAACCTACCTAGGTCACACCCTCAGCGAAGACACGTTAACTCCTGATAGTTCAAAAGTCGACCAACTTAGGGACGCAGTACGACCGACCACTAAGACGGAAGTTCGATCTTTCTTGGGACTGGCAGGATATTATCGTCGATATGTTGCTAACTTCAGCGCTATTGCTAGCCCATTGACTGACTTGACTCGGAAAAAGGCTCCGACGAAAGTTATATGGACAGACGCATGTGAACGAGCATTTCAGACGTTGAAGGACAGGCTGACGTCAGACGCAGTAGTGAAAAAGCCTGATGTGACAAAAGATTTTGTCTTACGTACTGACGCTTGTGATCGAGGTTTAGGGGCAGTGCTATTGCAAGAGCATGATGGAAACCTATTCCCAGTTGCATACAGTAGTAGGAAATTGTCAACTGCAGAACGCAATTATTCGGTCTCTGAGAAAGAATGTTTGGCAATTATCTTTGGGATATCTAAATTCCAACGTTACTTGTATGGACGAAAATTTGTTTTGGAAACTGACCACCAACCACTCGCCTATTTAGCTCAAGCTAAGTTGACAAATGGACGGTTAATGAGATGGTCATTATTTCTACAGCAGTACCAAGTCCAGGTACGGTATATTAAGGGCAGCGAGAATGTAGGGGCTGACTGTTTAAGTAGACTAGGGACGTCTGAGGTGAAGGGTTCACCTGAGGACGTGTAAATGACTCAGATTACATCTCCAAAAATTTGGAGAGTAAAAATCCCTGGTTTTACTCTTCAATGGGGGGGGGGGGGCTATGTAAGGGTGCAAATTTCTGTGGATCTATAAAGAGAACATTAACTTGGACAGAGAACAATTAATTAGATTTATGAGGACAGGGTGCGTATTAAATCGCTATGCTGCGGTCTGTGTTGTGAGAGGAACCGATTTTTAATTAAGCATTTGTTTATTTAACAGTCAGAGAAACTGGAAGGGAAAAGGTTGACTCAATCTTTGTATCGAAAATGTCAGAATTGAGATTGTCCAGAATCAGTTATTTGGAAATCTAGAGGGTCAGGATGACCGCAAATTTTGGTGCCTATTATAAAAAGGGTGGTAGATATATTTAATCCTGATTGGCTACGCTAAATAAGGGGCGTGTTTCCCACACGAAATTTCATGGTTTTAATATGCCACATCGCAAAATTTAGTCAGTCAGTCTAAACTCCTGTAAGAGGAAGATATTTTTGGCTCCGAGATTGAATTTGCAAGAAATTATCTCGTAAAACAATTATCCAAGGGACTGGATGTCTGGAAAGTTGACGGACACAATTCTGACCGTAGAAGCGAGCAAGGCTTGAAAGCACAAGGTATTTGCGTCAATCTCATGTAATTCGTTGATACCAATATAATTATTTGCTTGAATTTATTTACTTATATTTGCATGAATTTATTTGCATAAATTCGTAGATCAATTTTCTTGATATGAGTATAACTGTGTTTGAGTTCATTATCTGAATTCGTTTAATGATCTTATATATAAGTTTGACAGATTGTTTGAATTTGTTGTCTTGAGTGTTATAGGAGTCATGTATTTTAAGAATTTCATGCATTACTTTAGTTGATATGAGTATGAGAATCCGTGTGAATTCACCGATCTTAGATGATTTCATGTATTATAAAAACTTAAGTGCGTATCGACTGAAATTAACGTTGTTAAGCCATGAAGTGAGATTTCATGGACGCTAAAGACTTGAATGTGTGTATTCGCTGAAATTAATGTAGTTAAGCCATGTAATGAATTTCATTATGTCTCGTGTGATGTTAATGTGAGTCAGCGATGAAATAGCCGTTAGGAAATACATTAATCTTATGAAACTAGGTTTGTTTGTTTATGGCCTGCCGTGTTTGGCTTGACCAGATAGCCTTTGGTATCTGTTTGACTTCCGATAGGATGCTATCTGACATAACGAGAGTGGAGTAATGATCTATTCCCAGTAGCATATCTGACAGAAGATTTAGGTTGCTTCTCTGTTTATTTTGAAAGGGGAAATAGTTCCACTGACGTAATCCACGGACGTAATTCACTGACGTATCCACGTACCTACTTATCTACATAACTACGTATCCACCTACCCACACAAAGTTTGAGGGGCGACAGAGGCGAAATAGTGAGAGTGAGAAGAAAAGCGAAGGAACAAATTGAACAGCACGGTGAAACTGCAGTGAACAGGAGATAACCAGGTTATGAAGCTGTACAAAGCAATGACTTCGATTGTTCACTCGATTCTATGATGAATTAATTCTATCATTTAAACAGATCGGCTATTTATATAAGTATATTTGTGTTTAAAATTTGGTGAATGATTTATTTCAAAAAGAAGTGTATCTTCCTAATGTAATGCATTATCACAGTTGTTTATGTAATTGATTAAATTGTTATATTTCATATACGGGGGCTCGTTTTAGTCTGTTCTATATATCTGCTCAGATCTCTATTCATTCCATCTATAAGTTTCCACAATTTATATTATTATTTACTCGATCCGGGCAATAACACCGAGGTCGATCATCCTCTAGATAACGATAACCACCACCACCACGCCACAATTTGATTATGTAGAAAGGACAAGTCTATGACAAAAAGTAGTAAAATGCGGAGTGTCTGGGAAAATGATAACAAAATAATAAAATATATTTACAGTTCAGTGCAGTCATGTGTAAAGCACTTAAATTCACGCTCAGACTATTTCGATTGTTCGCTTGGGCTTCTTCAAGGAGAAAACCTCTCTCCTTTTATGTTTTCTCTTTACATTAATGATCTGGAAATTGCATTACAATCAAACATAGAGGCGGGTATCATTTTAGAAGAAATGTTCTTGTATCTTGTATTTTTTGTTTGCTGATGATACGGTGATATTTTCAGAGACAGCAGATGGACTACAAGAATCCTTGGATAAGTTAAATGCATACTGCATTAGATGGAATATATTTGTTTATATTGATAAAACAAAGGTTATGATTTTTAACAAAAGAGTGAGAAGACTCGACGTTTACTTTAAGTGCGGAGATGTGTTTCTAGACATTGTGGATAATTTTAATTATTTAGGACTTGTTTTTACCAACAGAGGCTGCAGATACTATTGCTGGCAAAGGTGTCAAAGCGATGAACGTACTTTTTTAAATAATACTAATAATCTATAATGTCCAGTGAATATAATGTGTAATTTATTTGTTTCTTTTGTATCTCCAGTTGTGTCTTATTGCTGTGAAATTTGGGGATTTCTGAAAGCAGAAAATAAAGAACGGATACAGAGAAAATATTGCAAGTGGATACAAGGTGTTAAACTTTCTACCAATAATATGTTCGTACATGGAGAGTTGGACCGATATTCGCTTTATGTAAATATATATGTACGCATCATTAAGTACTGGTTCAAACTGCTAAACACAAGAAATTGTATTCTTTGAAAAATATACCAGTTAATGCTTAGCGATTGCGAAAGAATGAATTATAAGAACTGGGTTTATAATGTAAGAAAGATACTATTGATCTCAGGCTTTGGAGAAGTCTGGTATTACCCTAATACAGTCCAGATATCTTCCTTTTTATATCATTTTAACCAAAGACTAAAAGACACAGTTCATTCTGACTAGAGTCCTGCACTTGCTTCGAAAACTTCATATATATATATATATATATATATATATATATATATATATATATATATATATATATATATATATATATATATATATATATATATATATATATATAAAGATATAACAGATATCTTCGAAACCGCTTCCTATCTTAGAATAATTGCTAATGACAGCCACAGAAAGACTGTAAGTAAATTAAGGGTTTCATCACACCCATTAAGTATCGAGACTATTGGACATGTAGGAAATGAAAGTAAATGTGAACTTTTGTGTAAAAACATGAGGTCAAAGATGAATACCATTTTGTATTAATCTGTCCTCTATACCTCTCATTTACAAAATCTTATATTGATCCTTATTACTGGCAGAAACCAAGCATGTATAAACTATTACAATTACTTAAAAAAATGAATACTTAACAACTGTACAATGCCTAGGTAAATATGTATTTAATGCATTCTAATTTAGATAATCTTCTCTCTATCTCACTCACTCTCTCTCTCTCTCTCTCTCTCTCTCTCTATATATATATATATATATATATATATATATATATATATATATATATATATATATATATATATATAATATTAACATATTTCGAAATTGGTTTTTACCTGAGAAATTTTTGTAAAAACAAAACCTGCAATTGTCATTTGTTGAGCATGTTTAGATATCAGCTTTCAATGATACATGCCCATGAACCATTTTCTAAAAACTATCTTCAATAATATACAAACACATAATCTGTTAGATTTTACAGTCATAACTATACACCCACTATTTGTAAAGGTGTCACGTGATATTCATGAGATGATTCCACACCGAAAAAAATCTATTCTCTAAATATAGTACATGTAATTTTGAGCAAATAAACAGATTGTCGGTGTACACGTTAGTTATGGAATTTAAACCTGGAACCCACAGGTAGCACTAGATAAGAAACTTGCTGGGAATTCAAGTTTCATACGGTATACATCCAAGTACTGCCCTGTTAATTTGTTTCGCCCCTAGAATTTCCTACACCGTCGCTTACCGTAAGTGAAGTCTATTGTCCTATTTGGATATAAATATTACTGGGGAACCTCGATTTTACACCATACTTAATTTTCGGCCAGTGTGCTACTGAACAAAAGTGGTTGAAACATAGAGGGTGTACTCTAAATGAATACAAACTTTAACTAATATGTATATGTATTACAAGACATCGTAAGTTTTCTAACAGATCAGCATTGTGATTTAAGTGTAAATGCATATGGATTATATAGTCTAAGGATAGGAAACGTACATCATATACATGGCACTCAGATAAAGTCAAACTTCGAAAAAGAAAACTAAAGTTACACATTCAGCTCATCAATTCTTTGCTTCCAATTTTGTTAAATATGTATGATTGTAGACAAGATATCTGTGTGATCCTAGTCGAATCAGCCCAAATTTTAATAAAATATTTCATACAGATTGTATGTCTTAGAAGTTTTGATAACAATATTCAACTTCCTCAAAGGTGACCATCTTGGAGATCTGATTAATCAGAATTTCTTCAGAACATATTAAATCTTTGAATTTTAGTATCTAGTGTGTTATATTCAGATTCCAACTGTCCAATAGATGGATGAAAAGTAGGATGAATGGATGGATGGAAGAAAATAAATGGTTGGTTGGCTGGATGGATGGATGGAGAGACAAGATACAAAATATAATCTTTTCTCCATCTACCGTATTTACCCATGCAAAAATTTTATGAAATTGTGAACAGCATAGCCTCAGTATAAAGTAATTGCAGATCTGAGTCTACGCTGTTTGCCTGATCAAACAATGTAAACCTTGATCTGCTGGTGCATTATACAATAACAGATCTAGGTTTAGGATACCAGCAGTTGGATGGGCTTCATACACAAACATATACAGTGTATTCTGAAGCGGTTGGGCTATATTCCTATCTGATTTCATTGATCCCTTACGATAACACCTTTTACGGGAGCCGTACAAGTGGACCGTGTTATATGTGAGATCGCCTTATACTGGGGTACATAGTACATACTATTGTTATTACATAATGTAATTGGATCCTTGATCATATCTGCCTAATAAAAGGAACAGTGTTATAATGAGGCCCCTATTTGTCAGCGACCACTGAATCATTATCGTACGGTTTGATGGTAGATCCAGTATGCTTCTTTCAAGATACCGTAGTTAACTATTTAAAGTTACTTCCCTTAGCCTGGCCACAAGTTATTGTGCATGCACGGTAGGACAGTGGTCTATATGTTCATGTTGATATGTAACAGTATTTATGGTTTTGCCATAATTCTAAACTGCAGATGCTTTCGTGCATTGAATGTGTGACTTTTCTCATTTCCGGATTTATAAATAGCGATGATGTAATAAGAGACAGACGTTTACGCTAGTGAATTTGGGGTTTAGCATTTATTCTAAAGATCTTCCATAGAAATATGTCATCTACATTCAACAGTGCCTAAATTTATCAACTCTAGCAACTAAGTTACTCCTCTTCATTGCAGGTACAATTGAAACTGTACATGTACATCAGATTTATGTACACTACGTCATGACTTCTACGATCCAACCTTCCGGTACCTAAGTCGACTAACCGTTTCCAAAATGGAAAAGTAGCTATCCACAAAAAAACATTTTATTTTCCGTAACAGAGACATATCGCCATCAAGCTTCTCTATGATTACATAATAATCATACTCATATCAATACATATGTACAAAATATAACACATGCAATTAATACCATAACATACATATGTACAAAATATAATACATGCAATTAATACCATAACACAATTTATTTTAAATAACAGAAAAAAATATCAGAAGAAAAAGAAAAAAAATGAATCCAACATCACCTAACAGCACCAAAATAAAATGATCTGAACTGAACACTCAAGTTATATACTTTGTGGCATCTCATCTCTATCAACTTTTTCTGTATTACTATTTCTACGACTCTATAACTACAGACATACAGACAGACATGAAGTGCTTGTAAATAATTACACTGCTCAAAATACTGATAAATATTTTTCTTACAGAAATCTCTCTCTCTTTCCCTCTCTCTCTCTGTATTATGGTTCACTAAGATCACCTGTCGTAATAAAAAAATAAAAAATAAAAACGTTGGCTCGGGGATGTAGACTAGGCCCGATACGCTCTCTTCCATATCGTTAGCGACTAATGGAAGCAGGAGCAGCAGTGGATAAGTGTTCAGCGTGCAGAACTCGCGAACGAAATGGTGCGGGTTCGAATTCTACCATCGGAT
Organism: Margaritifera margaritifera; assembly: GCA_029931535.1. Taxonomy (NCBI): domain Eukaryota; kingdom Metazoa; phylum Mollusca; class Bivalvia; order Unionida; family Margaritiferidae; genus Margaritifera; species Margaritifera margaritifera. The sequence goes on along the minus strand of JAQPZY010001477.1, from coordinate 1,952,772 downwards.
CAGTCCAGGTCGGCTACCGTTGTGTGTCCTTAAGTAAGGCACTTTACCCCATTTGCCCTAAATAACCTACTTGTGTTGCTGTACCGTAAAACAAATAACCTACTTGTGTTGCTGTACCGTAAAACACGAAACCAAAACCTATTGTAAACAACAACAAAAAAATACCAACAAAAAGCAGCTTTCTTACACCAAAACATGAGGCAGTGATACATGATGTTTGAACGGACAGAAAGCTTCTTTTACAAATATAAAATCTACATGCCCTATGCAAGCAATTACGCCCACTCTAACAGTTAGTCCCGTGGGGTGTGGATCCGATAGCCGAGTGGGTTGGTCTAGAGGGAAGATTTCTGACTACGTGGAAAAGGGGGTTCGAATCCATGCGGAGGTGATGTGATCAAACGTAGGTTTCACTGACCTTTCTACGCCCCAGTGATTACGTTGCGTTTTTGCTGTATGTTCCGTTTCGCTGAAACCGTTACATGTCAAATCATCAAACTCGATCCGTGCATTTATCTCAAGTAACATGTTTACAACCCAACAAAATAGGTCACTGTGGCCACATTATATTGCTCAAATGACTACTTTAGGGTTTTGGGATCCTAAATTCGAAGAGCAGGTGAGGCACTGACATAGCATAGAACTGATAAAGCGTTAATACTGCCATTCAGGTTGAGTCCTTTCAATTATCTAAGATAGAGTTCCGTTTCATGTATGTGTCCCCAGCAGTGACCTACTGCCATCAGTCATTGTCTTCGTTCGTGTATTAAATCTGGTCAACACTTATTATAATATGTGAAAATATCCAGCGCTGAAATGTCAGAAATAAACACGTAAAACACTTGAGAGAGAGAGGGGGGGGGGGGCAACATAACAATGCGTGTATACATAATGGAAAAATATTCATGTAAAATGATTGGAATGAATTAGCATAAATAACATATTCATAACGATATTAATGCACTAAATGTTTGGATTTTATCTGTTATATATAATGTTGGGTATACGTAAACTGAAGCCCACACACACACACACACACATCTTTTCCAAACGCTCGTCGTTTAGACAGCTCTACTTCATATTCGCATGTTAGACTAAACTACAGGATAATCAATTTAAGCTAATTTGTGTTCATGTAGTATTGATCAATTTAATCACCAAATACATATGTGATTTGTTGGTAAATATAGAAAATTCAAAACAGTCAAACCTGTGGAAAGGATCACCTCATCTGAGAAAACACCTGTATTAATATGATTCCATATCTGGTATAGTAAAATACTATAAAATGACTTGTATTAAAGGAGCATCTGTCTTCAAAGATCAGATTTGTGAGTTCACATATTATCTCTCAAGACAGGTTCAAATTTACTTCTAGTTTCTAAATATTCTCTCGACCAGCTATACAAGTTGCTGCAACTCATATATTCACAGCATTATGCTATCTGCCTGAGCTAAAAAAAAAAATTCTTTTCTGAAATTTCCATAACATTATTTCATATACTGCGTAAAAAACAGTTGAACACACTAACAGGATTTACGTTCCTTGTGTACAATTACGTTTTCGACGAAGGTCAATGGCAGGTTTGGATTAAAACAAACCTTACAGCTTTCAATATTTAAATATTTCAATAATCAAATATTAAAACATTAAACAAATATGATGTGATTTTGAAAATCGATGATCGATGAGAATGAATATCATCAGATATACATATCTCACATACAGTATTAGCATAGCACAAAAGTGTATACGTATTATGTTGGCACAAATTTTTATGTTTCGTGTTCATGTATATACATGATGTAACATCTCAGTTTTAACAGACGCGAGGCGTTGACTGGCGATAAGCCTAAATGCTGATCATGGAAGTGTGACAACCATTAACTTTATATTTTAGCAATTCAATAGGGGTGCAACACTGATGTCTTTTACTAACAATTCGAAAGTCTAATATTGTTGGGCCCATCCTTTCTCTAATTTGAACAAACAAACAAATTGCCAAAGATTCAAGGATTATTTGTTATTCTTTCACTATTCTCCGCCCCCACCTTCCACTTTAAAGGTCATATTTCGTTTTTAGCTCTACTGGTCAAACACCAGAAGAGCTTATGTGATGGGCCTGCGTCCGTCGTCCGTTTGCAGTTGTATCTCCTCCTAAACCACTTCCAGGAAAATTCATGAAACTTTTTGCATACAGTTTTATTGTGAGGTCTTGTTGGTCCAAAATGAAAATGGTTAGTCTGGTTCCCTGTTTTATATGCTCCCTGCGTTGCACTCCGCTATATAGCAGGGTGCAACGAAGGGAGCGTATGAAGCAGGGAACCAGACTAGAAAATGGTGCGCACTGAACATCTAGTATGCCCGCCACTGCAGCCATCTTAAAAATAGTATCGCTACTCGTCCTGGTCATATCGACATGGGATTTTCACTAAAAGACATCGTATGATGCCTAGTTGGTCCTAAATGAAAATGGTATCGATCTGACATCAAACATGGTCGTCACGGCGTATATCTTAAAAAATCTTGTTGTCGCTACTCTCGTTTCCTTTTAATGAAAAATTTATACATTTAGTGGTATATCAATGATACAACGTACATACTATATATATATATATATATATATATATATATATATATATATATATAAATAATCTGTGTGTGTTTGTATATATATATATATATATAATATGTGTGTGTTTGTATATATATATATATATATATATATATATATTATATATATATATATATATATATATATATATATATATATATCGTTCCAAGCACGATTCCAATGAATAACAAAACTGCAGTTGTAGTAGGGAAAACTGAAGAAATAAATTTACGTTGTGAATAATTAACTGAAATATAATATATTTCATCTGAAGCTCAAATAGCCATTTTTCAGATTGTTAAGATGTCAAGACTTGTCCCCCTGTTTACAACGGAAAGGCAAGATTCGCACACACACACACACACACACATATATATATATATATATATATATATATATATATGTATATATATATATATATATATATATATATATATATATATATATATATATATATACGTACATGTGTAAACAAACGTTTGCCATTTTACGGCCACTAAACATGTTTTTTAAGGTAAGAGATTTTTTTTACTAACGTGTGTATTATGCGTTGCAATTACGCCCTTCTGATGCAAATTCACGACGAAAACTTTGTGCACACCTAGGGCGTTATTGATCACTCTCCAATCATTCCAATAAAACCTTTAGCGCATCACAACATGAACAAAAACTTGTAAATCAAGTTAGTCACGTGATATAAATCTATCAATTCAAGCGAGAGAGATTTCCACGGCTGGCGGGGCGTGAACTAACCTAGGTCTGAACACTGTTTACAACCGCAGACGTCTCTAATCCCGGGAACTGGTATTTCTAGTATGGAAATTAAGACATCCTCTTGTCTGCTCAGAAGATTTGTGCAAATTGTGATTTAAATACAGTTCTGACAACAACTGCCGTGTGATATTTCATTACAAAGTATTCACTTGTGTGTGTAATTACGTTATGGATCTTAAGATAAAGGTGAAAGTTCAGAAATTGTTTGAAATCGTTCTTGCTTGAGTTTAAAAAAGATTGAAATTTATAATAACTGTGAAACAGAAGATTGAAGAAAAAAGATAATAAGTTGAACGACAAGTGCTAGAGGAAAATGGCGGGTCCACTCGGTGCTGGTGCTCTGCCCCTCATTTCTTGCATAGCCCTCCTAGTCGGGGCCACTTTGATCATTCTGGGATTTGGAGCCCCATATTGGGCATTTGATGGGCAAGATTATGTGGGACTGTGGAGGTTTGGGCAGTGCCAAAATCCAGACTATAAGAACTGTTATTCCTATGATCAACCAGCTCCGATGAAAATACCAGGTATGTATACCATCATTATCATCATCATCATCATTAACAACAACAACAACAACATCATGATTGTAGTCGTCTTCGTTGTCCAACCACTTATCGACAACCATGTAGGTACTTTTAACTACTGGAAAGTGTCAAGATGTAAACTTTCAGTAAAATTCTTATAACATGTAACCCTTTCAAAATGCTGATCCGAGTCATTGTATGATGCGCATATCAGAGGTCAGAGAAAAATCAAAGCATACATCGTAATTAATGAATCAATTAACATATTATACTTTTGCGCAAGCCTGCAGACCGTGACAGTGTTGTATTAGTTTTTTTTTTTTGATTTTTTTTTTTTGGCAACCCTACAGACCGTAACAGTTAATACTAGACCGCTCGCACCTTCATATGACCTCTCCTTCGTAGTTAGGTAATTCAGTTAACTGCCTATTATAATGTAGAAAAGCGCGTATCCCTCGATCCTACATATGTTTGGATACCGTCTATACTCGCGTATAAATCAATACAAACTACAAACTGCAGAGACTGCATGGGTCTATGCAGTTTGTAAGAACTAACCAGTAGAACAAACAACACAGAGCCTGATCTGCCGGCGCATAATGTGCCGGCAGATCAGGGTCTAGGTTGTTTGCATATGGATACGAATTATACACGAGTATAGACGGTAAATATATCCAATCCTTATATTTGACCGTTTTGTTCCATTCTTTTGTGGGGATGTGTGAATGGCCACGTTGGCTAGGGTGTTGGTGCATGAGAGGTAGGCGATAGTTGGTTGGTTGTTATGGGTTTAACGCCATTTTCAGCACATGATAGGCTATACGTGGCGGCCAGTATATCTGGTGGAGGAAGAACCCGAGAAAACCACAGGAAGAACCACCGACCCACGGGAAGCTACTGGCAAGCTTTCTCACATACCCACGTTGGGGTAGGCGATAGTTACCAAAGTAAATCTTACTCACCATAATTATTAGACCCGCTGTCTCCTGGTTCCATTTAAAGGAAAAATCCAGGCAAGGGCTGTGGGCTGTATTCAATTGATAGAGTTACATTTTCGGGGCGGGGGTGGGGGTTGGGGGTGAACTCGTTCCATTTTCTGTATAATATTATCGGATACGTTGTATTTACTAATAAAAAAACACACGATGTAATGTATGAGCAATTGTAATAGCCAAATTTCATCTATTTTATGATGCATACAATTATTTAGAAAATGTATGTCACGTGCTATGAAGGACTTATGGCGAGAGAAGTTAACCATGTCAAAAGACAGGTTTTATCCTTTATCTATATGTTGACTGGGTTTGTGAACTGCGGTTTAACATCTTCGATCGTAGGCATACTCACATTAACTACCGTATATACTCGCGTATAACTCATATCCAAATACAAACAACATAGACCCTGATCTGCCGTCGAATAATGCGCCAGCAGATTAGGCTCTATGTTGTTTGTTCTTCTGATTAGTCCTTACAAACTGCATAGACCCAGATCTGCATTGCATTATGCGACGGCAGATCTGGATCTATGCAGTTTGCAGTTGGTAGCGGACTATATTCGAGTAATAACGGTAATAAAACACACATAAGACACTATCATTAACAATATTTATATTTTCTTCATGTATAAATGAACTTATCTATTTCTTCTTTTTCTTTTCTTTTAAATCAGTCGCCAAAATTTTAAAAATTTCGATTGAAAAAGTAGATCTTATATGGTTTTTGCATAAATTTTGTGTGAAGATTTGATTTACCGCTTATAAAATATAATTCTTTTGCATGCATATTTTTGAATTAATACCCATCTTAATATAGTATGCAAAATTTCAGTAAATACATAAATATAGAAACAGTCTGATGAATGCAGGCTTGAATACAAATGTGTACATCTTAACCATTATCACCAGCGAGATGTCACCAGAAGAGAAAGGAGTTTATTCAGTTCGTCTCAAAGTATCTGGATAGAGCCAACTTGGCGCAGCCCTGTGATAATTAAATTTCGGCCTATATAGCGATCATCTTATCAACCATAACTTTGAAAATTGGTACAATAGCTAAGAATTTATTGAGGAATAATATTGTGAAAGCAATTTTAATGGTTAGGCTTTCCATTAAATTGTGACTGCAAATCTTCTCCTGTTGAATATGTTTGGTTTGAATTTGTTTTGAAATAACGCCGAGAGTTTGTAAATATTAGCATTAAACTTCGTCGTTCTCTCTGATTGAATATAAAATGTCAAAGGTTGTTTTTTTTTCGTTTTTTCTTTTTTTCTTTCAATGGTTAGCATTTTCTGATAATGACCGATAATCGTGCCGAATATTGAATTGATGGTAATTCAGTGTTAAGACTCAGCATGTAAGTATTGTATTGATAATTGCAAGGTTAAACGTTCAAAATTATTCATGGATGTGAATTGAACTTTTGTGCTTGTAAGTTAGATATGCAAAGATATACACTGTGACGTGATAAAGTCCGTCATGTGTAAATACTATGTTAAATTTACCCAAAGAACTGTTTTGGTACTGTTTTGTGTAGTTTTTGAATTATTTTTAACATTTAATAAAATTTGGTGTTGAGTAACCATTTATCACTTCTTAATTGAACCCTAATTATAACAAGCTTCCAATCAAACAGTGTAGGGTTTTGGTGATGAGGAAACTAGCCTTTAGTTACGTTACTGCGTGAAGATGTGATGACTTTACATTCAGTATAGGAAGATGTAATGAAGTAATATGTGACCTTGTGTACTTTGACCAGCTTTGACCAGGTGATGAATAATACGAAAATGCTTTAACTTGGTTTTTAAAGGTATTTCATAATTCTGGTCGACAAGAGTTTCCTCAGTGCCGAAAACCTTAATATTTGCGATTTTCTCTTTTATAATGGAAAAGGAGTTATGAGTGTCCCAACATTTATCGAACGAATAATAACCACTCGCCTTCTGATAGTTGCCTGGTGGGCTGCATCAAGGTGATGTGGAGCCCCCAAACTCTGACTGATTGAGCAAGATATATATTGATGACTGAGATGGTAATATGTTGATGCATGGGCTTGACATAAGGTATTACTGAGTAGTGATCCAACGAGTATAGGTCTAGCTAGGAGTCTATAGCCTATAGCAGGGGTATAGAAACTTTATAAGACGAGGGCCATGTTAGATTTTTGAAAGGGGGGGGGGGGGTTTGCGGGCCGAAGCGATTGTGAAATATTTTAATATATGCAAAATCGTAGTTTGGAGACCCCTGGCCTATATCAAGGACGATTGGTACGAGCTGAGAAGATGTGATCTTATGAGAAGGTCCGGTTATGGTTCTGGAGCCTATTTGAGATCACGGGCGATTGGCATGAACTTAGATGGTCTGATCCGACGAGTAGGTCAGATAGGTCGGAGCCTAAAGGATCAAGGGCAAAAGTTTTAGGTACAGATTGCGACCCTGTCAGAATATCCGGTCGGTAATCATTAACGACTGTCATGCGGTTAGTTAAGAGTGATCCAACGGAATAGGTTCATGCAAGGTGCTGGAGCCTAGGGATCACAGACGAAAGGTGAAAGCTTAGATAGATTAACCTAGATGTTACTAACATATTGCAATTGCCATCAGAGGCAATTAGGTTATATGGTGTCAGATAAATAATGGTGTTCAATTGGCACGAGATTTTCCCACAAAAATCTCGTATACGTTTCCGTTCAGGTGGTGTCAGAAAATTTTTAAAAAAAATGCAAAAGAGACAATTCACCTCATCTCATATCATCTTTCTTCCTTCCTTTCTTTTTTCTCCATCCTTCTTTATTCATCCCAGTTTGTTTGTTCTTCCTTTCTTTCTTTCTTTCTTTCTTCGTTCATGCCTTCATTCAGACACGTGTTTCTTTCTTTCTTCCTTCCTTTCTTCCTACATTCGCACATAACTACATCGTATCACATTTCATTATATCATCGTAACATTTTATCGCAAGAAAAGAGAATAAACATGAAAATCAAAACGAAAATGAAAACCCAAGAATCAGCCGCCGTTTTCCGTTTCCCAACACATGTAATTTATCCGCTACATGTGTAGGCGTTTTCTGATTGACGTCCTCCCTATCAACAGCGTTTCCATATACTAGAATCCATATACAGACAAGACTGTTAAGTGATCACTTGTAAGAAGTGCAGAACATGCCCTTTAAAGACCGGCAGTTGCTAAATACACGTTCATTTTTTAAAGTTTGTTGAGCCTAATAGACGTTATTTCTCGGTCAGACACGACTGTATTTTCTATCTAAATGTCTATGTTTTTTTAAATAGCGTCGTGGATATTGCAATACCCTCCCCTCTGTCCATCCGTCACTCTGCTGCCAGTTACCCAAACTCCTTGTAAACCGCAGGGTGGATATATGATCCCTTGAAGGCGGTTGTAAAATAACAAAGATCACAAAAATTTTAATTACAGTGACATTGTGGAACTTTTTGGACCAACCATTACATATGCAATCATAGCAGAAAGGGACAATTGCTGATTCGCAGTCGGGGTTGGGGTGGGGTGTCCTGGGAAATGTGGATGGCGGTGTGGTACGTAGGCAATATATATATATATATATATATATATATATATATATATATATATATATATATATATATATATATATATATATATCGTGGGGATTTTCTGACGGCATGCCACGAAAGTTGCAATAATTGTTATTCAGAGGAACTACAATGAACACAACCACAAAGGTTGGCAATATGGACGCCAGATCTCAATGCTGTCACGGTTACGAGTACAAAAATACAGCTTGAAACATAGTTATACGGTTACTGACAAAATATTTGATTCATTGTAAGGCGATACTGTCTGACTCTGTGAATAGGGAATATTTTAAATATTAAACACTTCATGCATCACTGAAACGCAAACATGCCATATGTAGTGCCGCCTACATCAGCTGTACAATCCTTACTCGAGTGTATAGAGGCGTGTCAAATTCTGAAGTTAAAACGAAATTCAACTCGACTTAAATGGAATCATGAAACTGTTGTTATGACTAACACGTTTATTTTGCGCTGACGCAACTTTATGGTGCATTCGGTACTTTTAAGTGCCGTGGTAAAGCAAGCACTTTCCAACTCTGGGGTTTTATGTTTCATCACAGCCAACGTGCCCACGCATGAGAGGTTGATGTCCATGGTCATTGGTTGTCTACAGTGACAGCGCGACGGGGGGGGGGGGATGGGGTGGCTGTTGGGGCAATTACACACGAGCGCCAGGCGAGGGGGGAGGCGCCGTCGGCAGTAGCGTACTAACGGGAGGGGGGCGGTTGCCCCGGACGCCAGAGGTCTTTCTGCGCCTAAACAGCTAATAAAAATTCGGACCTCGTATTAAGGCCCTTTGGGCCATCATCGTCGTCCCGGGCGCCATATACCCTTAGTACACCACTGGCCGTCGGGAGCTTTTTTTTTTTTTTTTTAGCTGTAACCGGGGCGTAGATGGGGGTAGGGGTTGGAGGCTGGCAACTGACATAAAAACTGTTCTCTGTGACAAAGTAGGGGAGCCACTAAAGAACATTGTCCCCTAAGGCCTCGAACCCTCGCGCCGCCACTGGTTGTCTATAGTGTATTGGTAGGTCAGATGATTGTTAAGTGCGGTGACTCCTTCTGGGCTGGATCCTGGGGAAAAAAATTGAAAAGCACAAATTTATACTTGAATAATTCGGGAAGCAGACGTAGTTCCAATATCCATATAACTGCAAAGTTCAATCCATTCAAAAGACCACTCTATGCCGTAACTTGTTTATTAAGAAAGTACTGATTTGTTTAGAGTAGGGTTAATCGGAAGTCAAAATGGCTTGCACATCTACGAACCGCCCTTCAGAAAATCCCAACGTATGAAGTTTAAATTTTGAACGATGTTGAAGGAGTTAGACGATATTGCTCAAGTGCTAACACATGCAGAGACAGGCGAGATTTGAATTAGCAAAGTTCTCTTTGAAAAAGCGTGGAGAAAATAACTAATCAAATGTATAGATCAAAGAATACCAGGCCCCATATTCATAACCAATCAAGAGTATAGATCAAAGGATACTAGGCCCAATATTCATAACCAATCAAATGTATAGATCAAAGAATACCATCAAAGAATACCAGGCCCATATTCATAACCAATCAAATGTATAGATCAAAGAATACCAGGCCCCATATTCATGAATAATTGAATGTATAGATCAAAGAATAGCAGGCCCCATATTCATAACCAATCGAATATATAGATCAAATAATACCAGGCCCCATATTCTCGAAACTTGAGAAACATTTTGATCAAGAAACTCAAGCTCAAGCTCAAAGCACCAAATACGGGTATGACACATGTACTTTATCTACATCCAAATACTCTAATCAAATGAAACATTAGCGATCGCACCATGCATGACACGCGTAGGACTTGATCAAAGGAGACATTAGAGATCGCACCATGCATGACACACATAGGACTCTGATCAAAGGAGACATTAGAGATCGCACCATGCATGACACACATAGGACTCTGATCAAAGGAGACATTAGCGATCGCACCATGCATGCCACGCATATGACTCTGATCAAAGGAGACATTAGCGATCGCACTATGGATGACACGCAAATACATAAAAAAACATTTTGCAGACATGTACGCAAATCGTACTTGTTACATTTAGGTCTTTATTAGAAGACGGCGAGAAATTCAATGTGCAAAAGTGAAAAGTGTTCTTTGCAATAGGATGAAACAGCATGCTTTGTCTCGATGGTTCTTAGTTGTGTATGCTTGAATCATGCATCATTTTTTCATTAAATTGTGAAGTTACAAGATATATATTTTTATTGTTTTCTTCTCGGGGGGTAGAGGTGGGGGGCGGTAAAAGTTAAGTTGCAAGTACTTGTAGCTCAACCAATTTGCAATAATGGAGGGAATAAAATAAGTTTAAAAAGAACAGTAAGTTTATTTTACTTTGAACCCACCCCCTGGGGGGGAGGGGGGGCAGGGGAGGGAGGAGAGGAGAATATAATGTGCGACGAGCGATACACAAGTTTTAATCTGAAGAAGGTCTGCTCAGTTGAATGAATTCAGGTGGCCTGAATAGCGAAACGCTGCGGGCTGGGGAAGTGTTACAATATGTAATTGTTATTCTTCGCTTAGTCCCCGTACTTTACTTCAGGTCGGTCGTCGTTTTAGTCACTAAATTCCGTCTGTTTAATATTCCGTGAAATGAACGTTTTATACTGACTTTATAGACGGTATAAATTTTAATGCTTAGGCTATTCATTTCATTAACTTAAAACAGTTTCTGTACGTCTCCATAACCTGTGAAAATATGTGTTTATTTAATTATTGTTTCACTGCATGAAACGATTAAAAAAAGCGACACACACACACACACACAATAACAAGCTGCAATGGTTTTAACACACACACACTACAATGGTTTTAACACACACACACACACATACAGACACACACCAAAACAAGCTACAATGGTTTTAACTATGCCACGTAAAAGGAGTTCAATGTTCCTAGTCGAACAGGGCATGCGTGTAATTGTAGCTCGCCTCGACTCTCGACTCAATAGAAGGGAGATATTGGTGTCGGCGTGGGCACAAATAAAAACATATATATATATATATATATATATATATATATATATATATATATATATATATATATATATATATATATATATGTACAGCCTCACTTCATCTCATCCAGTCTTTCTTCCTAGGTCATAGGCAACAGATTGGCGTGGGTTTCATAGAACCTACTCCTTGGGAGGGGGCTAAGGTGGCTCAAACTTGATGAGGGGAAGCATGTTGACGAGTACTACACCCTCATCACAAAAGTAGATCTCTGTGACCCATATTTCACGCTTCACTTAATTTTATTAAATGTTGTAGGTTTATTTCTTGTTCAAGCTAGAATTCTCAACTAGATGACTGTATGCCTCTCTACATCATTACAACAAAAGAAGAACACTGTAACCTAAATTTCACATTTTACTGGCGAAGGTTACGCTTTTGTTCAATGAATCTAGGTTTATTTCCCACCCCGTATATATACTGTTATACCTAAAATCATTAAAACTTGGTGAGGGAATGTATCTCGATGTAACTACACTCCCTTAAAAAATTGGTCACTGTGATCCATATTTCACCCTTCACTTTGGTTCAGTTTTGAGTTTTAAGTTTATTTCTCAAGCACTGTAAAAGGTAGAATCATCAAGCTAGATGATTGTATGTATCTCTATTATTAGTACCACACCCTTACACCAAAAGAAGATCACCGTGACCTATATTTCACATATTACTGGCTTATGTTAAGTTTCTCCGTTGAGGTCATAATCATATAGCCTTTTTGCATCATGTATACATAGTGTTATACATGGAATCATAGAGTTTAGCGGGGTGATATCTCACTAACATCTCAAAATTAGGTCATTGTGACGCATATTCCATGACTAACTGACTATAGCGAAATTTTGTTTTTTAACTTTTCATACTAGATTCATTGAACTTGATGATTGTAAACATCTCAGTATCACACCCATACAAAAAAAGTCACTGTGACCTACGTTTCACAGCTTACTGGCTTAGGTTAAGTTTTTGCGTTTATCTCATGACCACACAGGTTTTATGCATTCTATATAGATACTATCCTACTAGAATCATGACATTTGGTGAGGGGATGCATCATAATGAGCACTACACCCTTAAAACGGGAGAAGGTCACTGTGACCTACATTATGCTGTACTAACATATTTGTATTTGGCTCATGACCATATAGACTTTTCCATGCTGTATAAAGAAAGCCCTTTCTGACCAGTGCATTTGGAAGCAGGAATAAATACGTTTATTCAATGGTACACTTTACATATTAATTATTATATATTGAATATTGAAATAGGTTGCCCTCAAACGTTGTTCATGTGAGTGAATAAGGAATTAAATGAGTGGACTTCATGCTGATTGTGACTTAAAGGTTGCTTAAAGCCCGTGATTTTTACCCAGTAAAATCTGTCTTCTACAGGTGGAAAATGATAATAGCTTCTGAATCAGATTTTAAGAACAACTATTCATTTAAAAACGAAAGGAAAACAAATTAATCTCAGGTTTGTATCAACTCATTATGGTACCTCTATTTTGCTATCAGAGAAAAGAATGTTCTTTTTATTGTGTTATGTCTTGTATGCTCTGGCATTGTATGTATGTATGCATGTATGTATTTAAAAGAGCATAATGTTACACATTAGCACAATACAGGCTATATAGTGCCTATTAACAGTTAAGTTCTAAAAATGTAAAGATACATTTTTTAAAAATCCTTTAGTTAGAAAAGGGTCCAACACTTCGTTGTCAATATCACTTGGTCTGAATTTATTTTCTGCATGATAATTAATGTTTACTGTGGCTGCTGGAGACTTTTATAAACATCGTAGAGTAGATTACATTCTGGTTTAGCTATTGGACTTCCACTGTTAAAAACGTTGCCCTGTAGTTTTTAATACCTTTGTAATAAAATCAAATAAGAGACCAGATTAATAATGTCCTATCGAGTTGGGCCAGCTGCGTTTTTTGTTTCGACGGATATCGGGATGTAATACGGGATCGTAAAAATGTATGTATATTACCGAATGGATGTTTGCAGGGTTGAAGTAATGTCTGAAGATGTAGATGGTTGCAATGGTAGGTATACGGATCAATGCAGGGATGGACTGAATTCCTAAGAAATAAATGAACAAATAAACGGATAGCTCTATGACTCAATGGATACATAGATGAATGGATAGGAATGGGAAGAAGGGCAAATTTGTGTGGTCTGTTTTCGTCTCTAGTGCAAATCCATATTTTAGGAAAGATATCGTGCATAATCCCCCAAAATCGGAAGATGCCAAATCTTAATGAATCGATTTTACATCACCGAAGTCTTTTTCATTTGTTTCATCGAATTAGGGCATCTGTAATGTTTTAAAATTGTATTTTGCCTGAGAGGCATTTACCAGTTGTTCTGCTCCATATTGCATAAAACATAGTTCAAATTTATTCTTTTTAACATTATTCATTTCAATACCTAAAAAAATAGGTAAGAAATTAATCTTGTAGGTCACACATCTGACAGTTTTACTACTAATGCTAAAGTAATGTAGATAGCAATCTCATGTGACAACTGTTTGATACATTTTTATAAATTGATATTGATTTTATCAACTATGATAGTGGTTAAATGTGGCTCAAAAGTTGGACACATATCTTATTACGTTTTATAGTCAATCTATGTATTCATGCTTGATTAAGTGCTCTGCAACATTAAACATATGAACCCATTACACTATGTTTTTATCAATTTGTACAGTTCTGTAAATGCAGTTCCTGACCATAAAAAGGTCTCTACTTTGGAAAGTATCATTAACTTCAATAGTAAATGGTATTTAAAAAATGTTTTAGGTTAAGTATCCAGAACTAATTTTTCAAGCGCATTTATTGTAAGTTTGCAGTACAATTAAATTATTAAAAAGCAAGTATCATTTCAATATAATACAGCTGTTTTAAGGCAACAACATAGAATTGTGACCATCAGTTACTGACAGTTAGAGTCATCATGCCTCTGCTTATGACTAACATTGTGACCATCAGTTACTGACAGTTGGAGCTGTCATGCCTCTGCATTATGACTAGCATTCAGTCTTGTATCCCCTACGTGTCTATACTTTATGGCCCACCACAGTTGTGGTAAGGAAATATAGTATTGCCCTTGTTCGTCGGATCGTCCTCCATCCCATTAGTTTGGGTCAGTTTTCAAACACAGTGGTGGGGCATCCTTTTCCATGAACACATTTCTAGTCCTGGGGATGAAATGTTTATTATTTGGAATGATTATTTATTGAAATTCATTAAACTTGATTGTATCTATAAGATGTCAAGAACTCTAGAGGTATGTCTGGGTTATTGAAGTGAGAACTCATTTATGGTCAGTTACTTTGTAGAAATCCTAGCTACTAATTAATCCACCTGCCACGGACACGATCCATGGATCGGAAATTTGTTTATAACAAACAGACAAATAAGCAGCATGCTGGCCACACATGTGGATTATCCCCTAAAATTACGGACATTTTGGATTTGCAGCAGAAATAACATATTTTTTTAAATTTTTCATACAGTGTTAGCTAAATTGGTCAGCTGCATTGGCAAAAACATTTTTTTTCTACCGCACCATTAGGATTAGATTCACGTTTCAGTATCCTAGCAATATTGCTTTGTTAAAGATATTTCTAAGATTTTATTAGGTCAATTAACTTGAAAACTATATCTTATGTTGTCCAAACAATTTGGTCTCGCTGTAATCATATTTGATATCTGGTATATTAACAGGTTATACATTTTGAAAAGAATACTTGATACCTTTATCAAGGAAGGAAAACAGAATGGTTTCCATACATTTGTGGCATAAAGGACAAAAGTCTTGCACAAAATCATGAAATTACCTTAGAGACCCGTCAACCTGTTTTCCATGGACTTTATTCTTAAATGCAGAATTATAAATCTTACATGTACATCATTTTACTAATTTAATTTTCAAGTGAGTCTCCTGCTTGTGGGCAAAGATTATAAAAAGACAAATAAATAAATAAATAAATTAAAGTTTAGCTGTGTCCTGTCACGTTCCATACAGTGTAATTAACATAAAAGTTGACAGTAATGGGCGTTATTAGAAATATAGCGATGACGTCACGCTTCACATCGATAACACGTTGATGGCGATACACTGAGTATCAGTGAAATAAACAATTGACGAAAACATTAGATCCAGCTTTTGATGTATGGTATGAAGAAAGGGTATTGCTTCAGTTATTTTGAATTAATGCTTATCTTAACCTTTCTTGTAAAACAAAGAAATACAAGTATTAAAGAAAGAGCCCCAAAGGGAAACGAGTGAGGGCAGATGGAATTGCAAATCATGATTTTAACGGTTGGGATAGATAATGAGAATCTTGACAAATAATATGAAACCATATTTATAACTTTCTTAGCTACCATGTCCATTGAAATGAGTAACTTTGCTTTGAAAATAAAAACCGGTGCATTAAGAAAATAATTTCACCAATCACATTTAACGATTTACGTGTACTGTGGTCTACATCAAGTGGAAAGATTTGATGTATCATCAAGACGCGTGACTGATATTGTATGGTATTACCGTAATATTAACATCGCAGAAATAAAATATACGAAATGATTATCTTTAGACTAATGAATAGTTTTCAAAAATAAAAATTCCAGTCCCGTTGTAGATCTGAATGCCCCCTCCTTTCCATTTTCTCACATTTCTAGACTTTAGCAATTTATTTCTGCAGCAGTAAATTACACGGGGCTCTACTAACACTTTGTACAGTCTGTTATATTTCTCCTTTTTTCATAATATATATATCTTTTGCCAGTTTTACATTTAGCAGAGCTAAAAATATTGCATTTTTTTTCTTAATGCCGCCATTATCTTGTACCGTGATTGGTGCCCGGAAGTGTAGTGTATGACGTCACCCCATCTGTTCATATAACGGTCATTGTGCAAGGTGTTTTCTATTACCGTAGGCATCTCATTGCTAGTTTTTTTTCCCAAATAAGTTGATTCATTTTTTTATACAGTTATTTGGAAAAACACGCATGTCCAAAAGCACGGTGGCAGTGCGTCGGACTTGTAATTGAAGGGTTGCAGGTTCGATACCCGTCCAGGTCAGCCCAGGTCAGCTGTCTCAATGTGTCCTTGGAAAGGCATTTATCTCCCATTTCCTCGGCATGATATAGCCAAAAATGTTCTGAAAGTGCCGTTAAAAGCCAACCAGCAGTATCAAGCCGAGGATAGATTCTGGAAAAGTTGATAGAATTTGATGGCAACTTCATGCTGAAGTTCTCTTTTAAAACACAGTTCCGTGTCTTAGAATATAGAATCTTAAATTAATATTTTCACCAACCGGAAACAGGTCCCTCGCCCAAATTTAAAAATCGTCTAACTGACGCAGTTGAGAACAATCTCTGGATTCCACCAACCAATCCCATTTTCTTCCAGACTCTGCTGTATATTTTTGCCAACTATGTTATTTTATTCTTCATTAGGATAAATAAAAAATCGTGTCATTCCTTGATCTCAATGTACAAATCATATTTGAATAATTTTCAGATGTATCCGGTGCTTAAAAAGGACTTGTTCTTGACATTTTTTTTTCTTAACTGTGTTTACAAAATGAACAATAGGTATCATTTTTACTGAGAAGACTGCAATGGAAGTTGCGTCAAAAAAGGTAAGATTTTTGTGAACATTTATTAAAATTGTTACAACGGCGCTTTTCGCATACGAGATAATGTTCCGCAAAACGTTCATTTTTATATAAAAAAAAAATTTCTTCTATTTCCAGACTGGTTGCATGCTGTAAGAGCAATGGAATCTCTTGCAATCATCTTTATCGCCATACCCCTGGTGACGCTACCAGTCTATATGTACATTGCCCTGGGCATGCACTACAGGTGTTTTATCGCGACCATGTGTGCCAGCAGCCTGCTATCAGGTAAGGATAAAACCTTCTTAATTCATTTACAATTAGGGAACTTTATCATCATCAACCTCCCTCTTTACGAGTTAAATACTAATATGAGATTTTCCCATTCGACCGAGACGATCGCAGAAAAAGTTTCTTTTATAAAGGAAGTGGCCGTAAAGTTAGCATGAAATAAAAGGAATGGAGAAAATAAGTATTTGTATGTGGGGTATGTTTTCCTAGAAAACCTCCACATATTATTGTGGTTTTATATGAATATATTGAGAATTAAGTTGTGTGTAGACTGCAGCTAGGCTCACTCATTCGTAACATCCATATATGGGTTATACCGGGAAAGACCCATGTTTTCTCTTTTATCTTGCCTTAAAATGTTATTAAAAAATTAGTCTTTCAAAATCTTTCGAAGAATTATTAACGTCTTAGTTGCAATAAATATTTATAAAGACAATGATCGACTGTGGCTAGGCCAGTGGCGGCGCCAGGTTGGGGTTGAGAGGGGGCAATTACCCCTGCGCGCCAGGCTAAGGGGGCGCCATCGGCAGCTTTATTTTTTAGTTGAAATTTTCATGCTATTTCACCTTTATTTTAGTGTAACGAGGTCAATTCTTCACTGACTTATATTTAGGATGGGGGTCACGAGAGGAGGGAGGTTGGCAACTGACATTACTACTGTTATACAATAAAAAAAAAAAAAAAAAAAAAAAAAAAAAAAAAAAAGAAACAAACAAACATTGTCTCTGGGCGCCTAGAACCCTCGCGTTGCCACTGGGCTAGGCTCACTCATTGGAAACATCCACATTTGAGATATACTGGGCAAGACACATGTTTCCGTTTTTCACTTAAATCTTGCCTAAAATGTTATTAAAAAACTAGTCTTTGAAAATTCCAGGAAGTATCGTTAATCTGTTTTTTGCAATAAATATTTAGTCCTATTAGTCCTAATACTAAAATGGTAATCTAGAAGGATTTATTTCGCCATCAAGGTCAGAGATTTATAGAGATAGTGCCGAATTAATCACTTCTTCAAATGAGCCAAAGAGTGGTTCTTACTGGCTGAATGCCATTGATGCGGTAACAGTAACAAGACACCCAAGGTTGCCTGAGATCGCTCGTTTTAAAACATCTGCCTAATAGCCAACAGCTCTTGCCAAAAAATCTTCGTCAGTAGGATGCTTTCTCTAGAACTTTCTTCCAATGTTCTTGATTGCTTATGTTATAAAAATAAATGTTTAAAGGTTTCACTGCTTTTTATATCTTCATCCATATTTGATGGCACATCAGCATAATTTGTCCAATATTGAAAGTCCTTGATACCAGGAGGAGAGTTCAGTCGGTTGAGCGTCGGTTTCGTAACACAATGTTCGCGGGTTAGATACCCGCCCAGGCCAGTGTGATTCGGCTGCTCGGTGTGTCCTCGGGAAAGGCACTTTGCTCTCGTTTTGGATGGCGGATCGGCATCATTTGCACCAATGTTAAAGATCTCTATGTGAGGATGCTTTCTATCAAATTTGGTCAAATTCTTATGAGTGGTGCATCAAAAGAAGTTATTTTCTACTTTTAGAAACGGTGGCCATATTTGATGGCGGATCAGCATCATTTGTATAAATTCGAAAGCCCTTTCTGTCAGGATGTTCTATGCCAAAGTTGCTCGAAAAAGATGCAGTTTCTTTTTCTTTCTTTTTTTGTTGTTTTGTTTTGTTTTGTTTTTGTTTGAAAAAAGAAATGAAAATAGCAAATGTTGACAGACGTACGATCGACGAGGTACGACAGACGACGGATTCAGGGCCATACCATGCGCACACCCGTCTTTACGGTTACATGAGCTAAAATTGATGAATGAAAGTATTTTTCTTCAAGTTCGTTGAAGCTGAAATTTGATGTGTGAAGAACCATACCGTATGAAACTACAATAAATACCAAGTGACAGTGTTCACGCAGAAATGCGAATACCACTGACAAATATGTAATGCGAATATGCATTTCATTTGTATATGTATAAGTAGGTGACAAGAATTTAGACAGAAATATAAATATTTGCAAAAGGAAGATAAAGTGACAAGAAGCGGAAATGGTTCATTTCATATAGGAATGAGATAGAAGAAACTACATGTAACTTCTAAATACCTTCTTTAATAGTGGTCTAGATTCCAATGCCAAGGGCAGTTCTAAAAGAGTTTATATGATTATTCCTTTATGAAATATATGACATAAAAAATGGAAAACAGTTATAGACAACATTTTCTTTATAATAAGGAAGTAATGTCTTATGAAGAGTTTGTTTTCCGCATAAATTATCCAGCTGAACGACAGTCATTTACATATTCTGCATAAACAAGATCAAGTATCAGTGAGATTAAAATCTACCGCATAAATAAGAGTGTTTGTTTTTATGTAAGTAGTATCAGCATAAATTAGTAATATGTAGATAATAGACATGCAGAGTTCACAGAGTGGCAGTCATAACGGAATATGTTGTACATGCATTGCTATGTAATTTTGTACTGATTATATGTCTAAAGGGAAATGTTCAAGCATTATGGTAAGTCAACTAAACGTTAGCACAGTATTGTCAAATATAGTGTGTTGGGATTATTCGCAAAGTCGATGTGGAAAAGAGTGCAGTAGTGTATTTGCACAATATATGCGTGAAGGACGTCATTACTGAATGCATACGGAATACATTAGAGCATGGAACGTGCCCCTAAAAAGTTACTAATATGTGCAACAGAAACAAAAAAATCTAGGAGAAACGAAAAAAATTTGAAAGAAAAAAATACATCTAAATGGCATTTGGCTTGCAGAAGTTGTTATATACACAGTTGGAAAATGAAACAAAAACTGTCAAAGGCGAAAAAGGGGAGTGTCGATATGAAGGCCAAGAACTGCAAAGAAGCAATATTGTGCAGATATGTCAGTGGGAGTTTCCTCTGAACTTTTCCACCCCGTGTTAGATATTTGAGCGGTTATGTTGGACTGAAAAGTCAGGGTGGGAAAGGTCATAAGAAACCCGGGCTATAATAAATATATATGTAAACAATTGTAAGATCAAGCTCCATTTTTAGACACAACTGTTTAGACTGATTTTTCAATGAAATGTGCAGTAAACTGGCCCAATATACACATAACTCCTGAACCTGTGTGTCAACTCAAATTCTGTCTTTTTAATTCAATAACAGCCTGCCAAACAAAAGCTTAAGGTGATGCTATCCCACTTTACTGCACTCAGTATGCTACTCCATCTCTTTACTACTTCTGAGCTCAAATTTGCAATTGTTTGTAAACCAGTCAAGAAGAGAATATCCAAAACAATACTGGTTATAAATGAGAGTTCTCAATCGTTTACAATATTTTTGTAAATTATCCTCGAAATTATGCTTCAACATGAACATCCAACATGAGTTCGGGAGCCTCAGTGGCTCAGTGTTTAGCGTGACGGATTCGAATCTTGCCCAAGATCAGGCCGGTTCGGCTGGTGTGGTGTGCCTCTAGGTAAAGCACTTTGCTCCCATTGCCTCGGCACTGTATAACCTTTGATGTGTTAATGTGCCGCTAAACATACACGACAACAACAACAAAACCCCAACAAAAATAGATTCCATTGCTTTCATGCTGTCTCCATTCTACCATCTACAACGCTTTCGATTACAAAATTAATCGTTTGTATTAGAGGTGCGCGGTATTACCGGTTTACCGCGGTATTTATTTTTTTGCGGTGGTGCGTATCACGGTACTTTTTCACTGTACCGGTACTTCGGTAGTTTCCGTCAATAATGAATGTACGTAAATTCCCGACTACTCTTGTTACGAATATAATGATATTAACAGCATATTTTCATATTTCATGACAAAATAATTCAAAAAATTCTATATTTTTTTTCGTCACAAAATAATTTTGAATATTACAAATATAATTATATTTACGATCCTTTAATCACATGTTTGACACCGAACTTCAAAAGTTTCGGTGTTTTTCAAAACCGATCACTTCTATTTAGGCATTATGGGACTGCGGACTACATCCAATATTTACTTACCTCCGAAATTGAAGAGCTTGACAACGTACAAAACTACAGTACAGAGCTTGACAACTACAGTACTCCAGTAAAGCACCGGCTATTTTATGATTTGCAAAACACATGTTAACACATTTTTACGAAGAATTTTACTTAGTTAAATTAAAATCAAGACATATATTAGATTGACCTTAGCAAGTCATTAGAGTAAACAAAGTAATGGGGCCAAATGTTCGGAACTATTCTGTTACTCTTAACATACAGACATATCCTCTGACTTGGTCGGCGTAGGGATAATATTCAAAATTGGATAGTAAATCGTCAGATAGCAGAGGCGCTTACTTAGCGGCGATGGTACAGAGTGGTTTGACGCGTGTCACGTATGCCAACGTGGTGGCCAAATGGGAAATTGTGAAAGATATTCTTCCCAAATCCAACTTTTGGAAAAATGTCGAATTAAAAATAAGTCATTTTTGATTTATTTTCTAACGTATGTTAATGTGTTAAGTACATGTATTCCTTTCTAAGACTGCTAATCATCCTAAAATTTTCAGGAGAACAATTGGTTTCTGTTTTAATTTTACGTAATTTCTAAAGTCCACTCAATATTTTCTCGCTTGTTGAGTAAGTGTGTTTTATGTTTACTGGCCCTCTCTGATAAATATCTTGCCCGGGTGTTGGCATCCCACTCAAAGTTTCCCTTGCCTATTATCAATAGTGTAGCTAGTAAATTGTAGGCTTCACTATCAACATTTCCTATTTTTATCAATAAACTCTCTAATGTCAGCACAATGTCTTTCACATAGCGTAAGCTTAATCATCCCACTTTAGTTATAGTTTTTAGATTACAACTTATACCACAATTAACATCACACAGCAAATTCATTTACTATAAGGTACTGGCCATTTAATTTTCGGGGTGGGGTGGGGCTGCGATTTTCTTTTGATCTGAGATATTTTATTTTATTTTGTCTCAAGATATTTTTTCTTCAAATAATATACTGGATATAATATGGTGGTATTTTGCTAGAAATCAGAACAAAATATTTTTCCAGCTATTGACAGACGGAATGTTTTTTTTGTTGTTGTTTTTTTCTTCAAAGTTTCAGGCCCTTGCCTCAGAACATTAAATTGTTGGTTACTAATATAATTGCGGTATACCGCGGTACGTATTGTGGGACCCAGCTCTAGTTAATATATTAATCAACATGGAGGACCAAACGCAATTTACTTTTGAGGGAAAACACGTTGTCCTTTTGTTCTTTGTTTAAGTCAGAGAAGACAGTATTCATTAAGCTTTTGACTTTTATCGAAATGGGGTTACCAAGTTACCAAGTTGGGGACATCTAGAGCACGCTATATATATATATATATATATATATATATATATATATATATATATATATATATATATATATATATATATATATATATATATATATATATATATATTACGCTGTAGGTAGCCAAATTCGCGATGTGCGAACAATATAACCTTGTTTTTAATCTACACAATGACGCGACAGCAGCTAGCTGGTAGAATTGTGGTCATGGTGTAGTGACCGTCCAGTTGTAATGCTCGATAGTAGCTCTCTGTAAATGAAGGTTTGATTATAATAACTTGAATCATACGAAAGTTTCTGAAAATCTGTGGAGACACTTGAAATTCTTTCATATGTAAGGAAGCGACTTTTTTTGTGAATAGTAATTACACACTTTTAGAAATATCTGCTAACATCTTAATTTTGGCGTGACAATTGTTCATTTAAGCTGCCAAGTCCTGTAGATACCGATGACCCGGGGAGAACGTAACCCTGTCTGACCAAAGGAAAAATTGTAACATGTTCACATCTCTCGGTCTTAACTTCTCACAGATTTAACAGATAAAACTCTGCAATAGCCTGTCGAAAAGAACAATTTTTCCACATTAAAATGTCACCTAGATTATTGAAAAGTGTCAATATAAACTCGAATACCATTAAGAAATCGAGTGCTTGGTATGAAATCGTAGTTTATCGAGTTGCTAAACTTGTCTCTTACTATGTATTTATCGAGTTGGCTGTGTATCAGGAGAAACTAAAACCCGTTGTCTTCACTCTGATTTATCGGATTATTGAAAACCACAACACACGGTGAGCAGAAAAGAGGTTCATAATAAACATTGTAAATCTTCCATTTGCTACAGTGTAAAAAGTGGCATCTGATTGGTTGCTGGATCTGATGGAACAGCCGGATGTAACCATGAAATTCGAAATGGTGATAGAAGGCGGGGTTGTGTTATTCCACATTGAATTACAAGTTTTCAAACATAGGATTTGATTCGAAAATATTATGTACGAAAATTCAACCGACTGCAACTCAAGAGCAGCGAGAAATACCGGTACGTGTTTTAAATGTACACTAATGTGTTGCGGACAGATTTGTCTGCGTTAATTGCATGATTTTATGAAGAGTTGAGATCAAACTGAAACCGTCCATCAGTATCAGCACAGGTTTGGGGGGTGATTTATCGGACTAGTCTTCCAGATGTGGGTTAACTGTTCGCACGGACAACGGGACCGTACCGTACCACCGTACCGCAGTTTCAGTCTTAAGTTCAAAATTGCATTTATGGTTTTCTCCTGTCTTTTGAAGTTAACTTAGACATTATTATATTAATATACCGAAAGATCCTGACGATGCCGTGACTTGTACCTCTTCCCTTCTATCCTCTTTGTTGTCATTCTCTTCATTTCTTATCTTAAAATTAGCACGTCTTAATTAGTCTATATATGCAACAAGTTAATTAATTCTTATTTATTGTGACCATTGCTTATTATATGAACATGAATGTAAATCATGCGCACGGGAATTGGTATTTATAGGAATTGTATGTTGCCTGATCCCGGTCAAAATATGTAATAAAAAAATAACTATAACGCGGGAACGATAGTGGCTAATGAAGTGTCGGTATATGTGTATAAAGCCTTCTGATGCTTGAATTGTCAATGAAAATGTTGTAAAAGGTGAGTCCCAATGTTATTATTGCATGACTGCCTCTCACACAACCCCTCCGCCCGTCAGGTGTCTGGATTCGCCACTGGTATACGTCAAAGATAGATAGAGTTTGTACTCGTGTGAAGTGGCGTACTTTTGCTTTAATGGGCATTGGTAATTGGTAATTACATAGCATCGTAGTTCTATGATTTCATATGGACTGGTTAAATATTGAGGTGAGTACAGCGCGGTCAAGGAGAAAAATCGTACGTCCAAGGCATTAACTTTAAAGCCGCATCTAATCTGCTAACCTGTGCGTAAACAAATTTCTAGTGCTCTAATAATAGGATAAAACTTTACATCTCATCGAAGCATGTGCATCTTTGAATATGTGTTTATATCATTGTCTCTTTGTATGTTTCCCCACTACAATAGTGTTAGGGGTATATTATGTTATCTATGTCCATCCTTCCGTCCGTCCGTCACACCCTGGTTAAGTTTTGCGTTTAGGTCAGTTTTTAGGCACTGAGGTGGGCATCTGTGTTCCATGAACACATTTCTAATTCGAAGAGAAATATAGGACTGCAGTATGTGATCCTGGAATTTTTACGCTGATCCTCACGCCATTTAAGATCAAGACTTTAAGTATGGGGATATGATTGGAAGTTGTTTGCAAATATGTAAAACAATCTCAGAATTTTGATTTCCACTTTAAACGGAACAGTGAAGTGAGAAGGGATGAACAAATGTGGAGCGTTTGTGGAAACAGTTGTTTGTCTCCAGCTTTTTAGTAATTTATTCTGCCACATCTTTTCACTGACGTCAATTATATTTCTAATATACCATTTGCATTTTTTTCAGCGCTGTGCGGGATTGTAGGTGTGATCGTTTATGGTGCCGAAGCCACAAAACTCGAATGGAAAATATGGTGGAGCCTCATCGTGGTTATCGTTGGATCCGCATGCGCATTCATTGGTTTCCTCGTCCTTTTGGCTGCCTTGTGTACCAAGCGACCAGAGTCGATGAAGCAGGCTTATTTGCCTAAAAATTTGTATATCCATGAATCGAAACCTAAACTGTACGCTATTCGAATGGATAGTCAATAACGTCTTAGCTATATGTCTTTCGTGATGAAAGCGAGGAGAGCATTTTTAATTACCAAGCTTAGAAGATTTATTGCTTACCGGTATCTGTTTTGTGTACGTATTTTAAATGCATTTCTTTAAACTATTCGCATATAGATTTATACTTTAAGTTATATACCTTTTCTTGTTTTCAGTTTCGTTTGTGTAGGGTAAGTCAATCATTTTGAAATGGTCTCGAACAGTTTTGTAACCTTTTAGATGTTTTCTGAAACTTGATCTGGCCTTTTGCAGTTATCTACACAAAGATATATAAATCAAGTTTGTTTATTAGTTGTTACTTTCCGTTGCCAGTACATTGCCATTCAAAAAAATAGTTTCTTTATGTCAAATTGATGTTTATATGTACAGTTAATTCTGTGTCATGGTACCCATATAATGAAATAAGGATATTAGATTTCTCGGTCATCTGAAAATATATTTATATGTTAGAAATATTGAAAAAGAAAGCAGAAGAAATCAATTCTCAGCATTGCAATATTTTAGATAGAAGGAGCATTATTGTACCAAGACATTTGATATTATGAGTATCACTGTAACTGTGTTGACTTTAAAACATTTTGCACTGTAAAAGAAACTTGTGTGACATACTTTAAAGATTTGTTGATAAACGATTGGGTATTCTTCTAATCTGTTGAATTATATTGTTTACTTCATTATCGTTGACTATGTAATAAGCGTTTTGCAGGTTAGTCTCGAACGATACATATGAGGATATAGTGATACTATGTATAATGTATGGAAACATTTATATGATTGGAATTTTTCTACATTCACTTCATTTCCACATTGTTGATGTGGAATAAAGTGGATCGATGACCTTTAGCAAGAAAAGATGAGTCAAACATCATTTCAAATAGTTCATCTATTTTTGAAATTCTCGTTTGGTATTAACAATTGGTATATTTCTATGAAATGTGTTTCTCAAGAAATAAGTGCTGATAATGTTTGGCTGACTTCTTATGGTATATATACTGTACTTCTCTCTCTCTCTCTCTCTCTCTCTCTCTCTCTCTCTCTCTCTCTCTCTCTCTGTTATATATATATATATATATATATATATATATATATATATATATATATATATATATATATATATATATATATAACGCGATTGGTATATATACTGTACTTTTCTATATATAACGCGTTTGGTATATATACTGTACTTCTCTTTGTATAACGCGTTTGGTATATATACTGTACTTCTCTTTGTATAACGCGTTTGGTATATATATATATATATATATATATATATATATATATATACTGTCTTTCTCTTTGAATAATGCGTTAGGTATATATACTGTACTTCTCTTTGTGTAACGCGTTTGGTATATATACTGTATTTCTCTTTGTATAATGCGTTAGGTATATATACTGTACTTCTCTTTGTATAATGCGTTTGGTATATACACTGTACTTTTCTATATATAAGGCGTTTGGTATATATACGGTACTTCTCTTTATTTACCGCACACAAATACGAACAGCATAGATTTCTCATTGCATAATACACTGACACTTCAGGATCTATGCTGTTTAAATTAAATTAGAGCAAATGACTTAGACCCTGATCTGTCGGTGCTTGTATTTGGGTCCCTTCTATACCAGAATAAATACGGTATATTGCAATACCTTATTGAAGCGCATTATGTTGGTATCGAATATTCAGACTTCATGTTAGTATATTTGTATATACGAAATACAATTTTATATTTATTTCGAACGAGTCACCTTTTGTCGAGCTCACATCGAGCCCACGTTTGTGAAAAAGCGAGACGGAGCAGTCACTTTTCTGGCGGTGGCGTTAACGGCCAAGACAAGAGAGGAAAAGACATGATAAGATACAAATTTATTGGGTAATTCAAGGACACCGGAACATAATACATCACGGTACAAGATTGTACTGTACAAGAGCGCCTGCATAAGTAGTTAAAATTAGTGGATGATGTGTCATTAATAGCAAAGTTCATGTTATATTGATGGATGGGTCTCAGCCCCAGAGAGTTATTCTACTTTGCATCAAAGAATAAACTGTACTAATATTAATATTCGCCGCACCATATATTGGAAAATAGTTTCTTTAAAAAATTTTATATAACGGACATACCATAATTACAACGTGTTCATCTTCAACTAAATTGTTATTTCATAAACAGCATAACCGTTGATGATGTGAAATCTTATTTTGTCTCCTCCTTTCCACCATCAAATCATGAGCAGAGCATCTAATTATAGAAAGTGCTTGTCTGTAATTTTAGGGTAAACCCACAGAAAGGTAAAATTCCATGTCTATCTGAAACTTATAATTTCGATAATGAAAAGCTTACTCGAGTCCGTTACCTGACTTGACCATTCTTGAAATAAATTATCTTTTACTCGTTGCCGAAATAAAGACAAGAGTTCACTATTTCCAACATCCTGCGCGTTCCAAGCCCATACTTGAATAACAAACCTATAACCTAAGACACCCAATTTGACTCCCTGCATCATGTAATTTTTTTTTTTTTTTTTTTTTTTAATTTTTTTTTAACATGACATAATATTCAGCTGGATGTTGAGCCCGATCCATTCTTATCAATTTAATCCAATACTTTACACATCGTAAGATATATTTCACACACAGAGGGTATCGTCTAAATTCTCATCTTACCAGAAACGAAGTAGTATTCGGAGAAGTTTAAGAATATATTTGCGCAAAATCGATTTTGTACTGTTTCAATTTCTGAAGCATATTCAAACCCCGGATTTCAGCACCGTATAATAAACTTGGTTCAACGATAGTATCAAATAATTTAAAAGAATCAGCAATCGAAAAATTACCCACTTTTCCTTGTATCTTATTAATTAAAATAACAGCTTTTTATGCCTGTATTACTAAACATTTTTTTTCGCTTTTTTCCAGCTGAGTTTTGAAGTAAAAAGCAAACCTACATAAATATAAAAAGAGACAGTGTCTATATTTTGACCACCCAAAAGCAACCTTTCATTTCTTCGTATAAAACCTCAATTTCTGAACACAATTATCACTGTTTTCTTTTTCTTTCCAAGTTTGCTCACAATTCTGTTCTACTACAGAATTGTTCTATAACAGACAACTGGGACTTAAGTCCTCTAACTGCATCTGCACAATTACCAAAATCAACTGCGTATAAAAATGCGTATATATCTTATATATCTTATGTAACAAAGACACCTTTGTCTTATTTTTCAACGTATTTCAGGCATTAAATCATTAATGAACAGATTGAACAACACTTGACTGAAAATACATCCCTGTCGTGTTCCAATATTACATTTTTAAAAAATGGTGTTTACTTATTGCCTACCCTAATACATGAACACGGGTTTCTGTACATATAAATTAATATGCGTCCAAATTTTCAACCCACCCCTTTCTTTATTAAATTTTTCAATAGTGGCTTGTGGTCAATATAATCAAATACCTTTGCAAAATCCACAAAGAGACAATAAAATCTTATTCCTTTTTTACTAAGATACTTTCAGATGATATATTTATTGGAGCCTGAACATTTTATCAACAGTTGAGTATCCCTTACGAACTTCTGCTTGCAATTTATCTGTAACACCGTGATCTTCAGTCCAATTAATAAATCTCTCATTTAATACCCCAGTGAAAATCTTTTTTTTAAAGTACATTTATAAGTGAAATTCCTCGATAATTATCTGATCATTTATTGAACCTTTCTTTAAAACTGGGCGTATAATACTCACTCCCCATGCTTTTGGGAGACAACCTGCAGAGAATGTTTTCGCTACCAATAATCATGAGAACTCCACATATTTATTCCGTGGTGTGTTTAATTATTTCCATAAGTATCCCAACCACCCGCACCCCCACCCCAAACTTTGCCGTTCTTATGTTTTGTATACTTTGTATGACTTCCCATACCTCTATAGGTCGGCTCAAACTTTCATCTGTTTCTTCATCTTGTACCATTTCTAACGTCTCATCTGCCAATTGTACAGTTTCTACATTTAAAAGCTTACTAAAATGGGTATGTCACTTTGAACAAGAAATGGTATTCAAATTTTTTCCCCCTGGTTTAAAAAAACTATTTCGAAAACCTAGTGGTGTCAGAACTTGCCGAAATCAATCAATTTCTTTAGATTTCCACGAATCTAACCTTTTCCTGTTTGCATACATACTTAAATTTATTTCTATATGATATGTATTTTTGCAAGTTTGCTATTGTGCTTATCTGGTGAAAAACCTAAGCGCTATTTGTATATCTTGATTTAAAATCTCACACTGCTGGCCACTCCAGCTTGGTTGATGAGGTCTATCAGATGGAATATCCTCTCGCTGCTTCATATTTTGAGCTAAAATGTGATACAGCTTATCTATTTGCCATACTGATTCATATTTTGAGCTGAAATGTGATACAGCTTCTCTATTTGCCATACTGATTCATATTTTGAGCTGAAATGTGATACAGCTTATCTATTTGCCATACTGATTCATATTTTGAGCTGAAATGTGATACAGCTTCTCTATTTGCCATACTGATTCATTTATGTCAGTATGAATTTAATTATGGAGTGAATCTTTCATCTCAACGAGTCTTAATGGAAAATTTCTCAGAAATTCATTCTTTTTATTATCATTCCAAAGGAAGTTTGAGAAGGTATGAGTGATTATACCCCTGTCATCCATATCATCACACTCTTCGTTATGTACTTCAGTGATGCCGAGACATTCAGCTCACAGCGTATAGGAAAATGAACAGATTCAATACTAGTGCCAATTCAACGTCTCTAATGGAAGGGAAAAGAGCACTTGAGGCAACAGCATAATCTATCTGACTCGCACCATCATTAGCAATGCATGTGTAGTTTCATTCTGTATCCCAACATAGTCTTCCATTTATAATGTGAATATTATATTTATGATTTACATAATTCAATTAATTATAAACTAAAATTGCTTATAACTTTATCTTTTGATTTTTCTTTCCTGTGCAAAGTCATCTGATTACTAAATATAGTTGTCTTCAACAAAATAATTTACACTATCTGACGGTGAAATATCCTGTAATTTCCCCACATCGACTATTTAAATCACCTGCAACAAATAAATATGCTTTTGGAAACGTGTCATAATATATTTTCTAACAATTCGATTCCAATTTTTTTTCTTTTTTTTTTCTGATTTCCATCAGATATTGTAGAGTGTTCCGGTGATATATGTACAAACAAAAATATAATTCCATTCTTAAGTGTTCAGATTCACTGGTCATATGTACCACAACACAATCGACATAACTATCAACAATTCTTCTTATCGATCCTTTTTCGACTAAATTAATGGAGTCAGTCGTCATCTGTATTTTAATTGTAGGTGTTGGTTTAAGTTAATTTGCCTATATTTCCTTAACCCCTTTATGGATTTTTCTGTTCATGCTTGCGATGTCACATAGCAAAGGAAAGACAACTCATTATGTGAAACACACCAATAGTTTTACAGAAACTAATTACTAAAATTAGTTGCGTATACATGCATATTAAATTCTACTCACCAGCACCGTAATGGTTTATGTCCACACTTTCGTCATTACTCCATGTATTTTGGCCATATGACTTCAAAATGAGCGCAACATAAACTATACATTGTAATTAATTCTAATGCTAGTAGTACTTAGAGAGTACATTATGGTAATTGCTAATAGGTACAACTATTGAATAAACTGCCACCAGAACAAACAATTTATTGTTTTCTTTTTGTTCCTAAACTTCAATCAAAACTGACAGAGCTATTTTGAAACAATACCTAATCAATGTAAAGGAGAGCACGTGCACAAATTTATTCACAACAGTGTGACCATAGTGGTTACTGATATTACGCGTGAGTAACCCCAAAGTTACAACTAAATGTTTAAAAAGTCAATTAAAAAATGAATGTGAATGTTTTGAACTTGGCTATTTTATACACACAAGAAAAAATCGTACTTGTTTTCAATTTCACTATGGTCCAGAACTGTCCGTTTTATTTATCAACTTTTCATGTCCTATGAAATATAATTTTAGGCATTCTATTCCCTCTTACAATTAAACAAAGTGCTGGGACTACCTTCTGCCTCAACCTTATCCTTTCCCCCATTGCATATTTGTATTTCACAAAAAGGGTAAGTTATGAATGGTTACACCCGTCTGACAAGTGACGTCCGTCAGTCAGTCTTTGCATATGCAAAATATTAAAGGACCTATAACCAATCGTACTGCAGTCTATGTGTGAGTCATTACGCACTCTAATCTGAAGTTTTAACTAAGTTTGTCTATTCTTAAGGCAGTAAGGTTGAACACCCAGGAGGCAGTTTTCACAGTAGAACATACACAAATTCAAATAAGTATAACGCCATCACCACCTTTCATCCAATTTTCATGAAAATTTCGCTGTAAATAGAACATTCCTATTCAATACGTGGTTATATTTTCAAGAGAGAACGTTGATTCTTTGGAATATTGTTGTAAATAGTAGGTGTATCTGGTCTCGGCACTGGCTATAGGTTGATTCGGTATATTGCAAAGGTCACACTTACTATATCCTTCTCATTCATTTCGTCTATATGAACTTAAAAAAAAGGGGGGAAGGGAGTTAAAATGTATCGCAGTGTCGACGTAACATTCTACCATAATTTCAACGGAGAAGGGTCAATATATTTGGAGTCTTTCAGTCTCAAATCGAAACAACAATTCATCTGAAAAACAAACAGCTTTTGTCAAAGAATATATCTTCTATCCTTTGTAAATGATTTGATGCAGTAACCACAAGTAGTACAATATTTTCCTTTTTACAATTGAAAAGTTATTAGACGTCTTTTATATTCACTTAAAAATGAAATGCGATAGGTGTACAAACTGCAGCTTCTAAAAATTGTCTCATACGTAACGATGGTAATAAGTTGATGATGATGCTGCGGAGCAGGAGGAGGTGAGAAGGTGGAAGCGGCAGAGGACATATTTAGGGCGAAATGAAGGGTGCCTACCCATCCATCTTACCTCACCTTTGTTTTTTTTATTTTTTTTTTCTTGCTGGTAGGCACCCTCTGATAAACTAATAATAATAATAATAATAATAATAGCAGCATGAATATTGATGATATAATAATATGGTATAAATGCGATTTGATGTGTCTATCCCACAGGTTTTTTAAAGTCTGAAATAGTGTGATAATTAATGTACGCCTTCTGTTTTACGACTCTGAACTTGTAACGTTTATTAACTATAACAGTGGTTACAGTTTACGACCCTGAACTTGTAACGTTTCTTAACCATAACAGTGGTAATAGTTTACGACCCTGACCTTGTAACGTTTATTAACCATAACAGTGGTAATAGTTTACGACCCTGACCTTGTAACGTTTATTAACCATAACAGTGGTTATAGTATATCGAAATTGAGAAGTTTCGTGCTAGCGCATTTTGAACAATTCAAGATATTGGAAAAGAAATATATTGATCACGGTAATATATAATGGCTACGATAAGACAAACGCATTCAAGTTTATAAGATCACTAGTTTTCTCGAACAGAGATAAATTATTGAGACACTAGGATTTTCGAGATTTCAAGATTCTGTTTAAACTCAAGCCCGATACTGGGTTATGTGAGTAAAAACAAGTATAAATAAGAAGGTGAACAAAGAATGATGAATGAACAGATAAATTTAAAATAAAAAAATAAAAATATATGTATAATAAGTTGAGAACAAATTGTTGTTGTTGTATGCGTGTGCGTTTTACAGTTCCAATGCTTGAAACTGTGGTGATAGGCTATGGGAAGTAACTCCTCCTATCATGGCTGTATCATTCCCAGTTACATGGAAGCATGAAATCATATCAAGCTTTGATTGACGTGGGTACCATAATGCTGTCATTGAACACGTGGAAGTAAATATCACAATAGTGACAACGTAGGGACTGGTGAACTGTACTTACCTGGCCTATATAAGCCAGTTCACACTTCGGTTAGGTTACCACTAAGCAAACACAATGGGGAAGATATTTTGTAAACTGTGGCAATCAGAACAAGTGAAAATATTGATATTTGGACTCGATGCAGCAGGAAAGACTACTTCATTATATCAGCTGAAACTGGGTGAGGTTGTGACCACTATTCCTACGATTGGATTCAACGTCGAAAGCATTGATTATAAAAATATAACGATCACAGCATGGGATGTTGGGGGTAGAGACAAAATACGTCCCCTATATCGTCATTATTACCCACAGACTGATGCATTTTTGTTTGTTTTTGACAGTAATGACAGGGAACGATTTAAAGAAGCACTTGAGGAGCTGAAGAGATTTGTCAATGAGGACGAATTAAGAGACAGCGTGATTTTAGCGATAGCTAACAAACAAGATTTACCCAACGCCATGACAGTGGAGGAAATTCAGTCAAAGATAAAGGAAGAAAACATTATACGAACACAAATGTGGAAAGTGTTCCCTGCTGTTGCCACAACCGGAGAGGGTCTATATGAGGCATTGGATTGGTTAAAAGATCAGCTAGCCCTCAAGAAAACACGAGTGTATTTCAGGAATAATGTAAAAGACACAACGACTGCCGAGAAAGATCAAAAAGCTGTTAAAATTTCCAGCTCCAAGTTTGAATATTTCAAAGAATCGTTATTGAAAGCTAAAACTTTGTTTTGGTAATTAACAAATCACATTGTGCACAATGATGAATATTTATATTTACCTTGTTTGTACTGTTTATATTTAGCTTGTTTGAACTGCAGTTTTAAATAGTATGCAGAACCCCAATATATTTTGACTACATGCTGTTTACGGACTAAGGGGTTTGTATGTTAATTTCAAAAGGATTATTGGAAACCGTGTATATGAACGGTCAATAGCCGTCGGAATATCTTTATTTTCTTGGAACATTCGGATTTCATTTACAAGAGCAGTTGAATTTTCTTGCATATTTTTCAGTCCAGTATTATCTCTCAAGTTTAGTGTGGAATTTAAAGGTAAAAACTGAAAAGCTAACAAATAGATTTGTGTACATGACATTTGTCTGTCATAACCTTTTTCATGTCATCAGTGGCAGATTTCCCACTAGGCACACGAGGCAGCTGGCTAGGGCGGCAAAATTCAGGGGGCGGCAGATTTGAAAGTATCAAAATCTGGCTTTGTCAAAAAAAATATTTGTTTTGTATGAAAAAAATGAAAGAAAGGAAAAGAAAAAAGATCTAGTTAAATTTTGTCATTATTTAAAGGCGTAAAGGTCTTTAAAGGCTCTGGTTTTAAAGATTTGTTTTGGGCGGGGCGGGGGAAGGGTGGCAAAATCATAAATCCGTCACTGCATACCATATGTAATATTCCATAAGAAAACACGTAGAGCATACTTATGTTTCATGGGCATGATATAATCAAACTAAGTGCTGAACGTGCCATTAAAACCCAACCAACATCTTTATAATGTAATATTCATGCTAGACGCGGCAGGCGTATAATATAAATCTTTTCCCCCAACATCCTTGATGTAGTTGCAATAGAATGAGGATTTGTTTTTAGATGTATGTTTGTATTTTTGGTATCTAGCATTGCATTTTGTTCATGTTAAAAACTGTGCAGTTTTTATGATTATAAAGCTCATGATATTTTTGTTATTGTTATAAACAGTTATTCTTTCATCTCTCATTGTATTTCTCCGAGTAAATGAAATCGCTAGACGAGAATATCTCTCATACGAAGATACAAATATCGTTTTGTCTGTATTTCCTTATGCTGTCTATTTACTCTCTTACTGTTTATCACATTTACTTAAAGTACGTCATACGAAATACTATTTTCAACACAAATTCTCCTTTCATGTACACATCCTTATGAAGTTACAGGTTTTTGCGTCACATTCACGAAAAGTTGTAAAAGATACATATCTTCACTTCAATCTCTCGCTCACCCCCCACCAACACACACACGCACAGTCGTGAAGAGTATTGCAACCATCATAGTCACAATATCTGAAGATATCCACTGTACCTATTTCAAACTGTAAAAGAGCTAAGACCAGTAGTTTTCTCTTACGACTATTTTATGTTCTTATTATATCATCATGGTCCGTCTTCCACAAATTTAGGGTCAGGTTGGAGTACATATTATCTTATCGCATACAGAACAATAGTATTGCCTCTATCAAAGGAGTAAATCGGAAGCATCTTTTCATCCCCCCACCCCACCCCACACATATATACATAGTCGTGAAGAGGATTGCAACCACCATAGTCACAATAGCGGAATATATACACCTAGTGGCGTAACAAGAAATCATACTCCCCCCCGCAAAACTTAACTCTGGGGCCCCCTCCCAATAAAAAGAAGTTGTTTGATGGTACTTTTTGTCCCCCCTCCCTCCAAGCCCCCTACCTCCCCTATCACCACCACCGTACCGTGCCTTTTTCAAACTGTAAGATAGCTAGCAACAATAGCTTTCTCTTACGACCATTTTATGTTCTTAATACCTCATCATGATCCGTCTTCCACAAATTTAGGGTCAGGTTGGAGTACATATTACTCTTAGTACATACAGAACAATAGTATTGCCTCTATCATAAGAGTAAATCGCAATCATCTTTTCATGTTCCAGGAATTACTTCATGTACTTTTTATAGTCCCATTGCACTGTTTGCAAGTACCGTCATCAGACTTGAAAATTGAATTCATTTTGAGGACAAATATTCAGTACCTGAAAAAGTGGATTACGGTTTTAAAGTTCTATTGCAATAGTTCCTTTCATAAACTTGGATCATGTAGCGACGGAGCAAGTGAGACTTAGCATTTGATGGATGTCTTGTTTTCATTCTATTTAAATAAAATGCTAATTGCACTTAAGACACACGCAAATGCCTACTTCCTTTGATATGTAGAAACCAATCATAAAATGCATCAATGTCTGTCAATTAGTACGTCCAAACACTTGCCTCACCCACTCTCTCTCTCTCTCTCCGCTGATAGAGCGGTCATTTTTAATCATCAACTCCAACCGACAGTAATGGCAGGTAGGCGTGCAATAATCAGAGGATGCTCGGATAAATGTATGAAACGTTGTATACAACTTTCAAGTAAAACAATATTATTGTTCTGGTTTTTATATATCACTCACTTGTGTACTCTACAATCATCTTTCTGTGATCTTGAGCATAGATTATTTTAACGGCATATAGAGAATTGGTTTATAGGACTACAAGTAAGTAAGTAAGTAAGTACCCACTTCCTCCAGGGACTATTATCGTATCTCTTTTTAAGTAGAGTACCAGGTTTTGTGGACATGGTTTTATTCTTCTGTCGATGTCAAGCAGCGTGGTTAACCTTTTGATCTGGGGTTCACATAGTTCATTTTAGGACCCACTAGTGATGATAATATTATTCATAGAGCATTTAAAGATGTCGATCGTTAATTATTATCTCCTTAGGATTTTGATAATGAGTAAGGTGATTATGATCATGGATCCCTTGTTAAAACTGAGAGGCGTTCAAAATTGTTATAATTATAATAACGATTACACATACATAAATACATACATACTGTTAACGATAGGAGAATAAGAATTATTTTAGCTAGATTATATTCTGTTAAAAATAATTTATATTTGAAATCTAAAATTTTAAAGCTATAACAACGATTTTACGCGTATAAAGAGCTAGATAGATCTAATACACCGTAATTTAGTCTCAATGATCGTGGGAGGTACTTCATCGTTATGTAGAATATAAATAGAAAATATCGAAAAATGCGTACATTGGCTTATGATTTTATTAATTTTCTTACGAGTTTTGGCGTAATTTAACGAGGAATAACCTACTGTTAGTTGAAAAACCGTCAATTTTGTTAGATTTAGACTTTTGAACCCGAGTATCGAATTATGTTAGACATATATTAGGTTAGAAAAGTTCTTAAGTTTTGTATCGGTACATTTAACAATACAAAACAGAATAAAAAATAAATAAATAAATAAATAAACTATTCTTTACAAAGTCATAAGAAGCAAGACTTTGTGGCTTCTCTGCAATGTCTGTCCTACTTGTCACTCTCAAATATTGAAAGAGCGAATTGTTTTGTAACTTTAAACATTATGAATATTGTACATTTGCTAACTCTTGGCTCTAAGTTTATGTCGCTTTGTATAACATTGGGTTCATGCATAGGTAAGGCACTTTGCTCCCGTTGCCTCGGCACTGTATAACCTTTGATGTGTTAATGTGTCGCTAAACACACATACACACAGTACCAATGTAAACAGAGTCCATTCCTTTCATGCTGCGTCGATACTGCCATCTACAACTCCTTCGATTAAAAAAGGAATCGTTAATATATTAATCAACATGGAGGACCAAACGCGATGTACTTTGAGGGAAAACATTTTTGTCCTTTTGTTCTTAGTTTAAGTCAGAGGAGATAGTAGTCAATACGCTTTTGGCTTTCTTCTGAATCCTCAGACAGATTATGTTTTTTTTTTTTTGTTGTTGTGCTGTTATTCTCTCACGGTAAACAGCAGCGGATCCAGGATTTTTCAAAGAGGGGGTAAAAAAATTGGCAGATCTAGAGCACGTGATATATATATATATATATATATATATATATATATATATATATATATATATATATATATATATATATATATATATATATATACATACATATATATGTATTGCTTTCGTTGTCCGTCGCCAAATTAGCGATTTGCGAACAATATAATCTCGTTTTTAATCTACTTTGAAAGCACACAATGTCGCGACAGCAGCCAGCTGGTAGAACTGTGGTCATGGGTCATGATGTGGTGACAGTCCAGTTGTTTTGGCCAATCAGTAATCTTCCGTTTGTAATGCGGCATAGTAGCTCTCTAGAAATGAAGGTTTGATTATAATGGCGTGAATCATACGAAAGTTGCTGAAAATTGAGACACTTGAAATTCTTTCATATGTAAATAGCGCCTTTTTTCATGGGAATATTAATTGCATACTTTTAGAAATATCTGCTAACATCTTCATGTTGGCGTGACAATGGTTCAGTTAAGCTACTCAGTCCTGTAGATACCAGTGACCCAGGGCGAACGGAACCCTGTCTGACCAAAGGAAAAATTGTAACATGTTCACATCTCTCATTTAACTTCTCGTAGATGTAACGGATAAAACTCTGCAATAGCCTGTTGAAAAGAACAATTTTTCCACATTAAAATGTCACCTAGATTATTGAAAAGTGTCACTATAAACTCGAATGCCATTAGCAAATCGAGCTCTTGGATTCATCAAAAGTAGTTAAATTACTTGGCAACGAACTTGTTCATAATTTTGAGACTTCTGTTTAATCTGTTAATTTCAATATGGTCAATTTAGGAAAATACCTAATGTAACGCCTATCTACATGGGTAACGGTATTGTACAAAATCCAAACAACTATAGACCAGTTTCTCTAATTAGTTGCCTTCACAAAATATGTGAACAGATCATCTTTAAATATTTATATAACTACCTCCAAGAATTTGAAATTATATCTAAACATCAATCATGTTTCAAACTTAAGGACTCATCTGTGATCCAGCTGTTAGAGATATGTCACACTATAATCAAAAGTCTAGATAAACGCATTGACGTTAGATTTGCATTCGACAAAATTTGGCATGCTGGGCTATGTTATTAGCTATAGCAATATAGTATTGTTAGACTTTTTTACAACTAGTTTACCTGTTACTTGGAAAATAGACAACAAAGATTGATGCGTAAAGAGTATGCCTCTAACTGGACAACCATACAGGCTGGTGTTCACCAGGTTCTGTATTGAGTCCATATTTATTTTCATCATACATAAATAATGTAACTAAAATCTTACATGTAACATCCGACTATTTTCAAATAATACACCACTCTTTGCTTTTGTCTATTGATTATCAATCATGCGCTAATATTCTAAATACTAACTTGCAAAATATATCTAATGGGGGGGGGGGGGGGCTTGTAAATTGTGTTAATATGAATCCAACAAAAAACGAGTGTTTTATTTACTAGAAAATCAAAATAAAAATAATTTTGTACCCGATATTCAATTTGATAACATAGTCATTAAAAACCATTTAGTCATATTCGCATAGGTGTCACTTTAAGTTGCGATGTAACATGGGGGCAACATATTAATGACATCTTTACCAAGGCAGCAAGCCGCCTGGATTATCCTTAGAAGTTTCAAATATCAACTTGATAGAAAAACCTTAGGAAAAAATATATTTGTCTTTACTGCGTCCAATTGTGGAATATGGCAAAATAGTGTGGTGTAATTGTACGAAAAAACAACCAGATCTATTAGAAAGTATACAGCTGGATGCAGCTTTAACAATAAGATGACGAAGAAAGGGCACTCCTCACCACATTCTTTACAAAGAGCTTGACTGGGAATCATTATCCGATGCAGAAATAGTAAACTGGTTCTCTTCTATAAAATACTGCTAAGTATCCAGCTCCAATGGCCGTCTCTTTTAAAAACAGCTTCTTTCCTTTCACAATAGATCTTTGGAATCATCTTACTATTGATAATATCCAAGCTTCTTCCCTTCACTCCTTGAAAAAATCACTTGAGAAAGAAGTTTAAAAAATTGTAAATATTTCCAGCATGGCAATAGATTTGATAGTACCATCAACTTTCAACTTCGCAATAAGAAAAAAAGAAAACTACCTGCTCCTCTGTATGCGGTCTGCCTTTCGAAGGGAAGTCCAGCCTGTGTCTGAGGTCATTGACATGAAGATATTGAGCATTTTCTCATTGAATGCTCCATGCATGTAAGGCAAAGAGACACTTTATTGAATTGTAATTTCTCTATTATTGACATCCTCAATAAAATCAACCAGGCTACTTTACCCAAATACAGAACTAACTGTTACACACACACACACACACACACACACACACACACACACACACACACACACACACACATATAAAATCTTATATTATTAGTCTTTGTAAATTATCAGTACAAATGATTTGCTTGAGGATTATTGAGATAGATACCGTTGGGTTTGTGACATACTATTTTATTATATATCTATACATTTTTTACTCAAGAAACACACAGAATTTTACCGTCATTTCTTATAAGTAGGATGTTTTCCGATTCCGTATCACCATACTCTCAAGCAAGGCTGGAACCCACACGCGCTTCATTCGTACTGTGATATTCATGCGCATCGAAATGTAATTCGGTTTATAATTTAAGATTAAGTTTGTATTAAAAGTTTCGTATTAAAAAGGTTGAAATGTAAAGCACTTTCGTTTGTATTTCAGTTACGAATAGGGATTTTATAAAATTATCTGAAAATTGACAGGTATATAACAAAAATATCATTATCATAGTCATTCGATCTTGATTGCTGGATCACGCATTTATATATTGGAAATTTATTAATTCAATGCTATAATTAGATATTCAGAAACATCGTTAGCCAAGGGTCGTCCATCGACTTCATTTCCACATCGTTGATGTGGAATGAAGTGGATCGACGACTCTTAGTAAGAGAAGATGAGTTAAATATTATTTTAAATAGTTCATCTAGATTTGAAATTCTCGTCTGGTATTAACTATTGGTGTATTTCTATGAAATGCGTTTCTCATGAAATAAGTGCTGATAATGTTTGGTTGACTATTTTATGGTATATGTACTGTACTTCTCTATATAACGAAAATCCAAATGCGAACATCATAGACCCAGATTTCCCCTTGCATAACACACTGACATTTCAGGGTCTATGCTATTGAAATTAAATTAGAACAAATAGTTTAGACCCTGATCTGTCCGTGATTTAATCTCTTACATAATGCACGTGACGGCGGCTCTGGTTGTATGCTGTTGGTATTTGGGTCCCTTTTATACCAGAATAAATACAGCATATTGCAATACCTTATTCAAGCGCAATATGTTGGTATCGAATATTCGCAATTCATTTTAGAATATTGATATATACGAAAAAAAACTTTACATTCATTTCGAACGTGTCACTTTTTGTCGAGGCCACGTTTGCGGAAAAGCGAGACAAAGCAGTCAATTTCTGGTGATGGCTTTAACGGACAAGACAAGACAAGAGAAGACAAGACAAAAATATGTTGGGTAGTTCAAAGCCACTGGACCATAATACATCATTGCACAAGACTGTACTGTACAAGAGCACCTGCATAAGTAATTGAAGTTGGATGATATGTCATTAATAGCAAAGCTCGTATTATATTGATGGAAGGATCTCTGTTCAGACTCCTTTCTTTCCCGAAGTACATTATATATAAAAACCGCTAGTTGACCCACTGTATGAGTTATTCTACTGTGCATCAAAGAGTAAAATGTACTAATATTAGGATTCGCAACACAACATATTTGTAAAAATTTTATTTTTAACTTAGAATATAATGGAGATACCATATTTACAACGTATTCATCTTCAACCAAACTGTAATTACACAACAGCATAACCGTTGATGATGTGGAATATTATTTTGCCCCCCCCCCCCCTCCACCATCAAATCATGAGCAGGGCATATAATTATAGAAAGTGCTTGTCCGTAAAATTCCATGTCAATCTGAAACTTATAGTTTCGATAACGAAAAGCCTTACTCGAGTCCGCTACCTGACTTGACCATTCTTGCAATAAATTAACTTTTATTCGTTGCCAAAATAAAGACAAGAGATAACTATTTCCAACATCCTGCACACATACACCATCTCACATCTCAATAGCAAACCTTTAACCTTAGACACACTATTTGATCTCCCAGCATCATCACAATTTGTAAACATGACATGACATTGAGCTGTATGTCGAGTCCTATCCATCCTTATTAATTTAATCCAATACTTTACACATCGTAAGGAATATTTCACACATAGAGGGTATCGTCTACATTCTACTCTGACCAGAAACGAAGTCGTATTTCGCGGAAGTTTAAGAACATTTCAATATCTGAGCATATTCAAATCTCAGGATTTCTGTGCCGTATACTAGAATTGGTTCAATCCTAGTATCAAATGATAAAAAAGAATCAACAATAAAAAAATTACCCACTTTTCCTAGTATCTTAGTAATTTAAATAACAGCTTGGCATACCTGTATTGCTAAACATTATTTTCCCTTTTGTCCAGCTGAGTTTTGAAGTAAAGAACCAACCCACATATTTACAAACAGATAGTTTCTATTTTTGACCACCAAAAAAAGCCCAACCTTTTATATCTTCATTTAAAGCCTCCATTTCTGAACACAATTATATTTGTGTTATTTTTTTTCTTCTTCTAAGTTTGCTCACAATTTTGTTCTATTACAGAATTGTTCTATAACTTCCAACTGGGATTTAAGTCCTGTAACT
This sequence comes from Margaritifera margaritifera, assembly GCA_029931535.1. NCBI lineage: Eukaryota > Metazoa > Mollusca > Bivalvia > Unionida > Margaritiferidae > Margaritifera > Margaritifera margaritifera. The sequence continues at coordinate 1,909,802 of JAQPZY010001477.1, read as the reverse complement.
GTATCTGAACAATTAACAATATCATCTAAAAAAAATCATATATATCTGACTCATCTTTTGTTACAAAGATAATTTTGTCTTATTATGAACATATTTCAGTTATTAAATCATTAATAAACAGATTGGATAAAACTGGACTGAAAATAAATCCCTGTCGTGTTCCAATATTGCATTGTTAAAAAATGGTGTTGACTTATTGCCTACCCTGATACATGAACACATGTTACTGTACTTAGAAATTAATATGCGTACACAATTTGCACCAACTACTTTCTTTATTAAACTTTTCAATAGTGGCTTGTGGTCAATAGAATCAAATACCTTTGCAAAATCCACAAAGAGAAGATAACAAATTCTTCCATTTTTACTAAGATACTTTCAGATAACATGTTGGAGTCTGAACATTTTATCAACAGTTGAGTATCCCTTACGAACTCCTCCTTGCATTTCATCTATAACATCGTGATCTTCAGTCCAATTAATAAATCTCTCATTTAATACCCAAGTGAAAAAAAATCTTTTTTTAAAAGTACATTTATAAGTAAAATTCCACGAGAATTATCTGATCATTTATTGAATGTTTCTTAAAAACTGGTCGTATAATACTCACTCCCCATGCTTTTGGGAAATAACCTGCAGAGAATGTTTTCGGTACCAATAAGCGTGAGAACTCCACATATTTCTTCTGTGGTGTGTTTAGTCATTTCGCTAAGTATCCCATCCGCCCCCCCCCTCAATCTTTCCCGTTCTAATGTTTTGTATACTTTGTATGACTTCCCATACCTCTATAGGTCGGCTCAAACTTTCATCTGCTTCTCTTGTAGCATTTATAACGCCTCATCTGCCAGTTTTACAGTTTCTACATTTAAAAGCTGACTAAAATTGGTACGCCACCAGAAATTGTATTCAAAATTTTATTCCCTTGTTTCAAAAAACTATTTCGAAAACTTAGTGTTGTCAGATTTCCAGAAATCAATCAATTTCTTTAGATTTCCTTGAATCTAACCTATTTGCATACATTCTTAAATTTATTTCTATGTGATATGTATTTGTGCAAGTTTGCTATTTGTATATCTTGATTTAAAATCTCACACTGCTGGCCACTCCAGCTTGGTTGATGAGGTCTATCAGATGGAATATCCTCTCGCAACTTCATATTTTGAGCTGAAATGTGATACAGCTTATCTATTTGCCATATTGTTTCATATTTTGAGCTGAAATGTGATACAGCTTCTCTATTTGCCATACTGATTCATTTATGTCAGTATGAATTTAATTATGGAGTGAATCTTTCATCTCAACGAGTCTTAATGGAAAATTTCTCAGAAATTCATTCTTTTTATTATCATTCCAAAGGAAGTTTGAGAAGGTATGAGTGATTATACCCCTGTCATCCATATCATCACACTCTTCGTTATGTACTTCAGTGATGCCGAGACATTCAGCTCACAGCGTATAGGAAAATGAACAGATTCAGTACTAGTGCCGATTCAACATCTCTAATGGAAGGGAAAAGAACTTGAGGCAACAGCATAATCTTACCTGTCTCACACCATCATTAGTAATGCATGTGTAGTTTCATTCTGTATCCCAACATAGTCTTCCATTTATAATGTGAATATTATATTTATGATTTACATAATTCAATTAATTATAAACTAAAATTGCTTATAACTTTATCTTTTGATTTTTCTTTCCTGTGCAAAGTCATCTGATTCCTACATATAGTTGTCTTCAACAAAATAATTTACACTATCTGACGGTGAAATATCCTGTAATTTCCCCACATCGACTATTTAAATCACCTGCAACAAATATATATGCTTTTGGAAACATGTCATAATATATTTCTAACAATTCGATTCGAATTTTTTTGTTGTTGATTTCCATCAGATATTGTAGAGTGTTCCGGTGATATATGTACAAACAAAAATATAATTCCATTCTTAAGTGTTCAGATTCACTGGTCATATGTACCACAACACAATCGACATAACTATCAACAATTCTTCTTATCGATCCTTTTTCGACTAAATTAATGGAGTCAGTCGTCATCTGTATTTTAATTGTAGGTGTTGGTTTAAGTTAATTTGCCTATATTTCCTTAACCCCTTTATGGATTTTTCTTTTCATGCTTGCGAGGTCTCATAGCAAAGGAAAGACAACTCATTATGTGAAACACACCAGTAGTTTTACAGAAACTAATTACTAAAATTAGTTGCGTATACATGTGTATTAAATTCTACTCACTAACACCGTAATGGTTTATGTCCACACTTTTGTCATTACTCCATGTATTTTGGCCATATGACTGCAAAATGAGCGCAACATAAACTATACATTGTAATTAATTCTAATGCTAGTAGTACGTAGAGAGTACATTATGGTAATTGCTAATATGTACAACTATTGCATAAACTGCCACCAGAACAAACAATTTATTGTTTTCTTTTTGTTCCTAAACTTCACTCAAAACTGACAGAGCTATTTTGAAACAACACCTAATCAATGTAAAGGAGAGCACGTGCACAAATTTATTCACAACAGTGTGACCATAGTGGTTACTGATATTACGCGTGAGTAACCCCAAAGTTACAACTAAATGTTTAAAAAGTCAATTAAAAAATGAATGTGAATGTTTTGAACTTGGCTATTTTATACACACAAGGAAAATCGTACTAGTTTTCAATTTCACTATGGTCCAGAACTGTCCGTTTTATTTATCAACTTTTCATGTCCTATGAAATATAATTTTAGGCATTCTATTCCCTCTTACAAGTAAACAAAGTGCTAGGACTACCTTCTGCCTCAACCTTATCCTTTCCCCCATTGCATATTTGTATTTCACAAAAAGGGTAAGTTATGAATGGTTACACCCGTCTGACAAGTGATGTTCGTCAGTCAGTCTTTGCATATGCAAAATATTAAAGGACCTATAACCAATCGTACTGCAGTCTATGTGTGAGTCATTACGCACTAATTTGAAGTTTTAACTAAGTTTGTCTATTCTTAAGGCAGTAAGGTTGGACACCCAGGCAGTTTTCACAGTACAACATACACAAATTCAAATAAGTATAACACCATCACCACCTTTCATCCAATTTTCATGAAAATTTCGCTGTAAATAGAACATTCCTATTCAATATGTGGCTATATTTTCAAGAGAGAACGTTGATTCTTTGGAATATTGTTCTAAATAGTAGGTGTATCTGGTCTCGCCACTGGCTATAGGTCGATTCGGTATATTGCAAATGTCACCCTTACTATACCTTTCTCTGTCATTTCGTCTATATGAACTTAAAAAAAAGGGGGAAGGGAGTTAAAATGTATCGCAGTGTCGACGTAACATTCTACCATAATTTCAACGGAGAAGGGTCAATATATTTGGAGTCTTTCAGTCTCAAATCGAAACAACAATTCATCTGAAAAACAAAGAGCTTTTGTCAAAGAATATATCTTCTATCCTTTATAAATGATTTCATGCAGTAACCACACATAGTAAAATATTTTCCTTTTTCCAATTGAAGAGTTAATAGACGTCTTATATATTCACTTAAAAATGAAATGCGATAGGTGTACAAACTGCAGCTTCTAACAATTGTCTCATATGTAACTATGGTAATAAGTTGATGATGATGCTGCGGAGCAGGAGGAGGTGAGAAGGTGGAAGCGGCAGAGGACATATTTAGGGCGAAATGAAGGGTGCCTACCCATCCATCTTACCTCACCTTTGTTTTTTTTTGTTTTTTGTTGTTGTTTTGTTTTTTTTTTTCTTGCTGGTAGGCTCCCTCTGATAAACTAATAATAATAATAATAATAATAATAATAATAATAATAATAGCAGCATGAATATTGATGATATAATAAGATGGTATACTTGCGATTTGATGTGTCTATCCCACAGGTTTTTTAAAGTCTGAAATAGTGTGATAATTAATGTACGCCTTCTGTTTTACGACTCTGAACTTGTAACGTTTATTAACTATAACAGTGGTTACAGTTTACGACCCTGAACTTGTAACGTTTATTAACCATAACAGTGGTTATAGTATATCGAAATTGAGAAGTTTCGTGCTAGCGCATTTTGAACAATTCAAGATATTGGAAAAGAAATATATTGATCACGGTAATATATAATGGCTACGATAAGACAAACGCATTCAAGTTTATAAGATCACTAGTTTTCTCGAACAGAGATAAATTATTGAGACACTAGGATTTTCAAGATTTCAAGATTCTGTTTAAACTCAAGCCCGATACTGGGTTATGTGAGTAAAAACAAGTATAAATAAGAAGGTGAACAAAGAATGATGAATGAACAGATAAATTTAAAATAAAAAAAAATAAAAATATATGTATAATAAGTTGAGAACAATTTGTTGTTGTTGTTGTTGTTGTTGTTGTTGTTGTATGCGTGCGCGTTTTACAGTTCCAATGCTTGAAACTGTGGTGATAGGCTATGGGAAGTAACTCCTCCTATCATGGCCGTAAACGGGCGGTATAATTCCCAGTTACAAGGAAGCATGAAATCATATCAAGCTTCGATTGACGTGGGCTATATGCTGTCATTGAACACGTGGAACGTGGGGACTGGTGAACTGTACTTACCTGGCCTATATAAGCCAGTTCACACTTCGGTTAGGTTACCACTAAGCAGACACAATGGGGAAGATATTTTGTAAACTGTGGCAATCAGAACAAGTGAAAATATTGATATTTGGACTCGATGCGGCAGGAAAGACTACTTCATTATATCAGCTGAAACTGGGTGAGGTTGTGACCACTATTCCTACGATTGGATTCAACGTCGAAAGCATTGATTATAAAAATATAACGATCACAGCATGGGATGTTGGGGGTAGAAACAAAATACGTCCCCTATATCGTCATTATTACCCACAGACTGATGCATTTTTGTTTGTTTTCGACAGTAATGACAGGGAACGATTTAAAGAAGCACTTGAGGAGCTGAAGAGATTTGTCAATGAGGACGAATTAAGAGACAGCGTGATTTTAGCGATAGCTAACAAACAAGATTTACCCAACGCCATGACAGTGGAGGAAATTCAGTCAAAGATAAAGGAAGAAAACATTATACGAACACAAATGTGGAAAGTGTTCCCTGCTGTTGCCACAACCGGGGAGGGTCTATATGAGGCATTGGATTGGTTAAAAGATCAGCTAGCCCTCAAGAAAACACGAGTGTATTTCAGGAATAATGTAAAAGACACAACGACTGCCGAGAAAGATCAAAAAGCTGTTAAAATTTCCAGCTCCAAGTTTGAATATTTCAAAGAATCGTTATTGAAAGCTAAAACTTTGTTTTGGTAATTAACAAATCACACTGTGCACAATGATGAATATTTATATTTACCTTGTTTGTACTGTTTATATTTAGCTTGTTTGAACTGCAGTTTTAAATAGTATGCAGAACCCCAATATATTTTGACTACATGCTGTTTACGGACTAAGGGGTTTGTATGTTCATTTCCAAAGGATTATTGGAAACCGTGTATATGAACGGTCAATAGCCGTCGGAATATCTTTATTTTTTTGGAACATTCGGATTTCATTTACAAGAGCAGTTGAATTTTCTTGCATATTTTTCAGTCCAGTATTATCTCTCAAGTTTAGTGTGGAATTTAAAGGTAAAAACTGAAAAGTTAACAAATAGATTTGTGTACATGACATTTGTCTGTCATAGCTTTTTTCATGTCATCAGTGGCAGATTTCCCACTAGGCACACGAGGCAGCTGGCTAGGGCGGCAAAATTCAGGGGGCGGCAGATTTGAAAGTGTCAAAATCTGGCTTTGTCCAAAAAAAATATTTGTTTTGTATGAAAAAAATGAAAGAAAGGAAAAGAAAAAAGATCTAGTTAAATTTTGTCATTATTTAAAGGCGTAAAGGTCTTTAAAGACTCTGGTTTTAAAGATTTGTTTTGGGCGGGGCGGGGGAAGGGTGGCAAAATCATAAATCCGTCACTGCATACCATATGTAATATTCCATAAGAAAAACACGTAGAGCATACTTATGTTTCATGGGCATGACATAATCAAACTAAGTGCTGAACGTTCCATTAAAACCCAACCAACATCTTTATAATGTAATATTCATGCTAGACGCGGCAGGCGTATAATATAAATCTTTTCCCCCAACATCCTTGATGTAGTTGCAATAGAATGAGGATTTGTTTTTAGATGTATGTTTGTATTTTTGGTATCTAGCATTGCATTTTGTTCATGTTAAAAACTGTGCAGTTTTTATGATTATAAAGCTCATGATATTTTTGTTATTGTTATAAACAGTTATTCTTTCATCTCTCATTGTATTTCTCCGAGTAAATGAAATCGCTAGACGAGAATATCTCTCATACGAAGATACAAACATCGTTTTGTCTGTATTTCCTTATGCTGTCTATTTGCTCTCTTACTGTTTATCACATTTACTTAAAGTACGTCATACGAAATACTATTTTCAACACAAATTCTCCTTTCATGTACACATCCTTATGAAGTTACAGGTTTTTGCGTCACATTCACGAAAAGTTGTAAAAGATACATATCTTCACTTCAATCTCTCGCTCACCCCCCACCAACACACACACGCACAGTCGTGAAGAGTATTGCAACCATCATAGTCACAATATCTGAAGATATCAACTGTACCTATTTCAAACTGTAAAAGAGCTAAGACCAGTAGTTTTCTCTTACGACTATTTTATGTTCTTATTATATCATCATGGTCCGTCTTCAAATTTAGGGTCAGGTTGGAGTACATATTATCTTATCGCATACAGAACAATAGTATTGCCTCTATCAAAGGAGTAAATCGGAAGCATCTTTTCATCCACCCCCCACCCCACACATATATACATAGTCGTGAAGAGGATTGCAACCACCATAGTCACAATAGCGGAATATATACACCTAGTGGCGTAACAAGAAATCATACTTCCCCCCGCAAAACTTAACTCTGGGGCCCCCTCCCAATAAAAAGAAGTTGTTTGATGGTACTTTTTGTCCCCCCTCCCTCCAAGCCCCCTACCTCCCCTATCACCACCACCGTACCGTGCCTTTTTCAAACTGTAAGATAGCTAGCAACAATAGTTTTCTCTTACGACCATTTTATGTTCTTAATACATCATCATGATCCGTCTTCCACAAATTTAGGGTCAGGTTGGAGTACATATTACTCTTAGTACATACAGAACAATAGTATTGCCTCTATCATAAGAGTAAATCGCAATCATCTTTTCATGTTCCAGGAATTACTTCATGTACTTTTTATAGTCCCATTGCACTGTTTGCAAGTACCATCATCAGACTTGAAAATTGAATTCATTTTGAGGACAAATATTCAGTACCTGAAAAAGTGGATTACGGTTTTAAAGTTCTATTGCAATAGTTCCTTTCATAAACTTGGATCATGTAGCGACGGAGCAAGTGAGACTTAGCATTTGATGGATGTCTTGTTTTCATTCTATTTAAATAAAATGCTAATTGCACTTAAGACACACGCAAATGCCTACTTCCTTTGATATGTAGAAACCAATCATAAAATGCATCAATGTCTGTCAATTAGTACGTCCAAACACTTGCCTCACTCACTCACTCTCTCTCTCTCTCTCTCTCTCTCTCTCTCTCTCTCTCTCTCTCTCTCTCTCTCTCTCCGCTGATAGAACGGTCATTTTTAATCATCAACTCCAACCGACAGTAATGGCAGGTAGGCGTGCAATAATCAGAGGATGCTCGGATAAATGTATGAAACGTTGTATACAACTTTCAAGTAAAACAATATTATTGTTCTGGTTTTTATATATGACTCACTTGTGTACTCTGCGATCATCTTTCTGTGATCTTGAGCATAGATTATTTTAACGGCATATAGAGAATTGGTTTATAGGACTACAAGTAAGTAAGTAAGTAAGTAAGTATCCACTTCCTCCAGGGACTATTGTATCTCTTTTTAAGCAGAGTACCAGGTTTTGTGGACGTAGTTTTATTCTTCTGTCGATGTCAAGCAGCGTGGTTAACCTTTTGATCTGGGGTTCACATAGTTCATTTTAGGACCCACTAGTGATGATAATATTATTCATAGAGCATTTTTAAAGATGTCGATCATTAATTATTATCTCCTTAGGATTTTGATAATGAGTAAGGTGATTATGATCATGGATCCCTTGTTAAAACTGAGAGGCGTTCAAAATTGTTATAATTATAATAACGATTACACATACATAAATACATACATACTGTTAACGATAGGAGAATAAGAATTATTTTAGCTAGATTATATTCTGTTAAAAATAATTTATATTTGAAATCTAAAATTTTAAAGCTATAACAACGATTTTACGCGTATAAAGAGCTAGATAGATCTAATACACCGTAATTTAGTCTCAATGATCGTGGGAGGTACTTCATCGTTATGTAGAATATAAATAGAAAATATCGAAAAATGCGTACATTGGCTTATGATTTTATTAATTTTCTTACGAGTTTTGGCGTAATTTAACGAGGAATAACCTACTGTTAGTTGAAAAACCGTCAATTTTGTTAGATTTAGACTTTTGAACCCGAGTATCGAATTATGTTAGACATATATTAGGTTAGAAAAGTTCTTAAGTTTTGTATCGGTACATTTAACAATACAAAACAGAATAAAAAATAAATAAATAAATAAATAAATAAATAAATAAATAAACTATTCTTTACAAAGTCATAAGAAGCAAGACTTTGTGGCTTCTCTGCAATGTCTGTCCTACTTGTCACTCTCAAATATTGAAAGAGCGAATTGTTTTGTAACTTTAAACATTATGAATATTGTACATTTGCTAACTCTTGGCTCTAAGTTTATGTCGCTTTGTATAACATTGGGTTCATGCATAGGTAAGGCACTTTGCTCCCGTTGCCTCGGCACTGTATAACCTTTGATGTGTTAATGTGTCGCTAAACACACATACACACAGTACCAATGTAAACAGAGTCCATTCCTTTCATGCTGCGTCGATACTGCCATCTACAACTCCTTCGATTAAAAAAGGAATCGTTAATATATTAATCAACATGGAGGACCAAACGCGATGTACTTTGAGGGAAAACATTTTTGTCCTTTTGTTCTTTGTTTAAGTCAGAGGAGACAGTAGTCAATACGCTTTTGGCTTTCTTCTGAATCCTCAGAAAGATTATCTTTTTTTTGTTGTTGTTGTGCTGTTATTCTCTCACGGTAAACAGCAGCGGATCCAGGATTTTTCAAAGAGGGGGTAAAAAAATTGGCAGATCTAGAGCACGTGATATATATATATATATATATATATATATATATATATATATATATATATATATATGTATGTATATATATATACATATATATGTATTGCTTTCGTTGTCCGTCGCCAAATTAGCGATTTGCGAACAATATAATCTCGTTTTTAATCTACTTTGAAAGCACACAATGTCGCGACAGCAGCCAGCTGGTAGAACTGTGGTCATGGGTCATGACGTGGTGACAGTCCAGTTGTTTTGGCCAATCAGTAATCTTCCGTTTGTAATGCGGCATAGTAGCTCTCTAGAAATGAAGGTTTGATTATAATGGCGTGAATCATACGAAAGTTGCTGAAAATTGAGACACTTGAAATTCTTTCATATGTAAATAGCGCCTTTTTTCATGGGAATATTAATTGCATACTTTTAGAAATATCTGCTAACATCTTCATGTTGGCGTGACAATGGTTCAGTTAAGCTACTCAGTCCTGTAGATACCAGTGACCCAGGGCGAACGGAACCCTGTCTGACCAAAGGAAAAATTGTAACATGTTCACATCTCTCATTTAACTTCTCGTAGATGTAACGGATAAAACTCTGCAATAGCCTGTTGAAAAGAACAATTTTTCCACATTAAAATGTCACCTAGATTATTGAAAAGTGTCACTATAAACTCGAATGCCATTAGCAAATCGAGCTCTTGGATTCATCAAAAGTAGTTAAATTACTTGGCAACGAACTTGTTCATAATTTTGAGACTTCTGTTTAATCTGTTAATTTCAATATGGTCAATTTAGGAAAATACCTAATGTAACGCCTATCTACATGGGTAACGATATTGTACAAAATCCAAACAACTATAGACCAGTTTCTCTAATTAGTTGCCTTCACAAAATATGTGAACAGATCATCTTTAAATATTTATATAACTACCTCCAAGAATTTGAAATTATATCTAAACATCAATCATGTTTCAAACTTAAGGACTCATCTGTGATCCAGCTGTTAGAGATATGTCACACTATAATCAAAAGTCTAGATAAACGCATTGACGTTAGATTTGCATTCGACAAAATTTGGCATGCTGGGCTATGTTATTAGCTATAGCAATATAGTATTGTTAGACTTTTTTACAACTAGTTTACCTGTTACTTGGAAAATAGACAACAAAGATTGATGCGTAAAGAGTATGCCTCTAACTGGACAACCATACAGGCTGGTGTTCACCAGGTTCTGTATTGAGTCCATATTTATTTTCATCATACATAAATAATGTAACTAAAATCTTACATGTAACATCCGACTATTTTCAAATAATACACCACTCTTTGCTTTTGTCTATTGATTATCAATCATGCGCTAATATTCTAAATACTAACTTGCAAAATATATCTAATGGGGGGGGGGGGGGGGCTTGTAAATTGTGTTAATATGAATCCAACAAAAAACGAGTGTTTTATTTACTAGAAAATCAAAATAAAAATAATTTTGTACCCGATATTCAATTTGATAACATAGTCATTAAAAACCATTTAGTCATATTCGCATAGGTGTCACTTTAAGTTGCGATGCAACATGGGGGCAACATATTAATGACATCTTTACCAAGGCAGCAAGCCGCCTGGATTATCCTTAGAAGTTTCAAATATCAACTTGATAGAAAAACCTTAGGAAAAAATATATTTGTCTTTACTGCGTCCAATTGTGGAATATGGCAAAATAGTGTGGTGTAATTGTACGAAAAAACAACCAGATCTATTAGAAAGTATACAGCTGGATGCAGCTTTAACAATAAGATGACGAAGAAAGGGCACTCCTCACCACATTCTTTACAAAGAGCTTGACTGGGAATCATTATCTGATGCAGAAATAGTAAACTGGTCCTCTTCTATAAAATCCTCAATGGAGAAGCACCTTACTATCTGGAAAATATACTTGTTTTGTATAACCAACATCAAAATCCATAATCTCTACTGAATTGTACTGCTAAGTATCCAGCTTCAATGGCCGTCTCTTTTAAAAACAGCTTCTTTCCTTTCACAATAGATCTTTGAAATCATCTTACTATTGATAATATCCAAGCTTCTTCCCTTCACTCCTTAAAAAAATAACTTGAGAAAGAAGTTTAAAAAATTATCATTAAAAACCATTTAGTCATATTCGCATACGTGTCACTTTAAGTTGCGATGCAACATGGGGGCAACATATTAATGACATCTTTACCAAGGCAGCAAGCCGCCTGGATTATCCTTAGAAGTTTCAAATATCAACTTGATAGAAAAACCTTAGGAAAAAATATATTTGTCTTTACTGCGTCCAATTGTGGAATATGGCAAAATAGTGTGGTGTAATTGTACGAAAAAACAACCAGATCTATTAGAAAGTATACAGCTGGATGCAGCTTTAACAATAAGATGACGAAGAAAGGGCACTCCTCACCACATTCTTTACAAAGATCTTGACTGGGAATCATTATCCGATGCAGAAATAGTAAACTGGTCCTCTTCTATAAAATCCTCAATGGAGAAGCACCTTACTATCTGGAAAATATACTTGTTTTGTATAACCAACATCAAAATCCATAATCTCTACTGAAATGTACTGCTAAGTATCCAGCTCCAATGTCCGTCTCTTTTAAAAACAGCTTCTTTCCTTTCACAATAGATCTTTGGAATCATCTTACTATTGATAATATCCAAGCTTCTTCCCTTCATTCCTTAAAAAAATCACTTGAGAAAGAAGTTTAAAAAATTGTAAATATTTCCAGCATGGCAATAGATTTGATAGTACCATCAACTTTCAACTTCGCAATAAGAAAAAAAGAAAACTACCTGCTCCTCTGTATGCGGTCTGCCTTTCGAAGGGAAGTCGAGCCTTTGTCTGAGGTCATTCACATGAAGATATTGAGCATTTTCTCATTGAATGCTCCATGCATGTAAGGCAAAGAGACACTTTATTGAATTGTAATTTCTCTATTATTGACAGGCTACTTTACCCAAATACAGAACTAACTGTTACACACACACCACACACACCACACACACACACACACACACACACATATATATATATATATATATATATATATATATATATATATATATATATATATATATATATATAAAACTAAAAGATTTAAACTAAAATTTCAATTTGTAACATATATTCTACTGTACTTTCCATATTCTAACAACGTAATAATGGCACCACAAAACCTATTTAAATCTCATCATCACAACATCAGTTTCCTTTATCTCATTTTCTTTGTTATGTTTTATATATATATATATATATATATATATATATAAAATCTTATATTATTAGTCTTTGTAAATTATCAGTACAAATGATTTGCTTGAGGATTATTGAGATAGATACCGTTGGGTTTGTGACATACTATTTTATTATATATCTATACATTTTTTACTCAAGAAACACACAGAATTTTACCGTCATTTCTTATAAGTAGGATGTTTTCCGATTCCGTATCACCATACTCTCAAGCAAGGCTGGAACCCACACGCGCTTCATTCGTACTGTGATATTCATGCGCATCGAAATGTAATTCGGTTTATAATTTAAGATTAAGTTTGTATTAAAAGTTTCGTATTAAAAAGGTTGAAATGTAAAGCACTTTCGTTTGTATTTCAGTTACGAATAGGGATTTTATAAAATTATCTGAAAATTGACAGGTATATAACAAAAATATCATTATCATAGTCATTCGATCTTGATTGCTGGATCACGCATTTATATATTGGAAATTTATTAATTCAATGCTATAATTAGATATTCAGAAACATCGTTAGCCAAGGGTCGTCCATCGACTTCATTTCCACATCGTTGATGTGGAATGAAGTGGATCGACGACCCTTAGTAAGAGAAGATGAGTTAAATATTATTTTAAATAGTTCATCTAGATTTGAAATTCTCGTCTGGTATTAACTATTGGTGTATTTCTATGAAATGCGTTTCTCATGAAATAAGTGCTGATAATGTTTGGTTGACTATTTTATGGTATATGTACTGTACTTCTCTATATAAAACGAAAATCCAAATGCGAACATCATAGACCCAGATTTCCCCTTGCATAATACACTGATATTTCAGGGTCTATGCTATTGAAATTAAATTAGAACAAATAGTTTAGACCCTGATCTGTCCGTGATTTAATCTCTTACATAATGCACGTGACGGCGGCTCTGGTTGTATGCTGTTGGTATTTGGGTCCCTTTTATACCAGAATAAATACAGCATATTGCAATACCTTATTCAAGCGCAATATGTTGGTATCGAATATTCGCAATTCATTTTAAAATATTGATATATACGAAATAAAACTTTACATTTATTTCGAACGTGTCACTTTTTGTCGAGGCCACGTTTGCGGAAAAGCAAGACAAAGCAGTCAATTTCTGGTGATGGCTTTAACGGACAAGACAAGACAAGACAAGACAAGAGAAAAATATGTTGGGTAGTTCAAAGCCACTGGACCATAATACATCATTGCACAAGACTGTACTGTACAAGAGCACCTGCATAAGTAATTGAAGTTGGATGATATGTCATTAATAGCAAAGCTCGTATTATATTGATGGAAGGATCTCTGTTCAGACTCCTTTCTTTCCCGAAGTACATTATATATAAAAACCGCTAGTTGACCCACTGTATGAGTTATTCTACTGTGCATCAAAGAGTAAAATGTACTAATATTAGGATTCGCAACACAACATATTTGAAAAATTTTTATTTTTAACTTAAAATATAATGGAGATACCATATTTACAACGTATTCATCTTCAACCAAACTGTAATTACACAACAGCATAACCGTTGATGATGTGGAATATTATTTTGCCCCCCCCCCCCTCCACCATCAAATCATGAGCAGGGCATATAATTATAGAAAGTGCTTGTCCGTAAAATTCCATGTCAATCTGAAACTTATAGTTTCGATAATGAAAAGCCTTACTCGAGTCCGCTACCTGACTTGACCATTCTTGCAATAAATTAACTTTTATTCGTTGCCAAAATAAAGACCAGAGATAACTATTTCCAACATCCTGCACGTGCGAAGCATACACCATCTCACATCTCAATAGCAAACCTTTAACCTTAGACACACTATTTGATCTCCCAGCATCATCACAATTTGTAAACATGACATGACATTGAGCTGTATGTCGAGTCCTATCCATCCTTATTAATTTAATCCAATACTTTACACATCGTAAGGAATATTTCACACATAGAGGGTATCGTCTACATTCTACTCTGACCAGAAACGAAGTCGTATTTCGCGGAAGTTTAAGAACATTTCAATATCTGAGCATATTCAAATCTCAGGATTTCTGTGCCGTATACTAGAATTGGTTCAATCCTAGTATCAAATGATAAAAAAGAATCAACAATAAAAAAATTACCCACTTTTCCTAGTATCTTAGTAATTTAAATAACAGCTTGGCATACCTGTATTGCTAAACATTATTTTCCCTTTTGTCCAGCTGAGTTTTGAAGTAAAGAACCAACCCACATATTTACAAACAGATAGTTTCTATTTTTGACCACCAAAAAAAGCCCAACCTTTTATATCTTCATTTAAAGCCTCCATTTCTGAACACAATTATATTTGTGTTATTTTTTTTCTTCTTCTAAGTTTGCTCACAATTTTGTTCTATTACAGAATTGTTCTATAACTTCCAACTGGGATTTAAGTCCTGTAACTGTATCTGAACAATTAACAATATCATCTAAAAAAAATCATATATATCTGACTCATCTTTTGTTACAAAGATAATTTTGTCTTATTATGAACATATTTCAGTTATTAAATCATTAATAAACAGATTGGATAAAACTGGACTGAAAATAAATCCCTGTCGTGTTCCAATATTGCATTGTTAAAAAATGGTGTTGACTTATTGCCTACCCTGATACATGAACACATGTTACTGTACTTAGAAATTAATATGCGTACACAATTTGCACCAACTACTTTCTTTATTAAACTTTTCAATAGTGGCTTGTGGTCAATAGAATCAAATACCTTTGCAAAATCCACAAAGAGAAGATAACAAATTCTTCCATTTTTACTAAGATACTTTCAGATAACATGTTGGAGTCTGAACATTTTATCAACAGTTGAGTATCCCTTACGAACTCCTCCTTGCATTTCATCTATAACATCGTGATCTTCAGTCCAATTAATAAATCTCTCATTTAATACCCAAGTGAAAAAAAAATCTTTTTTTAAAAGTACATTTATAAGTAAAATTCCACGAGAATTATCTGATCATTTATTGAATGTTTCTTAAAAACTGGTCGTATAATACTCACTCCCCATGGTTTTGGGAAATAACCTGCAGAGAATGTTTTCGGTACCAAAAAGCGTGAGAACTCCACATATTTCTTCTGTGGTGTGTTTAGTCATTTCGCTAAGTATCCCATCCGCCCCCCCCCCCCTCAATCTTTCCCGTTCTAATGTTTTGTATACTTTGTATGACTTCCCATACCTCTATAGGTCGGCTCAAACTTTCATCTACTTCTCTTGTAGCATTTATAACGCCTCATCTGCCAGTTTTACAGTTTCTACATTTAAAAGCTGACTAAAATTGGTACGCCACCAGAAATTGTATTCAAAATTTTATTCCCTTGTTTCAAAAAAACTATTTCGAAAACTTAGTGTTGTCAGACTTCCAGAAATCAATCAATTTCTTTAGATTTCCTTGAATCTAAACTATTTGCATACATTCTTAAATTTATTTCTATGTGATATGTATTTGTGCAAGTTTGCTATTTGTATATCTTGATTTAAAATCTCACACTGCTGGCCACTCCAGCTTGGTTGATGAGGTCGATCAGATGGAATATCCTCTCGCTGCTTCATATTTTGAGCTAAAATGTGATACAGCTTATCTATTTGCCATATTGTTTCATATTTTGAGCTGAAATGTGATACAGCTTCTCTATTTGCCATACTGATTCATATTTTGAGCTGAAATGTGATACAGCTTATCTATTTGCCATATTGATTCATATTTTGAGCTGAAATGCGATACAGCTTCTCTATTTGCCATATTGATTCATTTATGTCAGTATGAATTTAATTATGGAGTGAATCTTTCATCTCAACGAGTCTTAATGGAAAATTTCTCAGAAATTCATTCTTTTTATTATCATTCCAAAGGAAGTTTGAGAAGGTATGAGTGATTATACCCCTGTCATCCATATCATCACACTCTTCGTTATGTACTTCAGTGATGCCGAGACATTCAGCTCACAGCGTATAGGAAAATGAACAGATTCAGTACTAGTGCCTATTCAACATCTCTAATGAAAGGAAAGAGTACTTGAGGCAACAGCATAATCTTACCTGTCTCGCACCATCATTAGCAATGCATGTGTAATTTCCTTCTTTATCCCAATATAGTATTAAATTTGCAATCTGAATATTATAATTATGATTTAAATAATTCAGTTAAGGATACACCAAAATTGTTTATTACTTTATCTTTTGATTTTTCTTTCCTGTGCAAAGTCATCTGATTCCTACATTTAGTTATCTTCAACAAAATAATTTATACTCTCTGACAGTGAAATATCCTGTAATTTCCCCACATCGACTATATAAATCATCTGCAACAAATAAATATCCTTTTGGAAGCGTACCATAATATATCTTCTAACAATTCAATTACATTTTTTTTCTGATTTCCATCAGATATTGTAGAGTGTTCTGGTGATACTTTAAAAAACAAAATATTATTCCGTTTTGTAAGTGTTCAGATTCACTGTTCATATGTACCACAACACAATCAACATAACTATCAACAAGTCTTCTTAGTGATCCATTTTCCACTAAATTAACGGGGTCAGTCGTCATCTGTATTTTATTTTTTGGTTTTGGTTTAAGTTAATTTGCATATAGTTCCTTAACTCCTTATGAATTTTTCTGTTCACGCTTACGATGTCTCATGGCAAAGGAAAGATGACTCATCATGCGACGCACACATTGGTAGTTTTACAGAAGCTTATTACTACAATTAGTTAGTATATATATATATATATATATATATATATATATATATATATATATATATATATATATATATATATATATCTGTGTGTGTGTGTAGTTGTAGAGAGAGAGGGAGAGCAATGTTTTGAGGGTGTGCATGATCTTCTTGCTTAGGTCGATGTTGTTTCAGGAACGTCAGTAGATCTTGTATAATTCTTTTCATTAATCCAGGGACAGTATATCAAAACCTGTATGATAGCCTCAGTTGAGGATGAATGGTCTTTGTTCATAGATCGCTTTCTGATATTTTTGGGCGGGTAGGTGGTAACAAGAACAAGTAAAAAGCATGGATATTGGTGTTGACCCCGAAAGAGTTAATTAAACAAACATACAAACATATGGAAAGACATGCAAAAGCAGACAAACGACGAACGTAGCGAAGTGGGACATCAAGTATATGGTAATCCAAATTGCAAAGAAGGAAATTGTCCGCTATGTAATTTAATGAATATTTTCAAACTACTCATCGCTTTAGAGTCCACGGAAGAGCACATTTATAATTCAAACGGTGGCATTTCATGCCACTTGTGAAGCGTTTGGACGGTTATTGACTACTAAATTCTACTCAATAACACCGTTAAGGTGTACGTCCACATTCTTGTCATTACACCATGTACGGTGGCCACATGACTTAAAAATGAGCGTAACAGAAACTATACATTGCTATTAATTCTAATGCTAGTAGTACGTAGAGAGTACATTATGGTAATTGCTAATAGGTACAACTATTTAATAAACTGCCACCAGAACAAACAATGTATTCTTTTCTTTACATTTCTAAACTTCATTCAAAATTGACAAAGTCCACAACATTTTAGAGTAATTTGGAGAAAAAAAACCTAATTAATGTAGAGTAGAGCACGTGCACAAATGTCTTCACACCAGTGTGACCATGTGTTCAAACCATAGTTGTTACTGATATTACGGGTGAGTAACCCCAAAGTTGCAACTAAATGTTTAAAAAGTCAATTAAAAAATGAATGTGAATGTTTTGAAATTGGCTATCTTATACACACAAGGAAAATCGTACTATTTTTAAATTTCGCTATGGTCCAATACTGTCTATTTATTTATCTACTTCTCATGTCCGTTAAAAAATGATTTTGGGTATTCTATTCCCTCTTTCATTGTCAATTTCTTCAGAATATTTCTGGAGTAACCAAGTCGGTGCAACCGCATCCATAGATAGTATCAGTGAAGGTGCGTATACAAGGCCTAGAGGTCCTGTGGTGGTAAACACTACAAGTAAACAAAGTGCCTGCGACTACATTCTTACAAGTAAACAAAGTACCTGGGACTACATTCTTACAAGTAAACAAAGTGCCTGGGACTACATTCTTACAAGTAAACAAAGTGCCTGGGACTACCTTCTGCCTGTACCTTATCCGTTTCCCCTATTGCATATTTGTATTTCACAAAAAGGGTAAGTTACGAATGGCTACACCCGTCTGACAAGTGAAGTCTGTCAGTCAGTCGTTGCATATGCAAAATATTAAAGGACCTATTGCCAATCATACTGCAATCTATGTGTGAGTCATTACGCTTGTACAAGAAGTGTTAACTAAATTTGTCTATTCTTAAGGTAGTAAGGTTGGACACCCAGTCAATTTTCACAGTACAACATACACAAATTAAAATAAGCATAACACCATCACCACCTTTCATCCAATTATTATGAAAGTTTCACTGTAAATAGAACATTCCTATTCAATACGTGGTTATATTTTCAAGAGAAATCGTTGATCTTTGTAATATTGTTGTAAAAAGTAGGTGTATCTGGTATTGACACTGGCTATATGTCGATTCAGTATATTGCAAATGTCACCCTTACTACACCCTTCTCATTCATTTCGTCTCTATGAATTTATATAAAAAAGTGGGAAGGGAGTTAAAATATATCGAATCCCATAATTTCAGTGGAGAAGGGGCAATATATTTTGAGCGAAGATTCGGTCTCAAATCGAAACAAAATTTCATCTGATATATATATATATATATATATATATATATATATATATATATATATATATATATATATATATATATATCTTCTATCCTTTGTAAATGATTACATGCAGTAACCACACATAGTAAAATATTTTCCTTTTTCCAATTGAAAAGTTAATAGACGTCTTTTATATTCACTTAAAAATGAAATGCGATAGGTGTACAAACTGCAGCTTCTAAAAATTGTCTCATATGTAATGATGGCAATAATTAATAATTTGATGATGATGCTGCGGAGCAGGAGGAGGTGAGAAGGTGGAAGCGAGAGAGAGACGTATTTAGGGCGAGGCTAAGGGCACCTACCCATCCATCCCACCGCACTTTTTTTTTTCTCCGTGCTGGTAAGACACTCTTTGATAATAATACTAGCAGCAGCATGAATATTAATGATATAACAAGGTGCTACAATTGCGATTTGATGTGTCTATCCCACAGGTTTTTTAAAGTCTGAAATAGAGTGATAATTGAAGTATACCGTCTGTTTTACGACCCTGGCCATGTAACGTTTATTAGCCATAATAGTGGTTATACGGATTGAGAAGTTTTGTGAGAGCGCATTTTGAACAATTCAAGATTTTGGAAAAGAAATAATTGATCATGATAATATATAATGGCTACGGTTAGATAAGCGCGTTCAAGTTTATAAGATCGCTAGTTTTTAGTACAGAGATAAATTATTGAGACACCTGTTTTTTTCAAGATTTCATGGTTTTACTTCAACTCGAGACCGCTACTGGGTTATGTGAGTATCAACAAGTATAAGAAAATAAACAAAGAATGATGAATGAATAGAGAAACTGAAATTTTTTTTTTTTAAATGTAAAAATATATGCATAGTAACTTGAGAACAAGTTGTTGGTGCCTATGTGCGTGCGTGCAAGTGTGTGTGTGTGTGTGTGTGTTACAGTTCGGATGCTTGAAACTGTGGTGATAGGCTATGGGAAGTAACTCTTTCGATCATAGCCGTAAACGTGGGGTGGCTTTCCCAGTTACAAGGAAGCATGAATCGTATCAAGCTTCTATTGACGTGGGTACCATAATGCTGTCATTGACAATGTGGAAGTAAATATCACAGTGTTGACAACGTGGGGACTGATGTACTGTACTTACCTGGCCTATATAAGGCAATCACACTTCGGGTAGGTTACCATTAAACAGCCACAATGGGTAAGATATTTTGTAAACTGTGGCAATCAGAACAAGTGAAAATATTGATATTTGGACTCGATGCGGCAGGAAAGACTACTTCATTATATCAACTGAAACTGGGTGAGGTTGTGACCACTATTCCTACGATTGGATTCAACGTCGAAAGAATTGATTATAAAAATATAACGATCACAGCATGGGATGTTGGGGGTAGAGACAAAATGCGTCCCCTATATCGTCATTATTACCCACAGACTGATGCATTTTTGTTTGTTTTCGACAGTAATGACAGAGAACGATTTAAAGAAGCACTTGAGGAGCTGAAGAGATTTGTCAATGAGGACGAATTAAGAGACAGCGTGATTTTAGCGATAGCTAACAAACAAGATTTACCCAACGCCATGACAGTGGAGGAAATTCAGTCAAAGATAAAGGAAGACAAAATTATACGAACACAAATGTGGAAAGTGTTCCCTGCTGTTGCCACAACCGGAGAGGGTCTGTATGAGGCATTGGATTGGCTAAAAGATCAGCTAGCCCTCAAGAAAACACGAGGGTATTTCAGGAATAATGTAAAAGACACAATGACTGCTGAGAAAGATCAAAAAGCTGTTGAAACTTCCAGCTCCAAGTTTGAATATTTCAAAGAATCGCTATTGAAAGTTAAAAGTTTGTTTTGGTAATTAACAAATCACACTGTGCACAATGATGACCAATTATATTTAGCTTGTTTGAATGGCAATCACAAATATTATGCAGAACTCAGATACTTGAATAACTTTTGACTACATATTATTTACAGACCACGCGAGGATTGTATGCTAATTTCAAAAGGATTAGTGAAAAGTGTTTCATTTGAACGGTCAATAGCTGCCGGAATCTCTTTATTTTCTTGGAACATTTGGATTTCATTTACAGGAGCAGTTGAATTTTCTTGCATATTTTTTAGTCCAGCATAATCCTTCATGTTTGTTGTGTAATTTAAAGGTAAAAACTGAAAAAGCTAACAAATAGATTTGTGTACAGGACATCTGTCTATCATTTCATACCATCAGTGGCAGATTTCCCATTAGGCAGACGAGGCAGCTGGCTAGGGCGGCAAAATTCAGTTGGCGGCAGATTTGAAAGCATGAAAATATAGCTTTGTTAAATTTTTTATATATTTTGTAAAAATGAAAAAGTTTTGCTATTATTTAAAGGCGTAAAGTTCTTTAAAGGCTGTGGTTCTAAGGCTTTGTTTTGGGCGGGAGGGGGTGTGGGTGGCAACTCTGACAGTGCATAGGGGCGGCAAAATCATCAGTCCGTCACTGCATACCATATGTAATATTCCATAAGAAAAACACTCAGAGTATACTTATGTTTCCTGGGCATGATATAATCAAATTAAGTACTGAACATGCCATTAAAATCCAACCAGCATCTAAATAATGTAATATTCATGCTAGACGTGACAAGTGTATAATAGAAATCTTTACCCCCAATATCCTTGATGTAGTTGCAATAGAATGAGGATTTTTTTTTATATGTATGTTTGTATTTTTGGTATTTTTGTATGTTTGTATTTATATGTATGTTTGTATTTTTGGTATCTAATATTGCATTTTGTTAATGTTAAATATTTGTAGTTTTTATCATTATGAAGTTCACTGTATTTTTGTTATTGTTATAAACATTTAATCTTTCATCTCTCATTTTGTATTTCTCTTAGTAAAATGCTTTCGATAGACATGCATATCTCTCACACGAAGGCACATCTTTTTGCCTGCATATCCTTATGATGTCTGTTGTCTTTCTTACTGTTTATCACATTTAAAGTACGTCATACGAAATAACATTTTCAACACAAATTCTCCTTTTATGTATACCTTCTCACGAAGTTACAGGTTTTTGCGTCACATTCACGAAAAGTTGTATAAGATACATATCTTCACTTCAATCTCTAGCTCCCCCCCCCCCTCAGCCACACACGCACAGTTGTGAAGAGTATTGCAACCATCATAGTCACAATATCTAAAGATATCCACAGTACCTATTTCAAACTGTAAAAGAGCTAGGACCAGTAGTTTTCTCTTACGACAATTTTCTGTTCTTATCACATCATCATGGTCCGTCTTCCACAAATTTATTGTCAGGTTGGAGTACATATTACTCTTAGTACATACAGAACAATAGCATTGCCTCTATCATAAGAGTAAATCGCAATCATCTTTTTATGCTCCAGGAATTACCTCATGTACTTTTTATAGTCCCATTGCACTGTTTGCAATTACCGTCATCAGACTTGAAAATTGAATTAATTTTTGAGGACAAATATTCAGTACCTGAAAAAGTGGATCACAGTTTTAAAGTTTTCTTGCAATAGTTCTTTTTTAAAAAATTAGATCATGTAGCAGCGGAGCAAGTGAGACTTAGCATTCGATGGATGTCTTGTTTTCATTTTATATTTAAATTAAACGTTTGGAGTACTTAACAAATACGTGAATATCTACTTCCTTTGATATGTAGAAACCAACCATAAAATGCATCACTGCCTGTCAGTTAGTACGTCCAAATGCTTGCCTGTCCCTCAACTGAAAGAGCTGTAATATTTTATCATCATCGACTCCAACGGACAAATACCTGCGACAGATGCGCAATAAATCAGATGACGCTCAGACAATGTATAAAATGTGTTATGCAACTTTCATGTAAAACAATATTATAGTACTGGTTTTCAGAGTGGTGTATATATATATATATATATATATATATATATATATATATATATATATATATATATTTAACGGCATATAGAGAATTGGCTTATAGCACTACAAACAAGTAAGTATTCACTGCCTCCAGGGACTATTATCCTATTATCGTATCTCTTTTTAAGTCGAATACCAAGTAATTTTATATGTATTTTATTTATGGGAAACTGGACTTAGTTTTATTCTTCTGGCGATGTCAAGCAGCGTCGTTAGTTTTATTCTTCTGGCGATGTCAAGCAGTGTCGTTAACCTTTTGATCGTAGTTCATTTTAGGACCCACTAGTGATGATAATATTATTCATAGAGCATTTAAAGATGTCGAGCAATAATTATTATCTTCTTAGGATTTTGATAATGAGTATAGTGATTATGATCATGGATCTCTTGTTAAATCTGAGAGGCATTCAAAATTGTGAAAGTTATAATAATGATTACACATACATACAAACATACATACTGTTAATGATCGGCGAATATGAATTATTTTTGCTAGATTGTATTATGTTATAAATAATTTATATTTTAAATTTAAAATGTTAAAGCTATAGCAACGATTTTACACGCATAAATAGCTAGATAGATAGAATACACCGTCATTTTTGTCAAAGATCGTGGGAGATAATTCTTTGTTATGTAGAATAAAAATAGAAAAGTATCGAAAAACGTTGACATTAGCTTCTAATACTAGTAATGTTCTTACAAATTTTGTTGTAATTTAGGGAGGAATAACCTACTGTTAGTTGAAAAACCATCAATTTTGTTAGATTTAGACTTTTGAACCCGAGTATCGAATTAGGATAGACATATATTAGGATAAAAAGGCTCTTAAGTTTCGTATCGGTACATTTAACAACACAAAGCAGAATAAATAAATAAATAAGCGAGAAAAAGAGAGATAGATATAGACGCCACAACGATGAAAGCAGCAAAAAGTTTTTTTTTTAATGATAACTGGATGTAAAGATTGTTTTAAAAAAACGCGAACAATTCTGCTTCCGTTGATTAACCCAAATCAACGAAATCGTCGTAGTCGCCAAAAAATCCTACGATGCCAAACACGACTGGATCTTTTACATATCTGTGGTAATCCCTGTTCTAAAATTTGCTGTCGTAGTCAGAGCAGAATCCGAGCACTTGCGAAAAACTGTGTCGACCAACATACCATAGGAAGCGACCACTGAGACTTCCAGCCCCGATAATATTTGCAGAAGATAATATTCAGGCAACTTGTCCACATCTCATGAAAAAGGACATTTGAATTACAAAAGAATCATTTTGTGGTCAATCATGTAGCCATCAGGACTGTAGCCTGGATACAAATATCGTTGCCAATGATTTTTTCACTTGTGGTGATCTCTATATATCTTCTGATGTCCGGCTCAAATAATATACCCCAAAGACATATCAACGTTACCTGGACAGATTTCTCGCCAAGCTTTCTTCTAGCTATGTCTCCAGCGGTAGCAAACGGACAGACTCCAAGGACCGTAGCCAACTCTGAGCCACCAATATTGGTCGACATCATTTGATACCATTCCCCTGACTTCTGCTTGACTTTATGCGCACTTATGAATCATTCGAAAACCAATCTCAGATCCATTATTATACAATAGGCTTGCATTCAGTTAGAGTTTGTATCATAGTATATAGATATAAAAAATGTCTCGAATTTCCAATTAGAGATTTAATATAATCTCTATATAGGATGACAAAATTAAGATTGACCTCCATTTAGAGTTCTTGTGTATAGGATGACAAAAAATAGTTGTCTTCCATTTAGAGTTTTTGTGTAATCTGATACTAGTATATGGGATGACAAAAAATAGTTGTCTTCCATTTAGAGTTTTTGTGTAATCTGATACTAGTATATGGGATGACACAAAATAGTTGTCTTTCATTTAGAGTTTTTGTGTAATCTGATACTAGTATATGGGATGACACAAAATAGTTGTCTTCCATTTAGAGTTTTTGTGTAATCTGATACTAGTATATGGGATGACACAAAATAGTTGTCTTCCATTTAGAGTTTTTGTGTAATCTGATACTAGTATATGGGATGACACAAAATAGTTGTCTTCAATTTAGAGTTTTTGTGTAATCTGATACTAGTATATGGGATGACAAAAAATAGTTGTCTTCCATTTAGAGTTTTTGTGTAATCTGATACTAGTATATGGATGACACAAAATAGTTGCCCTCTAAATGGTAGTATACAGAAAGGCTGGTATTGGGCGCAAGGGAATGGTGATCCAGTTAAGGACCGAGCAAAGCGAGGACCGAGACTGGGAACCGTGACCATTGCGCCCAGATCAGCCTTCTATATGGAATCAGGACACAATTAATACTTCCGGTTCAGTACCTACGAATGTAGTCGGAGTCTATTTTTAGATCATTTTTTCCTCTCTCATTTTGGTGGTGATGTATGCATTAGATTTAGTCATTCTTAGTATTGATTTAAAGGAAATTGGTTATTGTTTAGAATATGAGCATTATAGTGTGGTTGTCTGTGTGTATTTTGGCGACAGTGCACAGTGAGTAATGAGGCATTGGTGCTGATCCGGAAGTGAAATCTGTGACTCATTGTACGTTGCTTTGTTTACAGTCCAGTCATTCACAAGAATGCTGGTTAACCTTTGACAAGAACTTCAGCGTGAGTTCATCTTTGAAGATACTTTACAGCAACATATGATTTATTAGGATTTGGACACAGTGGAAAGTTCAGTACTGACAAACAAATGTAGAGACTATATAGGAAAATTAATTGTGGTCTGATTCCTGTCTGTAGGAAGATTATAAAAGTTTAAATTGTTATCCCGAGTTTATTATTGAAGGTAGATGCATGAAATTTGGACATTTTGTGTATATGACCTTTAAAAATAGAACTATGAAATTAAAAATTAAAAAATTTAAATATTTTTAAAAATTTTAATTAATTTAAAAATAAAATTTTAATTTTTAATTATTTTTTTTTAAATGCACCCTGTGGGGTTGATACTCATTATTATCAGCATGTATGTATTTCTACATCTTATACAAGTTACAAAGGTGGATATTTTTGAAATTCTGTCAGAGAAAATCTTGTTCAAATCTGTGCCAGCAACTAACAGTATTTGTATACTTTGAACAGGCAATGTAACATCAAATAGGTTATATGGGCTATTGTCATATAGGGACCCTGAGACTAAGATTTGGAAAAAGAAACATGTCCATAGACTGGCATTCATGATAAAGATGGGAAGTGTAAACATTCCAAAAGAGTTAGATGCATCGCATTTATGCCACAATAGTTTATGTGTGAATGCGGATCACCTCAGCCTGGAACCCCATCATATCAACAACAAATAGGCAGTACTGCATAGGATATGGGAATTATTTTGGTCATGGTGAATTTCCAAACTGCATGCTACAGTTGAAAATATTGTGATATGGAATAATTACAGGTATAATGATATGCCCTGCACACCCACCCACCTACATCCATAGAGAAATGTACATTAGCATGACATGGCTGGCTTGCTGGTTGCATGGATAAAATGGGATTAGTTTATTGATTGATTGATTGATTGATTGATTGATTGATAAATAGATGTATGGATTGATGATTGTTTGTGTTGAGTAAGGAGGATGCTGGTATGACAGCTTTATCTTAAATCATACATACACTATTTCATTCATACGTTCAGTGCTACATTCATTCATTCAGTCAGTCAGAGAGTCAGTCAGTCAGTCAGTTCATGTTATTTTAGAATATGTTAAAATATTTGTTTGTTTGTTTGTTTGTTTGTTTGTTTATTTCTTTATTTATGTCTTGATATTCTGAGAAAACTGTTTCAACCTCTCCATAGGTCTCATCAGGTGGTAGTAGGTAACACAACTGCACATAGCATGCGTTGTTTTACCTACGGATTTCCCCACGACAGTTTTCCTTTCTGTATTATGTGTTTTTCATTGTTTCTTTTTGGCACTGTCCTTTTGTACATGGACTAAAATCATCTTTTCTGTCTGCAGTGTCCTTGTCTCCTGGTAAACCTGTGTGTAGCAGTGATCGCCCTTGGAATAACTGTGCAGTAAGAGTTCCTGTGTTGCTGC
Source organism: Margaritifera margaritifera (assembly GCA_029931535.1). Taxonomy (NCBI): domain Eukaryota; kingdom Metazoa; phylum Mollusca; class Bivalvia; order Unionida; family Margaritiferidae; genus Margaritifera; species Margaritifera margaritifera. Next base: position 1,882,467 of record JAQPZY010001477.1, on the reverse strand, counting down.
TGGGCCGAGTTCTGTACCTCAGATGAGCCTGAATCATATATTCCTGTCTTTCCAGTACATGTTTCCTGTTTTCCGGATACTTTTGATACAAATGATGGTAAGTAGAGTGTTTTATCCATTTGATCCAGTGATCTCAGAGTACTTGGTGAAAGTATACCCCCAAGTGTTTACTTTTGTTTTCAGAGATGATCCAAGTCTGTTATTGAGTCTGTGAATTGTTGAATACACTCTTGCCTCAAAGTTTCTTGAATAGTTAACATTTTTAGGTACGGAAACACTGATTGATCTGTTCACAGCCTCACATTTCTGTGTGTTTGTATTAAGTTGCAGTCAGTCTTTGTACAACATCACAGGAAAGTTTCATTTTCAGCACTTCCAGGAGAATATTCTTATCACTTTCTGTCATGTTTAGATGAGTCACTTGATGAAGTCCCAGAAATGCAAATCATATCCACCAACTGTTAGTACTTCCTCCCCCACAAACCTTAGAACAATGCTGACATTTTTTGCAGTCCCCAGAATAACATTGTAGAGCAGAATCCAGTACTTGGGGAAGTTGACATTGGATAATTCTAACATCACCACCAGTGTCTTCCATCATTTGTTTGAAGATCAAAACTGCAGCGGGCTTTAACATCTTGACTGAGAATTGTCTGCTTAAGCTTTTTTCCTTCTCTTGTTCTTATTCCCAGAAACATATTTTTCACTAAAAGTTGCAGAACTGCACTGTTTGAGATCAGGACTCTCACATCTGTTGTCTTGATTGCCATTACGATGGATGATATAATTCCACATTTCAACATTTTTATTCATACAGATCATACGTGTCCCCTCATGCTGATTCACTTCTGTCTCTTTCAGGGTCAGTCTTGCTTTGGATGATGGCCGTAGAATTCTAGCAGACCCAGGTGTGCCATTACAGTCTGGTGCCACAACTGACTGGAGACCCCCACCTGTCGGCTTCGTCACTGCCATGAGAGAGAACTTGTCTGCATCCATTCTTCTGGTCACTTGAGCAGATGCAGCACTGGAACTTGGTAAAGTATCATCAGTCAGAAATCTGACCCCTTTGTTATGTGGAATATTTCCTGGTTTAAATAAAGTTTTCTTCTTCTTGGTGTACCCTTTCATGGTTTCAGTTAAAATAACTGCATGTAAAAGTACAAGAATTATCCTCTCTCCCCCTTATATAACTGAGAAAAGGTGTGCTGCCCTGGTATCATAGAACTTCACGAACTCTTTAATACTATTGGAAACTTAACATCTAAGAGCTCCTCCCCTTAAGGGGTGAAAATTACATCACTACCTTAGTTACTACCCCTAACTAGCGTATTCAGATGCTACCAGATTTCAGGTGCTACCTATTATTGACAGGCCCTGGTTTAATTACTTCACACCTGATAAGGAAAACCATTGATGTTTGTGATAAAGGAATGGAGACATGTTGCAAAAGAACAAAATTTGTCAACTTGAGTTTTTAAATTTTCATGATAATTTAATTTAAATTCAAATTTTTAAATAAAGATATGTATCATATTTTAAAATTGACTCTCCACAGACAGTTTAGCAGCCAGGTTTAATTTCTAGTAATTTCCAGATTTGTATGAGGACTAAAAACTAACTACAGTTTATTTCAAGTGTTTATCTTAATTAATAAATTAACCATTCAACTTTAAGTTTTGTGCATTGTTCACAGTCGGCCATTTTGAAATTCATACTGTTTGTAATACAATAGTGTCAGATAAAATTTATATGCATGCATCAAATTCATTGAAACTTTGCAGCAATATTTCAGACACATTTATTTTAGTTTTTTTCCATTCAGGTGAAAATTTCTGACCCTGATAGGAATCAGGACACAATTAATACTTCCGGTTCAGTACCTACGAATGTACTCAGAGTCTTTTTTTAGATCATTTTTTCCTCTCTCATTTTGTGGTGATGTATGCATTAGATTTAGTCATTCTTAGTATTGTTTTAAAGGAAATTGGTTATTGTTTAGAATATGAACATTATAGTGTGGTTGTCTGTGTGTATTTAGGTGACAGTGCACAGTGAGTAATGAGGCATTGGTGCTGATCCGGAAGTGAAATCTGTGACTCATTGCACGTTGCTTTGTTAACAGTCCAGCCATTCACAAGAATGCCGGTTAACCTTTGACAAGAACTTCAGCGTGAGTTCATCTTTGAAGATACTTTACAGCAACATATGATTTATTAGGATTTGGACACAGTGAAAAGTTCAGTACTGACAAACAAATGTAGAGACTATATAGGAAAATTAATTGTGGTCTGATTCCATATACTACCAACGTAAGTGACAAAGGTGAATGCCCACATCAAGTTTCATGACCATACATGCAATATTGTCTAGGAAACTGAGTTACATGTAAATGAAAAACAATCAAAGGAACATTAAAATAATTCGTCCAAGTTTTCTTTGACCTTTCCAACCCAATTTTAGATATTTGGACTGTTATGTTGGGGTGGGAGGTCATCGCAGATTTCCTATTGAAACTATGGAATTCGCTGAAACCATGCGGTAGCGGTATAGGGTAGTCGCTTTAAACAGAGGCAAGAAAAAATCAGCGACATTGAATCTTACCTGCCTGATATCGATAAGTTGAATATTTATCTCCTCATTCATAATCATTAAAACGTATTTCATCTCTTTAAAAGGCCAAGCACGACCCAGTCAGGTTAAAATTTATATCTTATCAATAAAACGGGGTGGGAAAGGTGAGAGGAAACTTGGACTAGAAAAATACATGTATGCCACTTCTAACTACATGTATCTTCTGGCTGTCGTCATTTCAAATATGAATACACATATCAAATTTCATGATTGTATACACATAAGTGTATGTGATCATTATGACCTACTTTTGCCAATAGTTCGTAGTAGCCTCCAATGATAACATACCGTTTATCAATAACTCAATAGGATTGGTAAGTGGGTCACCCATAAGTTTAGCTGCTAACATTAAAAATAAAAATTTTCACAAATCAGTTTTTGAGTGGACCCGCCCCACCGCCTCTTGTCCAGTCAGTCCTGGTTGGTTTGGTTTTGTGGGGTTTAACGCCACTTTTCAGTACATGATAGGCCATGCATGGCGTCCAGTATATTTGGTGGATGAAGAACCCGGGAAGAACCACCGACCCACGGGAAGTCACCGGGGAGCTTTCTCACATACCCAAGGTGGTCTAGCCGAGACTCGAACTCATGCGGACAGATGTGAGATGTGTGAGTGATGTGTACAGGCAAGCGTCTTAGACAACTCGGCTTCCCCGGGCCTCTCTACATAAACCTATTCTGGGTCGAATAAATAAAATCCATGTCTGCCTTGAGAAGGCCATGGAGCAGATAAGATTAATTATTCCAAGCAAATTATTATTCTTTTCTTTTTAGATAATGCATTTTGTTTAAAAACTGCTGTTTTGCCGATTCGGTCGATCACCCATACCCCCTTAACTACGCATGCAGAGAAAGCAGAAAGGGGACATACTATCATTAACAAGAATAGAATTGGTACTTTAGAAAATAGGACGCGAGTGAAATATTGCATGAAACATAAATTCAAGCCAAATGAAATAGTGTTCTCTTCTTTCACGCCTAATAGATAGCCAGTTTAGCAAGAAGCGTAGGACATTACAACTACGATTTACTTTTTATGGGTGTCAACATAGTAATAAATACGAATGCACATATGAAATTGCATGACCTCACATGCAACAGTGTCTAGGAAACTCAAGCAATAGAGTTTCTAGCATACTTTGCCAAAGCAATTATGATAGCTGTATAGATCGAGAGAGAGAGAGAGAACGGTATAGCGCAAACTTTCAGTCAGTAACACCTTGAATGACTCACACAAACTCATTGCTCAACACATGACTTGCTTTTTCTATTGTTCTAAAAATTGTGGATCAGAACTTCTTTACTCCTTGGAGAATACATTAATGTGCATTAAAATGATTTCATCCCATAGGCGACAACAGTAATGGGTCTTCTATTGCCAATAATATTAACGTGAATGCATCTCGAGGTCTACCTGCTATTCATGTCTCAAACAACAAAATGTGGCGTTATGTGACCATTTAACTGTAGTCATGCTTTATTTTTAGACGGGGAAACCCCTACCTACGTCTAAACTTGACCTTATTTCAACGTGATTTTCGACCTTTTTACATTGAACACAATATTCATTTAACGATTTTAAGACATTTTTAATCAGATAAAAAAAAAAAAAAAAAAAAAAATTAAATTAGATTTATGAAAATGTATAAAACATTGCTCCTTGAACTGTCGCTCCTAATTTTAGCTGCTAACTATAATAATGAAAATTTGCACAAATCTATTTTGAGCCGACCCTATAAAGTGTCCGATGTATTGGCGCAGACACATTAAAATCCATGCCTTACTGAAGAAGGATGTCCATGGAGCAAATAAGATCAATGTATTTGAAGGAAATTATTGTTAGTTTCCTTTTAGAGCATCCATTTTGCCTTTAAACTGATGCTTTCTACGTTTCTGCCGATTCCCATCCCCGCCCCACTCGGCATGCACAGGAAACGGAAAGGGGACATGATACCATCGATACAAATAGATGTTTGTCGTGTACACTGATTTGTTTTACTTCATTTGAGACGGGTACACTATTCCTCAGTTACAACGTAACTTTGTCTTGCATCAGATTGCGAAAGACAGTCCAATATTGTCGGGCACACCATTGTATTCACACCATACGTGCTTGGTACACCATTTCTGCTATTATGGTATACCTTTCTTTATGAAGATGAGAAAGACAGTCCAATAAGAAAGTTCACTTTTACTTCAGCAAATAAAAACACTCCCAAAATACCCGTATGGAAAAAAAATCAATCTAATAAAGAGGACGCTCTATAGTGTTCTAATAAAAACAGATCAATGTCGAGTACACTGTCCTCTTTACATCGTACGTGCCGGGTAAACTATTCTAGTCAACCTTTCTTTTTCGCTGGCGCCCGGCCTAAATTGGCAAGTCAATATTATAGTCGGTCTCACGAGCACCGGAAGTGTGACGCAGTTGACAACGAACCTTAATTTTCAATCATCTGACGTTGACAGTCCAATATTGTCGGGCACACTTTTCTATTTACGCTGTATGCGTACTGGGTACACCATGATCCTATTAGAATCAACTTTTCTTCTATGAAGCTGAGAAGGGCAGTCCAGTCTTTTGTTTCAGGAAATAAAAACAGTCCATCAATACCCGTATCTGATATCTAAAATGTAAATAAAGAGGACGCGTCCTCTAATAATCAAGGAAGATATTACGCAAAGCATATATAGACCTATATATGATGTCACAAACGTAAACAAACACTATATATGCATTGCATTGTAGAATTCAATGGGGGGGGGGGGTACCTACACTATAGCGAAAGAAATAAAATTTCGCAACTGTAAACGTTAAACTGAACAGCGTAACGTCTGATTGTTTCTACATGCTTTTCAGTTTACGATGGGATGAAATTCCAACTTAAAATATCATCATGTTCCTGCCAGGAAACTGGTCTTATAAAGGAAAGAAATTTGTGAAATTGAGGCCCATACCAAGATTTGTATCTGTACGGAGGTATCTTCGTAGGAAATTTCTCATATACTTAGTAATTATACAAATGCATATCGAAACATTAGTCAACTGATATTGTTCATGTAAACGAACAATAAAAAGAAAAAGAAAAAAAAAACTGTCAATAATACTGATCAAAGTCTAACTTAGTAAAAACGTACAGTACAGTTAGTTACGGCACTTTATAGCGATTTGTTTTGTTTTTGTTTTTGTTTTTATCTAAAACTTTAAGGTGCTTATATATATATATATATATATAACATTGTCCGTTACGACCCATTGTTTACATCCTTGGCGTCATTAAGCAGTAGGCCTATTTAGTTAGTCTATAACGCATGTAATAAATAGGTCAGTAGTAGTCGCAAGCCAAGGTTGGTCGATCCACTTCGTCATGGAGGTAGGGTGGGTTATAGCACTTGGACATCGAAGAAGCGGCAAATATTTCATATGAGAATTTTACGGGAACAAATATTCACAGATTTAATCAATCAGATATTTTATTGCCTTAAAGAAGAGCAGAATAAAAGCCCACTTGTACCCAAATTGCTGTATACTGAATAAAGGGAGATAATTACTTTTAAATCACTGGTGATGTTTTCCTCCATTGCAATAAAGGTGTATGAAAACTTTTAAATTTCCTGATACAGTTGTTTTACTATCCCGCTTTCTATTGTACCAAACCCTATTTTTTATTCTTATTTATTGATAAACAATCAATGCAGTAAACAACATCTTACAGTTGGACATAAGCATGTTTAATTGTTTTCAATCAAGATACGAGATTCACACCGTGGCATTGTTAAAGTAAAGGAGTGGTTAGTACTTGGACTAGATTAACAAGGTGTTTTTATCGATGGATCGATCGAGAGAGTCATTACCTGTATGAGATTCGAGCTTTGGCATTGTCGACCGATCGATCGAGAGAACTTTGAGCTGTTTCAATGGTTGAGATTTAAGGAGTGAGCTTTATGTGAGATCAAGGAGTCTAGAAAAAGCATGTTCTTAATAATAGAGCCCGGTTTACGCCTCAGCCATTGTTTGATAAAATGCACTGTCAGTGATGTTCACCTATCACAGCAACATATATAAATAAATAACAAGATTACTCGATCTCCTTCAGGTATCCGCCGATCTGATTAAAATCGAGATCTTCAACATAACGCGTACGGAGATATGACAATCTGATTCAAATGTTTCCATTCAAGATACGAGATTCACACCATGGCATTGTTGAAGAAAAGGAGTGGTTGGTACTTGGACTAGATTGACAAGTTGTTTTTATCGAGAGAAAGAAAAATAGTCATTACCTGTATGAGATTTGAAGTTTGGCATCATCATCAAGAGAGAGAGAGAGAGAGAGAGAGAGAGAGAGAGAGAGAGAGAGAGAGAGGCAAACAGAGATAAAGATTCATGTTATGTTGATTTTTGAAATTCCCGGTCCACTTATTTTTAGGAACCTATCTCATAAAGCATTGAATTTCATTTTGGGGAGAGTTATGGTTAGAAACGTCTTGTTCCAAATGATGTTTTTCACTTTCATATAGTTGTAATTTGATTGGTGAATTAAAAGGTCAACGGAACACTACCTCTTACCGGTGTTTGTTATATCTGCGTTATGTCAGATATCTAGATTTTAATCAGATACGAGGTCATTTTCTGTTGACCTTGCAATTCACCAGTCGGTTTACATTTATGAAAATTAAAAGGTCATTCGGAATATATCATCTAACGGTAAGTCTCCCTAACACAAACTGCAACGGTTTATCTGATAGGTTACTGAAATTAAGTGAATAGGAAATTCCAAAGGTCACCGGGACATTAACTTGTATCGGTGCCTGTCAGTTCTACTTGTTATATATTGATCTCAATTTTAATCAGATTAGTGATTAGCCTGATCCAGCGTGAAACAGTTGGGTAGCAGTTTTAACAAACCATGGGAGGTAACTCCTCCGATCTTAATTACTTTACTGCTTGTCAGTATTTTTTTGGAACCGGCTTTCAAATCTTCCACTGACCTAGTTTCAAATACTACTCTCATTGGACACGTGGAAGTAAACAGTATAATGTTTACACTGTAGAGTTCTGCGTGTAGCGTTCAGTATAAAACATATGGAAGGCGACCCACATGTTTGTGAAAGTACACTGAATGGATGAAAACACATTGAACAGATAAAATGGGAAGATACTCTGTAAACTGTGGCGACCAGAACAAGTAAATTTATAAATTTTTGGACTTGATGCAACCGGGAAGACGATGGTTTTATATCAGCTAAAACTGGGCGTGGCTGTGGCCACATTTCCCACGAAGGGATTCAATATCGAAACAATTAATTATAACAGCATGAACAAAACTGTGTGGGATATAGCAGGTCGGGACAAATTCCGTCCACTATATCGACTTTTATTCTACCCCTATACAGATGGATTAGCATTCATTTTAGATAGTAACAACAGGGTTCGATTTGGGGAGGCTATTGAGGAATTGAAAAGATTTGTTAATGAGGAAAAATTGAGAGATGACGTGATTTTAGTCATTGCTAACAAACAAGATTTAACCAACGCCATGACTGTAGAAGACATTCAGTCAAGGATGGAACAAGACAAAATTATACAAACACAAGTGTGGAAAGTGTTCCCGGCAGTTGCCACTACTATGGATGGGCTGTACGGGCTCTGGACTGTTTAAAAGTGCAACTAACCCTAAAAAAAGACGAGGTTACTTCTGGAATAAGCAGGAAACAGTTTTGAAAACTGTCGAAAAAGATGAAAAGGCAGTTAGAAATTCCAGCTCAAAGTTTGAATACTTCAAAGAATCGTTATTAAAATTTAAAAGCTTTTTTTTGGTGAATTAGCAAATCGCAGTGTACCAGGAATCATCATCTAGCTCTCGCTTTTAAAACACTAGTCATACATTAGCAAATCGCAGTGTACCAGCAATCAGCATCTAGCTCTCGCTTTTAAAACACTAGTCATACATATATGCTGAAAACTGAGATATATACTCAAAGATATTGTAGCTACATGTCAGTTATTGAGATGGGATTTTTATTAATCATTTCAATAAGACTGATGGAAATCTTTCAGTCTTTAAACTTTAGCTAGCTTCTGAACTGAATGTGTATTTCTTTATTCTAGTGATAATTTGGGTCTCGTAGTATAAGAATGATTTAATTTCTTCTCGTGTCTTTATTTTGAAGTATTCTTTCAGGTTTATCGATCGTAATTAATCAAATTCAAAACAAGAATTGCGAAGAGCCAACAGATTGGTAATATACTACAGAATATTTTATTATGTATAGCATACGTGAGAAAAATCTTTTGCAAAATAATGAGAAATGATAAGTTTTTTTGTATGTTCTATAATATTATTTTGTATTGTGTGAATCTCTAGATATTTTCTTGTTGTATTGTTATATTGAAAAGATTCTGAACGTGTCCTTTTTCTACTCCAGTTAATGCACCGATTGAAACAGAATATCTCTAACATGCGCACACGATAACACGAACAAATGTGTTTTTTTCTTCCGTCTGTTCTCAGTGTGTGACATAATGTATGTATGTATGTATGTATGTATGTATGTATGTATGTATGTATGTATGTCACCTTCACGCACAAGAAATCATTAGAAACAGTATGCTTGTCTCGAATTTCTCTCTCACTCTCTCACGCATTCTTGTGAAGATAAATGCCATCTTCGTGGTTACTAAAATGATCTCCATTGAATTTAATTAGGCTTCAAAAAGGCTAAGACTTTAAATACTTCGTGAAAACGATTTCTTTATTTACTTTATGTTTTCTTTAATCGCCATAGCCGTTTTCCCCAAACTTAGGAATGGTATAGAATGATTCGACATCACTCTTAACACAGGTATAACAGGAGTGCTGCGCGGACTGCTGGTAGCACACTCTATACACGCACTCTGCACCTTCGCCGCCAAAGTAAGCGCCTCTGCTACCTCGCGATTTATTCTATTGTGTATATACGCCGACCAGCTTGGCGGACACATATGAGGTTCAAAGACTAAGAAAAAAATAATTATACACACTTGACCCATTTACTTTGTTTGTTGCGATGACTTGCTAAAGTTAGTTTAATATATGTCTTGATTGTAATTTTAATTTAGCAAAATTTATTGTAAAAATGTGTTAACTTTTTTTTTTTTAAATTGCACATGCTCATTGGAGCACTTCTGTTGTCCATTTTAGGAACATTCGGAACTACCTCGGCTATTTCTGCGAGACAAAAATATGCCTCGGATGTGTGTTGGCGCAAAAAAAAAAACCTAAACCTATTCAGACCAGCTCGGCTATTTCTACGACTGGATTGATTGTAGTATGGACTGAGAGGTTACGAATGAGAAGAAAAAAAAGTTCGATCATGCCTAACTTCTTGGTCAATCCTTGTTTCGTAAATAGTCGAAGTAATCTGAATGGCAGCTATCGACATACATTTGAGGTATGATCCGTAGCATTGACCACGAAGTTGCGAATGATTTCAAAAGTGAGTAGTTTTTGCACGATGTCAAGTTCTTCAATTTCCGAGGTAAGTAATTCTTGCATGTAGTCCACAATCCCATAATGTCAAAGTGGAAGTGATCGGTTTTGAGAAACACCGAACTTTTGAACTTTGTCTACACACTATCATACTCCTTTAATATAGGTGACACACATTATAGAATGCATTAGTGGTATAAAAATGATGCCCATTATATTATCCCCCACCCCACCCTCTCTCTCTGGGTAGAAATGTATGAACTGTTTTTCACAACTTACATGTGAAACAAAGTTTAAAGGTTAATAATGCATTTGAAAGAAATACAACTTACGACTTCGTTTCTCACATTTGTACCCGAAACTAATTATGCCTCATTTCAGATCAGCTTTGGGAAAAAAATAAGGTGGGAGAGTTGTCATATTTGCAGGAAACAGAATGTTGCCTATAGTCGTGTGTTGAGATAACGATGAGGTAACACAAGCTGCTGAACGCTTCTGTTCATTTACAAGTATGTCTAAAACTGTTTTAAACTTTCGCTTAATAGCTACTAGTATTTTATCCAACTTTTCTACATCCGTGTGTCCATATGTCCATACTGACTCCATTCTAGCACAATGAAAAAAGCTATTGAATTTACTGAACCATACCAAGCTAGGTCATGTTGACCTAATTTTCATGCTTGAGTGACTTTTGTATTTTCTGCCGTTCATTCTATGTGAGTTGTATACTATTTATGTGGTATCGTACTTTACATGGAAGTTCAAAAATTAACAACTGCTCCCTCGGACAGCTGCAATATTAGATAGTGATTGCTCCCAAAGACATAGAGGGATCGATGATCCATCATGGAAGATATCTTATGCGTACTCTGAAACGTGCTTAAATAAATTTTGTGTAGCAGTTCAAGACTTCCTCGTTTTCATAACACACTCGTTACGCCGTCGATATCTTGGACCCTGTTCACCTATACTCATGAAAAATTGGTATCTGGATACATCTCAACAAGAGTAAATCAACCATGCAAAAACTAGGTCACTGTGACCTAACTTTCACACTTGAGTGACCTTTGTATTGTCAGGCATTCATTTGTTGCACCCTCAATATCTTGTACCCTATTTCACCTAAATTCATGAAATTAATATGTAAATGCATCTCAACAGGACAACTCAACCATTCAAAAACTGTGTCACTGTGGCGTAACTGTTGCTTTTGAGCGACTTTTGTATTTTCAGCCATTTGTCCATTATGTTTAAAATATGTTGGACCCTACATCCATTCATTCCTTACGCACTGAATAGATTGGATCCTATTTCACCTACACTCATGAAAATTGGTATACGGATGTATCTCAACAAGAATAACTCATCCATATCAAAACTATGTCAATGCAATCTAATCTGTACACTTTATTGACTTTTGTATTTTCCGTCATTCGTTCTTCATTACCTCAATTTCTTGGATCCTATCTAACCCACACTTACAAAAATTGGTATTCAAATGCATCTCGTGGAGAGTAGCTGAGCCATTTCAAACTCGGTCACTGTGACCTAATTTGTAGGCTTTACTGCTTATATTGCTTATATACTGAACCCTATTTCACCTACACTCATGAAAAATGGTATGTGGATACAATCAACACTAGTAACTCAACCATTCAAAACTAGGTCACTGTGACCTAATTTTCACACTTGAGTGACTTTTGTATTGTAGCCATTCGTTCATTATGCCTTTAATATCTAGGACCATACAACCATCCATTCACTATGCCCACACTATTTTGGACCCTACATTCATGAAAATTGGAATAAGAATAACTCAACGATACTAAAACTAGGTCACTGTACCCTAATATTCACACTTGAGTGACTTTTGTATTTTCATTATTTCATTTCTTATGCCCTCAGTATCATGGGTGACCCAGGTTCGATAATGAAACAGCTCTTCAGCTTTCTTTTATCGACTTTAATTCATATGTATCATGATACATCACCTTCAAGTACTACTAAATCGATGTATTGTCACACTTGCGATGCAATATCTGTTGGATATTCCAGCAGTAGTACATATATCGTTGTAGCATACCGTCTCAGACAATATTGCGATGCTGATACATATCGATTAATCATTACACCTCTAATGAGGATGCATCTCGGGAAGAGTAACTCAACCTCACCAAAAGTAGCTCACACTGACCAAATTGTATGCCTGGTTGACTATTTATGTTACATCCACAATATATTGGATCCTATTTCATCTTCACTTATGAAAGTTAGTATGTTGATTCATCGCAGGGAGCATAATTCAAACATATAAAAAGTTATTGTGACCAATTTTCACATTTCAAAGCCTTTTGTGTTTCAGCTAACCGTTCGTTGCACACTTAATATCTTGGACCCTATTTCTGCTATACTGATGGAAATTGGCATGTGGATGCATCTTAAAGTGTGTAATTTAACCATACCAAAACTAGGTCACTGTGACCTCATGTTCATGCTTGAGTAACTTTATTTTCAGCCTTTTGTTCATCTCTTAGAACCTATTTCATCTACGCTCACGAGAACTGGTATGTGGATGCATCTCCAGGTGAGTAACTAAACCAAAATAAAGTTAGGTTCACTGTGACCTCATTTTCAGGCTTGATTTTCTATTTTTAGCCATTCAGTCCTTATGCCCTCAGTGTATTGGACCCTATCTGACCTACATAAATGAAAGATTGTATGTAGATGCATCTCAAAGAGGGTAACTCAACAATACCAAAGTAGGTCACTTTGAGCAAGTTTTGTCCTTGAGTGGCTTTTGTATTTTGAGCTATTCGTTCATTACACTCAGAATATCTTGTACTCTAATTTACTTTCACTCGTGATAACTGAGATGGGGATGCATCTTATCAAAAGTTAGTCAATCATTCAAAAACTAGATCACTGTGACCTAATTTTCACACTTGAGTGACTTCCAAATGTTCAGCTTTTCGTTCGTTATACCCTCAACATCTTGGCTCTATTTCACCTACACTCATGAAACTTAGTATGTGGATACATCTTATGGAAAGTACAAGACCAGGTCACTGTGACCTCATTTTCACCCTCTCGTTTGTTACATTCTTTGTGAAGAACCGTGGTGGCTTAGTGGTTAGCGTGATAGAAATGGTCCTGATATGGTTCGAATCCTACCATCGGATCAGCCCAGGTCAGCTACTGTGGCATGTCCTTGGTGAAGACACTTTACTCCAATTATGTATGTGCGTTTAGGCAGGCACACCGAGAGGGGGTTGGGGGGGGGGGGGCAATTGCCCAGGGGCCTGGAGATTTCTAGGGGTCCGCCGTCAACTCAGTTATAAAAATTGAATTAATCTTTGCAGTAAATATTAAAATTTGTTCCTTGCAAGAGTCTAAGTGTTGGTTGATTACTATAGGTTTTATATGCAAAACTGTACACTGGTTTTTACATACAAAAAATTAAAGTAGTTTTGGCGCTCATTAATTTTGGCCTAAATAACTTGAGAACAGTTCTACTGTTATGAAGGAGTAGTTATTTATATCTTATTTATAATGTTGCCATGTAAATGTTCCTGTTGTGAGTCTCCACGTTACTCTTCTTACCTGTATGAAATACCGGGATGCATCAGGTGAGCGAATCAATGAAACTAAACTGTATGATATGCTACAAAAGACGAATTACATATCACAAAGAACATCACGCTTAAAGGAGTGTGTGAATCAGTGAAACTAGACTGTATCCTACGATACAAAAGAAGAATTTCATATCACAAAGAACATTATGCTTGGGCCATAAATCTGATCACAGGAATGTAAACAAATTTCAAATAGGGCGCTTTCTGGCAGGGTTAGAGACTATAACAATGAAGAAAATGTTAAACGCTTCCTGATTGGCTACAATGCGAAGCTACTGCAAGTACTGTTTACAATAAGTACCGGAGGTAGTTGCCTCAGACTGTGATTAACCCTACTGCACGATGAAACATTCTAAAAAAGATCTGAAGAGTTATCTGAACATTTGATGAACCGAGGCTACGACAAAGATCTGATAGCGGTGGCAACACAAAGGGTTAAGCAAATAAACCACAATGACCTACTAAAATATAGCGAGAATATAACCATGTATACTGACCTATCATCCAGACAACCCCAAAGTAGGTAGAATCATCCAGAAACGCTGGCTCATCGTGGAATCTTGTTAATCCTCCCAAACAAACCAGTAGTAGCCTACCACAGACCAAAAAACCTCAAAGACATCCTAGTCAGAGCGAAGCTTATGGCAATCACAAGCCAAGACCATCCTAGCAAATATGGTCCTTGTGGCGATAAAAGGTGCAAAACCTGTCAACATATGATAGAGACCAGCACATTCTCTAGCACAGCGACGAGTGAAAAATTGAACACACATGATCCAAACAGAACGTGCAAAACAGAGAATGCAATTTATCTCATCACCTGTAAGATATGCGGCCTTCAGTATGTCGGAGAAATTGAAAAGCCACACAAAAGAATCAGTCTTCACAGATCTGATTGGATGACAAAGAAGCTGGACAGAAGTCCAGTTGCAGAACACTTCTCTTTCCCTAGCCACACTTTCAGTGATGTAACACTGACTGCAATTGCTCACAACCACAACTGGAGTTCTGAACCAGGAAAGAAAAGAAATCTTACAGGATATGCCTCCTTAGAACACTGAAACCAAGCGGCTTAAACCAAGAACACTAGAATCAGGACAACCGCACGCAAATAAAATCATCATCTGTTTACAGCCACCACTTTTTCAATTAAATAATTTATTCGTTTTGCTCATTACTTACTCACTCACCTATAATTACTACTGTTTTATGTAGATCTTCCTTTTGTTATTATTGCTATGGTCATTACTTGCGATACAGAAACAATGAAATATCCTGGATATAATTTGCAGTTACACCAATTTACATTTTTTAAAAACCCAGATGGCGCTATGGCTCCTCCCTCTGTAGGTCAATACCAACTAGTTTACAACATCATCAGTCAAGTTGAAGCCAAATAGACGAAACATCAAACCTTTTCATTGATTCCATTATAAATAGTTATGTAAACTTTTGTAATTTCAACGCATTTTTATGTTTATTGTTGGTCTTGTCTCTGCTTTGTGTTTGCCTTTGATAAAGACTCAGAGTTGAAAGCGCTTAGTCTAGTTAAAAACTAGTTTTGCACTGTTTGTTGACAGTTTATATATATATATATATATATATATATATATATATATATATATATATATATATATATATATATATATATATATATTGACAGTGAAACGTGTCTTTTCAAAATATGACTGCTTAGAAAAGTAAGAACAAAAGAGGGAGATAACATGCTTTATCGAACAATTTAGAGATAGAAAATCAGAATAAATAGAGTGCGATGAAGGAAAGGAAACGCAAAAGCCACAGAATTATTGTAGAAAGAAAACGTTGAGTAATTGTCCATTCACTTAGACAAAAAGGCATCTGTAGTTGAAAGATTTAATCGAATTTTTAAGACTAGAATGAGGAAATATTTTACTGAAAGAGAAACCAGAAAATAGATAGATATATTACAAAACCTTACTGCATTATTTTTATTATTTATCTTTAATTGAATATAAAATACAAATTTTAAATAATCTAGATTGGAAATTTAAGTTGATAAAAATTTAATATAAATCTGACATTTATTTGTATAGCATACTACTGTTCTGGGATGTATACAATATATAACTTGTATTCAGCAGAGCGTGATGGAGCATAGTCAAATCCACAGCAAAGCGTGATGGAGCATAGTCAAATCCATAGGTTGTGGCTACTTTTGTGATGTTCTGAAACCAGAGAATAAATTAAAAAGTCGTTTAATTTAGATATTTTACCTTCTTCACATCTAAAATAAGCATATGGTTCTTATCTTGCATTATCCAGAATAACATCTCATTTGCTTCCAGTTAATTCATGATCATTCAACCTTGTATTAAAATATTTAACCTTTCATCAATTTAATCAATTACTCTTTACTCACATATCTAGGTGTAGTTTAGTTAATGACTTCTCTATTTCTGATTAAGCTGTATCATTTTGCACTTAATCTTAAAGTTTTTTTTTATCTACGTCATAATTAATTTCTTTTTTAATTTATTCTGTTTCCTTTTTTATTTCGTCTGTTTCAGTTCTTATCTTTTGCACTATGTTATTAAACTCTCTTTTTCATCGTTTCACCATTTCATCTAGTTCCTCAATACTTTCTTGTACCACACCAATATTTGTAAGAAGTTCTTTATCGGTATATACTTTACCATCGGTTAGAACTTTTTCTGTTCCAGCAGATAGTTAATTTTTGAAAGTCACTAAGTCTTTTTTTTTTTGAAGCTTTGATTCTATTGCTTAAATCTGAAATAGATAACTCGTAGGTTGTTTTCATAGATTGAATCGTACTTTCACTCACATTATCCTTATTCGTTAAGTCCCTTTTGTTTATGTTGAATTCTTAAAAGTCATTCTTCCTCTGTAATTTTGAAAAACTATTATTGAGAGTTGTCAGCCTATCTACCAACTTTTTCACACCATATTTATAGTTCTCAGCAAATTTGTTAATATCTTCATCATTATGTTTCTTCTCATCATTTAGTTCTTTATGCAACTCTTGAAGTTGTGATCATAATGTACCATAATTGTCGAGAGACTTCTTTATTTCCTCCACGTCACTCCCTAAGGCTGATATTTCAGCATTGATCATTTGTTCAATTGGTTCTAATAATTTATGTATGTTTTCTAAGGTTTTATATTTGATTCCGCTCTAACAGTTTGTAAAGCAGTTTTTGATAGTAATTACTCTTAGTAAATCAGTCGTGATCATCTGTAATCTATTTATTGTTATCATCTATTTGTTTTTGCAGTTCTGAGAGTTAAGTAGATTTTTCTCTGATACTCTGATCCACAGCTGTTAATTCATTATTAACTTCTCTCCATGTTTTGTTATCCTCAAAAGTCTTACGTATTCAGGCGTGAAAACTTTTTGGTACAAAAGCTTTATTAGCTGCAACAAATGTTTCTATCGGATCTGCTAGATTGAAATACGATTATTGTTAAAGTTTAAGTCATCGTTTAGTGATTGACTTAATGCTTCAGCTTTTCATATTTCTTTCTGATTTGTAAACTGAAATCACTAGGACTATTAAAGATACATCTGCCATTTAATAATAAATTAAATTCCACCTTTGTTTATTCTTGTCATATTCATGGCAAATGTTTTATCGTGCATTTCAAATTCTCTATTTCTTTCAGCCTCACTACACTTCATATACATAATTAGGAATACAAATACGCCAGCAGATATTACTGGATAACTATAAATTGATTCCTTGCACATAACCAAATTAATTTTGCTAGCACGAAATGTGCAAATTAATTTGCATGAGCTTACGGTGCTAGGCAAGTTAATTTGCCTTTGCTCGAGATATTCTAAATATATATATATATATATATATATATATATATATATATATATATATATATATATATATATAATTGGCATACCATTAAAATCTATTACTGTCGAATCTCAATCTTTAATTTTCATACTTAATGTGTTTATATGACCTCATTGTAATTGTTTCTATGGACTATTAACATCGTATGAGGTGAAATCAGCGTGAAAAACATATGTAATTTGTAGGGACTCTAGTAGAATGGAGTAGGACCCGTTACAATAATTCTTTGTATTGTTTAATTGAACACGGAATATATATACGTTTTTAGGCTTCAGAAATCCACAAACTGCATCTGATTCAGTACATGTATTTATAGATCTCACGCTATTAAATCCTAGCAATTTATAGTTGGTTATAATCACTGTAATTATTGCTTGGCAATATTAAAACGTTAGAGTTATGTTTATGACATTCAATATATATGCTTTCTTCACTGTCGCCATCAGCATTCCTTCTTTGTTTTTTTTCTTCATGTATATCTCAAGATTATAGAAACCATATGGTATTGATATAACCTTGGTTGCATTCTTATTGGTTATATAATAGAATATATATTTTTTATCATTTAAAATACTGTAATAACCAGCCACAAAATCTATTCTCTGATATGCAATGCACAATTAATAATCTATGTTATCAATGAGATTTGAAGAAAACAACTATATTTCTTTCTCGGTATGTCCTTCCAAAAACTGACAATAGACTTTGTTCTTAAGTAGTATTCCATTTAAGTAACGAGAATCATTGTGAGACAGCCCAGTCCTGTTACGTTCTTCCAGCCATTTGTTGTATTCACTCACTATAATATTAAATTCATCGTGACTATCAGAGGTTACAATCTCATCGTGTTTCAAAAGTGTATTGTATACAATCTTGTCTTTTGAAGCTTTTGCAACAAACCCTAGTAGAGTTGCACCAAACCTTGTGAAAGCTGAGGCATAATAAATCCTATCGAACAAGCCCCTGTAACTCCTAAACTCACAGCAGCAACACCCATTTGACCGGAAACACTGGCTACAAAGTTTAAAAACTTATATGCTGTTTTATACTTTTTCCCTAAACATCTATAGTGTTCTATCTCTTAACTAAAATATCATTAATATCATTAATTCCATTGTCGTTAGGTAATTTATCTATCATTTGATTCTTTAATTACTTTGGGTGGTAGCATCTCTTTTGCTATTAGACAGTCAACAGTAAACTGACTCAATGAAATTGCAATAACCAGTTTTAGTACATGTTACCTGGGGAATCTTTTTTATAAATAAATATTCTCATCAAGGTTATATTGTAACTTACTGTAAGAGTTGAGTTTAATTCTGCATGGCCAACAGTTTTAATTATGTTGTTCGTTTGCTTGCTATTGAATAAATTGTATACAATTTAGATATTACTCTGGTATTAACTAATCTTATTATCTACATCATTTCTGGAAACGGATTTACGTTTTCGACTCTTTGTAGGATATATTAGACGGCTCCAACGTCACTGATATTTTGTGTGTGACCTTTTTGGCGGAGTTGAATTAATTGAGTGTTATGTTACGTCTAGGGGTTAGAAATGTAACAAAAGAAAGAACAACTCAAACAAGCTTTCACAATTTCTAAAATATAAATTTAATTTCCTAAAATATAAAATATTTCAAACAAACAAAGTGAAAGAATTAAAAATAGCTTACAGTCTAGAAATTCCTTAAATAATCCTAAATGTACTATTGAATTTTGATAATCCGGAAATGTCCAAAGGTTATCCGAATGAAATCACTAATGTGCTTTTATGCCACAAGAAACAGTTTTAAATCCAAATGTTATTAATCCCAGGTAAACTCCTGTGAATGTAGAATATTGTTAAGTTCCTTGAACGATAGTTCTTAAATCCAAAATGTACTATGTAGAGAATAGATTTTCCACCAGCTTATTTTACAAACAATAATAATCTTCCTCAATAACCTTATGATTCTGGAGAACTGCTAAAGAATGCTTATTCAGTGGTTACATTGGCATTATATATCTTTCTACTGCGTAAAAGATTATTAAAACCCAGTACTACGATCCTAAACGGATTCTGTCAACAACCTTCTTTAACCAATCAGAAACCAGGTCACGCATGATACCAATGAGTCAATCGCGTGATCACAATGTTATGTTGAACTGACTGACATAATTATGGATTTCCCCTGGACATAGCATGACTCATGTAAACATGTTGACGTACATGTGTACTTTAATACCGTAGGCTACTGAATTAAGGAATTATAATACAATGATTATAAACCCAAAAGAAAACTATTTTCTACTTTAAAATATGATACATAATTCCGTAACAGTTTTAAAACTCATAATTGTGCTGCTCAAACCGTCCTCTATTCAACCATATGTCATATTTTGTTTCCAAATTTATCTATGTCATTATTAGTCATGCCAACATCTTTGTAAAAAGCTTTAGATTTAGACTAGATGTAGTAGAAACAAATGCATTACAAATTAATTGAAATTTATCTAGATCTATAGTGTTGTTTGTTGGATTAAATGCTGTATTATATGGTAATGGTATTAAAAATTCAGACAGCAGTTTTTTTCTATCTGAAAGTACACACGAAACATATATACTAATGCTAGTAACCCATCTCCATGACATAAAATCCTATAGCTTATTCCACATCTTGCTGTTACACACCATACCGCCCAGTTTAATTGATTTTGCCAACATTTAATATCACACCTTGCTTTATATCTTTTCAATGTATCATCATCATCATTAAATTGAAAAGAGTAGTTTTTGAAAATATCTAATGGCCTGCATGTAAAATAGGGGCACTGTCTGTATAATATTTTTATCTCCTTTAATAGATCTACTATTCCTTTGTCAGCTGGTGCATTACAGTTGGTTGCAGAACAAAGGCAATACGTGCCGTATTTTTTTGTTTGTTTGTTTTGAAATTGGATTTCATTATATATATATATATATATATATATATATATATGTGTGTGTGTGTGTGTGTGTGTGTGTGTGTGTGTGTGAGTTACCTCTGTTATAACGTCTGAGTTTAAATTCCTAGGCCAAATTCATGACTAATATGTATTCCAAAGGCTTTGTTTTAACGTTCCTTTGTTACAACGTTTAATTGATTATAGCGTTTGATGTGTGTGGTCCGCCTGAGAAAATTAGTTCAATTATAAGGTTTTTTATCACCTGACGTGCCGAAGAAACAGACACAATGGCGGTCAGTGCTCAAAAGATCCGATAGCCCCACGCCCGGGTCCCCTCTAATTTCAGATTGAGCCCTCCTGTGTTCTAAGTGAAGTGCCTGTCGGATTTCTCGAAAAAAAAATCTAATTTGCCTGAGAAAACTTCGATCGCGCTGATGAAATGCTGCATTTTATTTAAAGGTTGTTGAAAGAGTAGTAAATTATTAATATGTATCCCCATGTATGCCCCTTACCTTTATTAAGATCTTCCACTTACCATACTTCTATCGAAAGCTGTAAACTTTGTGTACAAAGCGAAGCATGTGACCTATGAATGGAGAACAGATTGCCTGGATCACCTATAATTAAGGCTCAATTGGCTTTAACACACGTGTCATTCTACCGGCGATAGGATAAAAATACCTTTTTTAATGCCGTCTATCGCACATACCGTTTTATACTTGAAATAGACCGCTTTTGAAAATGAACAGATTTTATATTTATAAAAAATAATTTTAAAAAAATCAGTTTTTTTTTTACGCGTTCTATTTATGCATTACAGAAAACAGCCAAAATCCAGTCTACTGCGTACCGGAACTGTTCCAGAAGTCGTTGCAGCTGGTTCAGTGATGCGTGGCTGAGTTGTGAGCTTAAAGCTAAAATGTGTACGCAACAACTTGTTAATTGATTACCTTATTGTTATAATCTGGAGAGTTGAGGACAAATGTGGGATGGTTTTTTGAGGTCTTATAATAAAGGGATCAAATGTGGTCCATGATGGCTTTTGAGTCTTTGATTAAAAATCGACCGTCCTTTGGCGGAGGTGAGATAAAAAGGAAAGACCGATTAAAAATGATTTCGACAGAAACACTTGAGTAAGTATTTTGATTTTTTTGTCTTGTTTAATTGGTATCGCGTTATTCAAGATGTTTCAAGTTAAAGTTTCATGAATAATAATTGAGCTGCCCCTTGCTCACGCTTACATTTGTGTAATGCAACACTGACGTTTTCACATAAAAGTGATTTTTATGATTCACAGACTGATGCATGTACATGTATGTTGATACTTTCATCAGATGGTAAAACTTACTGATTTATCATTTTTTTCTTCATGATAGCATATATTTATAAAAATGTATGTTGTTTTTTGAACATTTCATTACCGTTACATACGAGTTCTGACAGTAATTATACCAGTATAAATTGTTTACTATGTATGTCCAACGTCATCGACATGGACAAGTACATAAACATTTTGAAAAATAAATGAATTTGGATATAACTATTGTCGGGTATAACGTTCTAAAATCCCAGTCCCCTCTGAAACGTTATAGCCAATCTTTACTATATATATATATATATATATATATATATATATATATATATATATATATATATATATATATAAGGTTTTATTTATCCAGGTATCTCATGGTCAGGAGATTTTTTAACATAATTATGTTAGCATAGGGCTCAAACATGATCCTTTTAGAAAGGGAGTATGTGATAATTCTTCCCCTGTGTTATCTGGTAACAAAACTATGTTAAGCCCTTTTAATGAGTGAACCCTAAAGAAAATTACTTGTATTCCTCCAAGTATGTCAAGATCAGTGGATACTTAATGCATTTATATTAGCAACGACCCAAACAGAATTCTATTAGAAATTAATGATAATATCTGTCTTTTCACTGATGTGTCTGCTAACAGAATTTTGTTCGGGCCTTCAATCGAGTGAGGCTTGTGAAGACAATGCTTCTGTAGCTGCAATTATCTCAAGCGCAAGAGATTCTTAACAGAACTTTGTTAGGATGGCACTCTAACACGATTCTCTTCTCTCCTTGTCTACATGCTAGCAGAATTTTGTTAAGTCCTTCATGGTATGAACCCTGATAAGACATTTTTCTTCTGCTCCAAGCATTTCAAGATCAGGAGATTCTTACGGGCATCATGCTAACTACATAACAAAAGTCTGTTATGAGCTCATTATACAGCCTTTGGTTTTAGTTTTTTATCACCCTTGAGGCCAAATTTCTTAACTGCTTTTGCCTTTCTATATACTTTATTTGTAAACTTAATCCACGTAATGTAAACGGTATCATTAACATTTAGTATGAATTATACTATGAACATAAATATATTGAAAATATTTTATCATTTTCTTTTGCTTGATATTATAACTTGGCCTTATTTTCATATGACATATACAAGTTTTATTTAGCATTTTATTAGCCAGGTAAATGTAATATTTTGAAAACAGACTATTTCATACCATAGTAATATGGACTTTATACAGGGATTTATACAAATAAGGGGGGCAGGAGGGGGGTGCTTATATAAATACAATGCCCATACAGCTATGTCATAACTAGGCGGTAGATAGACCCATATATGCTCTGTGTAAATCCCTGCCGTGGCAGAAATAAACGTTTTCAACAAGAAGTCGCAACTTTAGAATCACGCAATACTTAGATTACTGGGAAGATCATTAAAGAATTTCGCTTTTGTAATGTTACATACAACTAACCCGAAAAGAAAAAGTATGTAAATATGCCATGAAACTTGGTAAATATTACGGTCATCACCTAAGGATGAGCATATCAAGAAACCACTTTGCTCCTACAATTTTTGTTAGGGTTATTGACCTTTTTTTCTTGTAGCATGACACAATTTTATTAGCACAACTATCCCCAAAGTTGTTGATCGATTGCCATGAAATTTGGTAAATATTATGGTAATCGCCTTAAGGTGCACATTGTGACAAATCACATGGGTCCCATCATATTTGTTACAGTTATTGCCCTTTTTATGTTGTAGCTTAATGCAGTGTATGACAATCTCATTAGCGCAACTTGCCATGAAACTTGAAAAATATTATGGCCATCACCTGCATATGCGCATATCAACAAATCACTTTGCAGCCACAACTTTTGTTAGTTATTGCCTTTTTGTTCTGCAGCAGAATGCAGTGTAAGAAAATATCTTGTGAATGCAACTTATCTTGCAGTATTTTATTGTTTGCTGTGAAACTTTGTACATATATTGGTTATCAGTTAAAGTTGCACTTGTTAACAAATCTTTTTGCTCCCATGATTTTTTGAAGAGTTATTGCCTTTTTTCGCTTAACCGCTGGGTACAATGTATGACAATTTTGTAATACAACTACTCTTGCAATTTTGTATACGCACGCCACAAGGCGGAACATATTATGTTATGATGATGTCCATCCGTTTGCAATTACGTTTATGCACAACAATTCGAGTTCTCCTCCATCTACAGATACCACACTTTGTGGATGGTTACACTTGGGTTAAGGAAGAAACCTATCGATTTTGTGTCAAAGCTTAAAGGTCACGATTAATGTGACTGATAGAAGAAAGAAGAGAAATGGCTTCTGCACAATAACTCTAGTTCCCCACCATCTACAGTTGTCAAAAAAAGAAGAAAAATGGTTTCAACATAATAACTTGAGTTATTCATCATCTACGGTTACCAAACTCTGTGCATGGCTTGCACATGGAGTAAGGAAAACCCTGTTGATTTCATGGTCAAAGTTTAAGATCACTGTGACTGAAAGACTAAAAATGGTTGCCGCATATTAGCATTAGTACTAAATTACATAGTTAAACCAAATTTTGCGGATGGCTTGCACTTTGGGTAAAGAAGTCTATCGGTTTTGAGGTCAAAAGGTCAAAGGTCAAGGTCACTGACATTAGCTCTATATTATAGACCTAGACCAAACTTTTCAGATGGCTTACATTGTACTTACACTATTTTCACAAGAGTTGTGTCCTTTTTGCTAGAGACTCATCTCCGGGGATGGGTTTGGAAGAGGAGGGGGTATTATTCTATGAGCAATTGCTCATCATTCCTATAGTTTACACTAATTACTTTGTTACTTCTAGGTTAACCCAGTGTAATATTTTCTGTCTTTCAAGCTAATCTCCTGTTGTAATCATGCTTTGTTAATGAAACTTTGTCAGGCTATTGGTGGCATCATTGTGAACCACCCCAGGGATACAAAAGTCACTGTGATCTACTTTTCATGCCCACCACGACATTGGTATGGGGCAAAAACATTTGTAACTAAATACTTTATTTTCAGGTTAATCTCAGTGCAAAAGTTTAGCCTTTTCAAGATAATCTCCAATCGTAGGCTTCAAGTTGGTGTTTCCATGGGTGTTGCTTGCTTCATTCTGAACCATCCCAGGAGTAAAAAGGTCGCCTACTTTTCTACACTTATTACCGTATTTTCATGGGTATCCCAGTGTAAGAGTTTTATCTCTGTGCTAATCTCAAGTTGTAGTTTTTATGTGTGCATAAAACGTCATCACAGTATTGCTTGTATCATTTTGAATCACCCCAGAAGTAGCAAGGTCACCGTGACCTATTTTCTTGTAAACGAATTACTGTTATTTTCAGGTTAACCCCACTATAAGAGTTTTTTCTTTCAGGCTAATCTCCAGCCCTTGGCTTCACATTTTTTAAAAATGTTAGTGTGCTGCATGTATCATTATGAATTATATCAGAGGTAAGCAGATAAGAGTGACATACTTCTCTTTTAATAATAAGTGTGTTGTATATACGTTAACATCAGTGTAAACGTTTGTTCTTCCAGGCAATTTATTTACTGTAAGCATGATATGCTCATTGATTATGGTGAGGTTATACATTACAATATTCTGAATTACCCACAAGGAAAGTTGGATTATAATGATTGACATTTCTTTGGAAACTGTGGGGATAACATATGCAACTTAAAACTATGAGGTACAGGCATTCCTGGTAGTCACTCTCGTTTATTTGCTTTTGTGCCCAATGTCATTACTTGTTCCATACAGATCGTTATGATATAGATATTTAATATTCATTAAAATATTGTTACACAAAGCATTAAATAATGATTCTCATTTTCACAGAAAAGGAAGTTAAAAATTGTCTAATATAAATGTCATGAAATGGGTGTTTTGGTATAGGCTTTCCTAAAGGTCCTCAATTATCTTGACCAACATCTGGTTGTATACGTTAACAAGCAGTCCAATAAGACCGACCTAGGACCTATAACAAGACCTACATGAAAACATCCATTTAATAGCATACTAGTATGACATGATGCAGAATGATGCTGCCTTGCATGTATAACATGTCAATAAAAAAATGTGAACTTACATTTGTTTTGAGTCTTTGTGTAGTCTGTACCACATGGTTATATAATCTTAAAAAGGCCTTGAATTTG
Source organism: Margaritifera margaritifera (assembly GCA_029931535.1). Taxonomy (NCBI): domain Eukaryota; kingdom Metazoa; phylum Mollusca; class Bivalvia; order Unionida; family Margaritiferidae; genus Margaritifera; species Margaritifera margaritifera. The sequence goes on along the minus strand of JAQPZY010001477.1, from coordinate 1,856,438 downwards.
GACGGTTGACTTTAGAAGTCCTTGAATTTCATGACAAAGCTCTATTAATTTGCTATGATATCCTTGAACTTTCTGGAGGAACACTAAGTCACACAACGTAATAAGTTTTGCATTTTTATACATAAATTAATTTTTAGAATTGCCAGGTTAGTTTAGCTCTGGGTATTTTTCCAAGTACTGATGTTGCCACTCATGACAGCTAGAACATTGACATTTATTACAACCAATATTTCTGCAGTTTAAGAATGCAAGTAGAACATTTCTTAGAGAGAAATTATCCTTAAAAATCTTGAGAAATCTCTGAAAAAGGTCATACAATCTGTACAAACCATGTACATGTAACAGTTCTGTCAATTCAGTTTAGCTTTAATGGTCATAGCCAAGAAAAGTTTGTGGAATGGCCTGTTGTCTGTCATCCGTCAGTCCATCAGCACAAGTTATCGCTACTCCTCCTAAACTACTTGAAGGATTGCAATGAAACTTGACACACACATTCATTCCAAGGTCTCTTTGGTCCTAAATGAAGATGGTGCTGCTTGGACATCCAGTATGGCCACCACAGTGGCCAACGTGAAAATATTGTTATTGCTTCTCCTGTATGAATGGTCATATCAAAATTAAACTTTCACTAAAAGATTTTGTGTGATGTCTTGTTGGTCCTAAATGAAAATGGTGCCAATCTGACCGCTAATATGGCCACAATGGTGACCATCTTGAAATTCTTTTTGTTGCTACTCCTCGTGAACCGAACGCCATATCACCAGAAGACTTCTTATGCCATCTAGTGGGTCCTTTATGTAAATGGTGCCGATCTGACCTCAAATATGGCATCCAATAAGGCCATCATGAAAATCTTGTTAACACTACTCCTCCTAAGTGACATAGGATTTTCACTGAAAGACTTATAATGATGTCTATTTGGTCCTACATGAAAACGGTGCCGATCTTACATCCAATATGGTCACCACACTGGCTAATTTGAAAATCTTGTTATCGCTCAAGAATATCGGAGATGGATTCAACACTCAGCATTTAGGAAGAAAAAATGGTCTTCTCTTTAATTCCTGGAAATTATTTTTGGTCAGTAGAGCGTCAGTCCTTTCGAGGGACTCTTGTTTATAACAAAGTGTTATAGGTAAGTGAATAAACACCGCACGTTGTTTGTGGTCATTTTATTTATTAGTTCACCTCTACAAAGTAGAGCAGAGCTATTGTACTACACTCGTTGTATGTGTCTGCATCAACACATACGAAAGCATACACAACTATACAAGTCTCTACCGGAGCGATTACAGTCTATCATAAAAGCAAAGGGATTTTGAAATAGTAGAACTTGTATTATTTTCTTCTAAATTTCTTTGAAACCATGTTTTTAAATTACAACAGAAACAATATCACGTCAACACGTTATACGAAGTTGCTACTCACTTCTTACCCATTATCGTGTAAAAGCATCACTGCAATCCAACCATTCCTTCTTCATTGGGCCTAGACAACAGTTCAGAGTGGGTTTCATAAATCCTATCTTCTGGAGATGTGGCTAAGGTTTCTAACTTTGTACACACATGTAAATTATTTGTACATTCTTGGTTAAATTATTGTTTAGCTGAAGTTTTTTTGCACCCCGTATACACACTGGTATACCTAGCATCACGAAATTTGATGAGTGGATACATAATGAGTACTACACCATCATCACAAAGGCAGGTCACTGTGACTCATATGTTATGCTTCACTTTGGTTAAATATTGCTTTATTTGTATTTCTCACGCTCTGTTCATGCTAGAATCATCAAAATAGATTGTTGTATGCATGTATGTTAGTGGCACATCCTTACAAGACAAAAAAGTCATCCTGACCTTCATATTACAATTTAATTTAAATGTTTGCATTTAGCGAATGACCAAGTGGTGTTTTGGTTTTTTTTATGCACCCACTATACATACTGGTATATCGATAATCATGAAACTTGGCGAAGGGGTGCATCTTAATGAGTACTACATCCATAAATGCATATATATACACCATATTTCTGTAAGATAAAGAAGCAACAATTTTGCCAAGTGTACAAGTAAGCCCTCCAACAGCGAGTTGTGGTTTCTTCTGCTTCTGTCTAAGCTATCAGACTAATTTCATTCACTCGGTGATGTTATTTGACGTGGTGTGCGAATGAGGTGGGATATATCTTATTGTAGTCAAAACAGAGTCGTTTGCCTTATATTTGGTTGTAGCAAACAAACAATAAAGGAGTCTATATCTCTTTCTTTGGTTATTTTTGTATTTGTATTTGAGTGAATGTATATGCTGCCACGAATTGTGTGGATGACAAGTCCGCATAATTGTATATATATATTTACTATCCACATAATTATGCAGTCTACACAAAATTTCCTCTTTGTTCAACTGTCACACGTCTGTACCTTGTTTATCATTCAAGACATGGATAAAACAAAACAAACACGTATTTTTTTTTATCTCCTTGCCAACAAAGATATGAAAGTTTATAGCATCTTGACTTTTTTTGTTGGATAGTTGGCTTGTTTATTCATTGTTTCGTTCATTTGTTTGTTGTTTGTTACACTTTGTTAAACCTTCAATATCACAGGCCTTATTTCAGCTACACTCTTCAAAATTGGTATGTGGATGTATCTTGGGAAAGACTAACTCACTCATATCAAAAGTGGGTCACTGTAGCTTAGGTTATACGCTTGTATGTCTTGCATTTGCAGAGGATCATTTGATAAACCACATATATCTTGAACCCTATTTCATTAAAATTCTTATCTGGATGCACTTTACGAAGACACACTCTTCAATCCAAAATTAGGTCACTGTGATCTATGTTTATGCTTAAACTGAAATTTTCAGAAGGGTCAATGTTAAATCATCAGTATCTCAGTCTCTATTTCACCCGCACTGATAAAAATTGGCATGGATGTGGAATCATCTTATGCAGACTAAATCACCCATACCAAATGTGGGTCACTATGACCTAGTGTGAACATTTAATGATTTGTATTCTCTGAGGTTAATTTTGTACACGATCAATTTCAGGCTCCATTTTACCTACGCTTATCAAATGTATCATAGTCCACATAAACGCCAAGTCTACACATAGCCCACAATTTAGTTGTCATTGACACGTTATATGCAGGTCCACATTTAGTGTTTAGATTTTTTTGGCTGAGCAGAAGGAACATGTAATCCATATGTCTTCATCCGTATATACAAATCCACATAAATTTGTAAGTCAGGCCCATATTGAGTATGTGGGTTTGTCTTGGTTACTTTATTGACAGAGCAGAAGGGACATGAAACCCATGTGTCTTCATCCGTATATACAAATCCACATAAATTTGTAAGTCAGGCCCATATTGAGTATGTGGGTTTGTCTTGGTTACTTTATTGACAGAGCAGAAGGGATATGAAACCCATGTGCCCTGTTTGCAAGTCCACATTGTCCACTAGATATTTGTGATTGATATGTTATATACAGGTCCTCACTGAGAGTTTGGATTTCGTTTGATTACATTATTGACTGAACAGAATGAACATGTAACCCGTATGTCCTGATCACTTTGTACAAGTCCACATACATTTATATGTCAGATCTACATAGTCTACCAGATATTTATCATTGCCATGTTATATACAGGTCGTAGTTGCGTATTTGCAGTTGTCTTGGTTACTTGACTGACTCAGCAAAAGTGACATTTGGCCCACATTCATCTCTAAGAGCAAGTCCACACAAATTTGTATATCGTAACCACATAGTCCACTAGGTATTTGTCGTTGATATTTTATATACATGTCCACACTGAGTGTTTGTATTTGTCTTGGTTACTTTGTTGGCAGAGCAGTAGGGACATGTATCCCATATGTCCTATATACAAATCCACACTATAGTTTACTAGATATCTGTCATTAACATGTTATATACCAGTCCACACTAAGTCTTTGGACTTTTTATTAACTGAGCAGAAGTGACATGTAACACATCTTCTCATCCCTATATAACAGCGTCTCTAGAACTGAAAATTGTGTGTATGTATGTATGTATGTATGTGTGCATGTGTGTGTGTGTGTGTGTTGAAGGTGGGGGCAATTCTCTCTTCCATATAAAAGATGGGGTGGGGAATATTCTAAATATAGGAGGGATTTAACAAATAATTATTGGTATGGTGGACAGTGATGTGCTTTTTGCGCATTTAGTTTCATCATTAATGCAGTATTTGAGAAACTAGTATGAATACCGCAATTTGGCATTCTTAAATAGACTCTGTATACAAGTCCACATAAATGTATAAGTCTAAGTTCACGCAGTCCACTAGATATTTATGACTAACATGTTATATACTGGTCCACATCGAGTGTTTGCATCTGTCTTGGTTACTTTATTGACAGAGCGGAAAGGGCATGTAATCCATGTGGCCTATATATAAGTCCACATACATTTGTATGTCGCATCCGGATAGTCCACTTGATATTTGTCATTGACATATTATATCCATGTACACATTGAGTTTTTGGATTTGTCTTGATTACTTTATTCACGGAGCAAAAGGGACATGGAACTTGTATGCACATTTATCTTGAGACAAGTGTTTCTTCTATTTACGCAAACCCACGTAGTAAAAAGCTTGAGATCACCTGGACTTTATTTCAGGAGACAGCGTATGGAAATGTACATCAAGTTTAGGTGGACATAGTGTTTATTCACTATATCATTATGTAGACGAAAGTTCAAGGGCCATGATTCAGGTTTACAAAAAATGAAAATTATATGTTCACATCCATGAATTTTTTGGATGAAATTGCTCTAATCTATGGTTTTAAAAACTATGTCAAGAGTAAATATGAAATTTGTTTTGACTATTTATTGGTCGATATACAAGTCCACAGAGACCTATCTGAAAACAAAGTCCACATACATCACGTAAAGTATATATATATATATATATATATATATATATATATATATATATATATATATATATATATATAATATACATTGGATAAAAAGACAATACTATTTAAAGAAAATACATATCTTTCTCTTACTAATTCTTCGGCGCAATGCCTGTTCCTTGGCCGCTTCAGGACTCACGATACTGATTCAATTCGGATAGTAAACCTATGGAAACATCATGATAGTAAAAATTCAATAACTTCAAATTTCAGAATGCTCATGCTCAAGCCTATATTTCTTAATATAGACACATCCTTGATGCAAGCTTCTGGGTAGAGAAAATCATATGAGCCTCGGCATTTTATTGATCCATATGTGTTTTCAATTCCGCCCCTAAAGAATCATGTGCAAATTTCAGTAATGCGTTTTCTAAAGTCAAGTCTTTGAAAGGACTGAAATTTCATCAATAAAACATTGTCCCTATTTTTCTCAGTTACAAATAGGATAAGCTCTCAAAAAATTCTTTTAACTAAAATTTTACTTTTCATTATCAATCAATCCTGGTCAGCCAAACCCATATATACTCGATTTTATCTTCGCTTATTTCTAGACTGGTTCCCATTTTGCATATAATTAGACACTCATAAATTTAAAGTTATTGAATTTCTATATCACAGTGTTTCCACATGTTTACAATGGGAGTTGAAATCAGTCCTTCATAGCAGAAGTGTTTTACTTGTTATCTATAGTACACATAACATACGTGATGAACACAGATTCAGGTCAAGATTCGCATGTAGATATCACCATTATCAGATGAACCTAGTTGTTGACCTCACCTCTGTCAAAGCGCGTTTTTTAGTAAATAGGTATATGCAAATGCACGTCCATCATTACCTGCTCTAACTTGAAGAAAATTATCCGTGACCTATCCCTGGTCGACTCGCAACATGTTATATTTCTCTTTGACTTAAAATTAGAGCCAGGAACGTAACTACATGGTAAGTCCTAAAATATTCATACAACGTTTACTTTGTGATTGTACCTATTAATGTCATGGTATCGATAATACACTTCACACAAAATCTGTATTTTGTACGCCCAAAGGGAGTATGAATATCGCCCCTAAAATGATATGAAAAACATAATTTAATACAGCTTGGGTAAAGTTTACTGTTTCTGTATGGAAACTGTATAGTATACTGTATTATTTGTGTAAAAACACAGATGTACATGTGTCTATTTATGCTACAGTCCGCAAAACTATGTGCAGGTCTAATGTAATCTATATGGGCCTTTAAACTGTGTGCTATATAAACAATCCACATTCGTTATGTACACACGAGCTTTTACCATATTTACCACGCCATTAGAAGTATTAGAATTACACAATGTTACGTCAGCGCAGAATAATTGACCATTACTTTGGAATCGTCGATTACATTGTAAAACTTGTTAATGTTGACCACCCGATCACACACACGCACCCCCCCCCCCCCCCACACACACATGTAATCTGGATTCCAACTACAGCAATCACGGTATATAAATATAACAGGCCAAATTTAAAATTTCATATCAGGTTCATTAATATGGTATTTTTGTGAAGATCAAGTATCAGAAATTACAAATTAGCAAATAAAATATAATCCTTTTCATGGTTTTCGATCATGGTAAGTGCAAAAAAGTTATTTTATCTCCTGCAAACATTTTTTTTTTCTTCAAAAAGGGAATTTTTTTTGTACAGTGTATATAATGAATACAAATCAGATAATGGAATGGTTCTTTTTGGGTTAAATATTCAAGTAGTCACTACTGAATGTAACCAGATTTTTCTTGAGGCATAATTTACACATGTATGTGGTATATAAGGGGTTTTGTGTGGTTTAGGAGATCATATTGAAGTATAACAATTACAAACACACTTTTATCTTTTCTAAAAGAGTAGACTGCATGTGATAAATATGGGTAAAGCCAACATTTAAATAAACAAAATAACTAAAAAACCAAATGATAAACACCTTTATTCATGTGAAAGTGAAAAACAACTGACAATCATAATATCCATCTCCTTACTTTTCAAAAAAATCAAAATGGAAAATGTAACAATCTACAATCCAGGTATTTGTTCCTAATAAATGCTTACCTGTGTGAGAAACTTTTTTAGACTAACACATCTAAAAATATTGTTTTTATGATTTCAGATTTGCATGAAATATTTATTTTAATCGTATATTTCTTGTGAAAAGTTCAATACAGTAATACTGTATATACTTTTTCAATTTTATTTTTTTTTATTTCACAGTTGTATTGTGTTCTGATATTTTGTGTGACAAAACTATATCAAATTATTGTAAAAAAGGTAAAACAATGATAAAAGCACAGACAAATAAAGATGTTTATGTAGGGGGATGGATGTTACAACGGCCAAAAACATTGCTTGGGGGTGTGGGATCGCCTTATTGTTGCAGAAAATAACCACATCTACACAAGATACAAGTATACATTTGTAGGAATCTTTTTCTTTACTACATCAATTTAATAACCATATATATCAAGCAAGTTTGATACTGTATTGTAGCAGTAATGATAAAAACAAAGTGAGTAGAAATATCGTTGCCACCGCTACCATCTGTGTAAAGAAGAGAACTGATACGCATTTCCGGTTGAAAATGAGCAGTGGGTATGTTAAAATACAGCTCTATTCCCAAGAAACGAAGAGAAGTGGTAAAAAATTCTCGACACATTCCATATTTAGATACATGAATAAAGCTTCTCCTGAGTAAAACCAGCCCCGATCCACACAGTTTCTGAATTTTTCAAGAAACGTTTCTTAGAACTGTATCAAATTCTTACCAATAATGTATGGTTTAAAAGGAAAGCTAATTGGTTTCCTTTGAGCAGATGATGACGTAAAATGTTCCCGCCATTCATGAAATAATCCAATCAGAGATAAAAGAATTAGAGGCCCGTAAACAGATGTATCCTCTCTGTACAAAAATTGTATGATGGTGGCATTCTGCCGACGGAAGCGCCGCCTGATATAGAAGTTATTATAGAGAATTACAAATATGCACCAAACAGAGCGGAAAGTGCCACCCCTGGATTCTGTGTACGTAGATGAGAATTAATTACTGGGTCGACATGCAAGTATGTCTGCTACACACGAATACATATACCACCGACTTTGTAGGTTTGTTGATGTGTGCATGGTCGAAATGGTATAGGGGTTGGTGCTTACAGGCAAGGCGATGGGTTCCGTAACCCGCGGATCCGGGTTCGAATCTCCGTATAGTACGAATTAAAATTCTCTAACCTGTATGATATTATTTATTTGTATTGAAAAATTCTGTTCATGTTATTAAGCATTCTCCTGTAAAATCCAGGGATAGCACTTTCCGCTCTATTTCGTGTATATTTGTAATTCTGTATAATAACTTCTATATACCTTGATTTCTGTAGCAGGAATCCAGATGGTCTTTGTACGTAGATGAGAATTAATTACTGGGTCGACATGCGGGTATGTCTGCTACGCACGAATACCTATACCACCGACTTTGTAGCTTTGGTGATGTGTGCATGGTCGAGATGGTATAGGGGTTGGTGCTTACAGGCAAAGCGATGGAATCTCCGTAGAGTATGAATTAAAATTCTCTAATCTGTATGATTATATATACCGTACCTTGTTGTTCGTCCTTCGAGTTCGATGATGACCTAGACATCACTAACTGGTTTGGTTTCTGTGAGTACGTGAGTGGCTGATCAGGTCAATTTGTGCTCTGAACTGACTGTGGCACACTGGACAGGAGATGCTGCTTGGGGTTGATTGATCAATAGAGGACGTGCTGCAGTTCTGAGATTTACGCTGCTGCACTGCCTCTGCAATTCTCCTCAGTTTAAAGTCTGTAGCTCCAGTATGGATGAGACTGCGCCAGGTGGAGCGATTCTGTGCGAGATCTTCCCAGGGCTCAGGGTCAATGTTGAAATGTTCCAAGGATGACTTGAGGGACTCTTTGAAGCGTTTCTCCTGATCATCCTGAGATCGCTTTCTTACCTTCATCTCACCGCAGAAGATTTTCTTTGGTAGTCGCTCTTCTGACATCCTGGTAACGTGGCCTGCTCGTCTCATCTTTGATTTCATCAGCAGAGTGTGGATTCTTGGAATGCCTTCCATTGTGAGAACCTCAGTGTCTGGAACCCTTTCCTGCCATCTTATCATCATCAGTTTCCTCAGGCAGCCCATGTCAAAATAGTACAGCTTTATGCCATGGCGTCTGTATACCGTCCAGGTTTCGCATGCATACAGCATAGTCGGCAACACAATGGCTTTGTAGACCTTCAGTTTTGTTTGTAGACTGATGCGTTTGCGCTCCCACACATTTGCGCGAAGTCTGCCAAAGGCCACACTTGCTTTAGCAATTCTGGCGTTGGTTTCATCATCGATGTGGACTGCACGTGACAGTGTACTGTTGAGATAGGTGAACTTGTCCACTGCAAGGAGGGTTTGAACATTTACTGTGATGGTAGGCTCTACGTAAAGCTTTACTGGTGCAGGTTGGTGCATCACCTCTGTCTTCTTGATACTGATTGTGAGACCGAAATTGTCACAAGCTGAAGAGAGATGGTCCATACTCTGTTGCATGTCAGACTCAGATTTGGCATTCAGGGAACAGTCGTCAGCAAACAGAGCACGAACAATCACTTCCTGTAACTTAGTCTTTGCCTGTAGTCTCCTCAGATTGAAGAGCTTGCCATCAGTCTGGAATCTGATGTCAATCCCGGTGTCATAGTCACGGATGGCATAAGTAAGTACTGAAGAGGGTTTAGCCAACAGACAGCCTTGCTTGACTCCATTGGTGACTGGGAATGGTTCAGATGACTCGCCGTCGTCCACGACACGAGCGATCATGTCATCATGGAATTGCCGATCCATTACGATGAATTTCTCTGGGGAATCAAATTTTGCCATGATCGTCCAGAGGCTCCCACGACTGACTGTGTCAAAGGCTTTTGTGAGGTCGTTGAATGTCGTGCACAGGTTGGAGTTCTGTTCCTGGCATTTCTCTTGGAGTTGACAAGCTGCAAACACCATGTCTGTGATCCCTCGTTCTTTCCTAAAGTCACACTGACCCGTGATCAATGTGATGCACAAAGCAATTCAACAAAATTCTGGCTAGGATTTTACCGGCTATTAACAGGAAGGAGAAGCCTCGATGGCTGTCGCAGGATTGTCTGTTGCTTTTCCGCTTGTACAAGTGGACAATGTATGCATCATTGTACTCCCGGGGTATAGTTCTTTGAGTCCACATTGACTGCAAGAGTTCAGTCAGTTTCTGTGGCATGTGCGAGTCCCCGGCTTTGTAAACTTCTGCTGCAATGACACCATACTAAGGCACATTAATACATGTGCGAGGGGTCTGGGTGGCATTAGTGCGCTGTCAAGTGTGTGACCTCAGTGTGTCATAGTACCGCCCGATTAACGACCGGGGCTACATTCCAACACTAAAGTACATGCAACCATGGTCGTTATCAATGTGAAGAACAATGACGACCGCTGCCTTGAGTGTGTCATCCTGTACCCAGCTCACGATCACGTTGATCCACCAGGCAAGTACTGCGAATACATGGGCGAATGGCCTCTACCCTCAAAGCATTAGTAAGGCAACATACTATATGCCTCTTGCTGCTCAGTGATGGTGAAAAGAGCCACTATGTCTCGATAAGGATCCTCAGCGGCCTGGTATACAAGCATAATGGCTACGAGGAAAGAAAGCATGTCTGCCGCCGGTGTCTCCACGTTCAGCAAAGCCTACCTATGGGAAGCCCACACGAAGACTATCATGGTATAGTCGAAAAGCCCCAGCGTGTGACCTAACCGGAGCCAACAAGAACATTGTAGGCTTCCAGAACCAACACCGCCAGATGCGTGTCCCATGCATCATATATGCGGATTTGCAGGCACTGAACGTGCCAGTGGGAGTCAGTGCACGCGCAAGCGCAAATCTGGAAAAAGTCACACAGAGAAAATCACCGACAGGTCCCGTGTAGCTTCTGCTACGTTGTGGTCCGCTGCGACGGAATCTCCAAGAATCCGGTGTTATACCGTAGCAAAGAGGCTGTCGCCACGTTCATCTTGAGCCTCCAGCGTGAACTGGATGAGATCTGAGAGGTGTTTAGAAATAAGGTCGAGATTACTATGGATCCAGATGATCGTAAGGCTTTCCAGGAAGCCGCAGACTGCCACATCTGTGGCAAGGTACGAGATAACGAAAGGGCGCGAGACCACCCACTGCCATATCACCGGCAAGTACCGCGGCGCCGCCCGCAATGCATGCAACCTCAAGCTGCGGATCTACCCCAAGAAAACAAAGGTACCAGTTGTGTTCTATAACTTGCGAGTCTATAACAGTCATCTTATCATAAAGGTGATCGGAACAGTCTCGTCGGAGAAGATCAACACCATCCCAAACAACATGGAGAAGTATATGATGTTCTCCCTAAGGCAGCTAAAGTTGATTGACTGTCTCCAGTTTGTGAACAACAGCTTTGAAAAGCTGGTAGCTAGCCTAGCAAAAGAGGCATTCCGCGCCAAAACAAGACACGCAGCGCTTGGCGCTGACATCGAGCTCCTCAGAAGCAAAGGGGTGTACCCATATGAACACATGGACAGCTGGGAGCGCTTTGAGGAAACACAGCTTCCGTCGATAGCGGCCTTCTACAGCCCACTCAGCCGTGCCGGTATACCTGATAAAGACTATGAAGACCGATGTGCTTCTGCGTTCGAGACATTTCACGACATTTTGCTAAAGAACTACGGCCTCGACCCGGTCCATTACTACAGCATACCATAAATGAGCTGGGAGGCCCTCCTGAAGATCACAGGTACAAAGCTCGAGCTACTGACAGACATTGACAAGCACCTGTTTTTTGAGAAGGGCATCTGTGGCGGCATGTCGATGGTGAGCCGGCGGCACGCAAAAACGAACAACCCATTGAGTCCAGTCTGTGACTGCAAAAAGCCAACAAGTTGATTATCCCACCTCTACTCCAACATGATTCAGTGTTTGCCGACAGGCATATTTAAGTGGATTGACCCGCTCGAACTCAAAACCATCGCAGCAGACACACCCAAGGCCCACGTTATAGAGTCGACCTGGAGCAACTGGAGGAGCTTCATGACACACACAGCGACTATCCACTGGCTCCAGAGGCTATTGGCGTTCCAGGGGGCTAGCTCAGCGACTATCATCGTGCTTTAGTGAGCAAACGGGGGTGGGGGTGCACCAGTTAATTATTAGGCTAGGGCTGCGCGTCACCAAGTTTCACTGTGTGATTGACTTTGATCAAAGTGCGTGGATGGCGCCGTACTAATCCAAAGTCTGAGTTTGAAAAAGTCTTTTTCAAGCTCTCTTTTTGGAAAGACTATGGATGGAAAACCTAAGAAAGAGAATTCGAGTGGATCTTGTGCGACCTGAGGACTAGGAGGACAAGCTGCGCGGCCTTATTACCGACCCAGCGCTCCAGTCGAGGAAGATCTTTTGCGGCAACCTTGTTGCTGTATATTTCACTAAGGTCAACCTGAAGCTAAACCGTCCCATCTACGGCTGGCAGGCAATCCTTAACCTGAACAAGTACCTGATGTACGACTTCTACTACAATCAGATTAAGGCGCGCTACGGGGACAAGGTACACCTGCTGTACACGGATAATGCTGCTGAGCATCGAGACCGCCGATGTTTACCGCGATGTGGCTGAAGATTCTCACCTTTACGACATGAGCGACTACCCTAAAGAGCATCCACTCTAGAACACAGCTGGAACGACGAACTAAAAGGTTCTAAGCAAGTTCAAGGATGAGTGCTCAGAAAAGCCCATCGCCCAGTTCGTCGGCCTCCGCCTCTAGATTCACTCAATACTGAAAGCGGACAGCACAGAGATATGTAAGGCCAAAGACATCTCGAGAACAGCTGTAAAGGCCGACTTTATGCCTCTCCTATATCTCGAGTGCCTCCATGACCGCCATCCGCAGCGACCACCACAAGATGGGGGTGTACCGTATACACAAGACAAGCCTTAGTTCACTGGACACCAAAAATGGATTGCGCTGGACTGTATCACGACGCAGACAGAAACACGCAATGATGGAGGAGTATCTCAACGAGGTCTTGACCAGATAAGAATGCATTTAGGTGGTAGCTGAGTGCCATCAGGCACAATCTGTAGTTCCGCGCAAACGAAGCCACTACGGAGAGAACCGCTACCCGAAAGATGGTATATAAACGGCTGATTAGGGATTTTAAACCGGTCAGAACGGGTTATCACCATTAGCGACCACAGAGGGTTGGTGGCGCAACGTTGCGTGACTTCCAGCTTTCCTGTCGCAGATAGGCACCACACCAGGGTATTTGAGGGCAGGCATTGCTCTTCCAGACCTAGCCTTAGAGCAGGTCGCGTCACAGACGCTGCAGACGTCCGTTTTATCGACCGCACAGACGTAGCCAGAATGACATCAATAGGTATCTTACCTATGAGCAGCGTTACCTCCTCCTCCAGGGGCCGCCACAACGGCCGGCAGACGCTGAACCCACTGAGTGCTATGCGCTGCATGCTAGCACTAGCGGTTGTAGTCTCACTCTCGAGCTGGACATCGGAAAGCAACATCTCCTGGGCGTCATGTGCCCAAAGAGCCGCTCGGCTAGAGTACGGTTGAAAGGCTCCACATGAAACGCTTGGGCCACTTTAGCAGACCCTGCTTGTAGATACGTGCCAGAGCGTCGGCGACTTCTGACGTATACTTTGTGGCTAATAGTTTGGTATTCTTGTAAGGGCTGGCAACGTCAACCACGGTCAGCGTATACTTGTACGTGCGTCGCATAACCTTGTCGTACGGCAGAAACAAGAGGTCGGTCTAGTGCGTCTCGTTTGGGCTTGAAACATCAAACGATGGATGGGTGATTTTTCGTGGGGCCGGCAGGTAAATCTGCCACATGGCCTGCTTCTTGTGCTACACCCTGGTAACATCTTGTGATATTTCTTGAACGCTGTCACGCCCTTCCAGTAACCTCGCGGGGTGTAGTATATCGCTGTAAGTATAGTATCCATTGCGTTTCCATGTTCTGTGATTTTAGCAGTTTGCCGTACTATTCACTCTTGAGCTACAAACGAGCAGTTCGCGGTCCAACTCGACAGCACATACCAAGCCAACTATAGCAAGGCACTCCAGGAAAGCATATAACCATTCCAGCGCCTGGGCAGTCTGTGGAAATTCAAAGTCACCGAGCTCAAGCATTGAGGTCACGCGGTTTTGCAGAAAGTGGGATAGTGATTGCTAGGCAAAGGACAACAGCCGTGCGGACCGTCTCAAGCGGGCGGTCGGCGATGTGTTTTAAGTCGAGATCCTTGTAGACGCCCCAAACACAGTCATACAGGCCACTTCGTTCTCCTGGAGCTTTACGCTGATCTTTTTGACGATGATGCGGCAGAGGTTTTTCCCGACTATACGATTGGCTGCCGGCGCTGATGCGCCGCCGCTCAAAGTAATTGTGAATGTCAGCCTAGTGGTTTTGGTCTATGGTGCTTGGATTTTTAGTCACCATGACGGTGCTTTTGATTCCCTTCACATTGAATGCACGTCAAATTACGCAAAATGGGTCGAGTTTATTTCAGTATTATGACATGTTTGTGCTTCCAAGAACGGTGGGTTGCTATTGAAGCTCCTGCGCAATTCCTTTAATAGACTTGATGAAACTTGTTGAAATTTGTTCTGTCTGCTTTATCCAATCATGGCCGAAGGCGGCGTAGACATGCAAATGAGCGACGTTGGTGGTCGCGAAAAAAGTCTTGCTGTCGATAAGGAGAAACATCATTCACCGAAGCGAATGAGACAGAAGAGCTATCGAATGAAAATCCTTTTTGGGCCGGCGGTGATGAGGTGCCCATTGGGTGGAAGCCAGAAAGTATATTAATAGAAAGGCTACTAAATCAATGCTTAGTCCAATTCGATCTGTACCGCAAAACATTGGACTTCTCTGAACAACACACCATCAAGCTCAAGTTTATGGCAAAGCAGAACGGCGCCCTCGGAGTAAAGTGGGGATGGAAATGGTTCCTGATAATGTGCAAACACAACACAAGTAAATTATTGGCCCCATCCACTCTACAAAGGCAATTGGGCGCTGGATTTGTCAAAGCGTTAGGTCTCAACGAGGACTAGATAATGGTCACAGTGCATTGGCAGCTCGCCGCAGCCGAGGACTAGATAATGGTCACAGTGCGTAGGCAGCTCGCCGCAGCTCGGGAAAAAATGCCAGCCAACACAAGCGGGTTGTCAGATATCGAGCTCGTTTCTATAGGAACCGATGACACAACACTCAAAGAAGCAGAGGCACAGGATCCAGACGGCCTCCCGATGCATTAGATCCTGGGCCTCAACGCGGTGCTTCAAAGGACGCGTGGCGAGCCTGTAAATAACCTGGCGAAACTCACAGAGCTCGATAATCACATCGTCCTAGAAGAGAGAAAGCCGACTGAAGCGCCAGGAAATACGAGATGGCATTCGACAGTTAAAGGAGGAACGCTAACCGCGGCTAAAGGCTGCCAACGCCAACCGAGAGGCCCTCGGTAACCAAGTTTCTCGGATTCGGAGAGCATCAACAGAATCTTCGATGAGGACACAACACTCGCAGAACGATTGTGAACCCTCTTTTGCGAAAAGTACCTCACCATCGCCTCAATTTTTACGCCGCTGGGGTTTATTATAAACACGATTAGTGCTCACGGTCACAGGCGGCGCAACGAAACAACCTCCCGTCGTCCCGACATCTAAACCTAGCCCCAGCAGCCCAAAAGAATGTGTCAACTAGCAGCTACAGCGGCTAGCCTGATGCTGAAAACGCTCCCAGAATAGGTTTTGGCGGCGCTACCTGGTTTCATTGGCACTACTGTGTCATTCCTCCTAAAACCCGCCGGCAGTGTCGTTGGCTGGCTGGCCGAACATATGTTGATGCTCGTCGTCACGATTGTAATTGCTCACGTTCACATTAGCACGAGCAGACAGCATCGCGAGCGCGAGGACAGCGCAGCACAGGGTGCTTGTCGCTCAAGAGCGGAAAAACCAAATGACCGCAAACTCCGACGCAATACCAGCCACGACTAGTGTTGTTTTGTTGACATCGTGGTCTTCGGATTCTTTTGATGCTTGTACTTTTTGCATGGTGCCGGTCCGCAATTGTGCTGCTAACATGTTCTTCGTAGGTGGGTCAAAACTGACCTTTTCATGCTTCGTTTTCTCCGGTTGTTGTGATTTGCAAGCAATGCTTGCATCGCCGGCGGAGCTTGGCATCCTAATTGAATTAACATCGACGTTGGTGCCTAACGCCATGTCGTCGTCCTTTCCAAGTAGTTCATTGTTATACCCCTGGTAGGAGCCAACTTTAAGATCCATGTCGTCCTCCAAGGATATTATCTAGCTTGCTTCTGGCGTATCTGAGCACTTCATGATACTTTCGCATCAACTCAGGATGTCCTTTTCGTGGGCGGTCTTATCTTCTACGTTTGCAAGAAACTGTTTTTGTACATCAAAGGCCCCCTGATCCCATTATTCCGTTGTGTGTTTGAGTTTGCGCGTCCAGAATTGCTCAAACACACACCCGAACGCTATCGTTGAGACACTCTACCTCGGCTAGAGTAAGCCCTTGCGACTTGTCCAGCATGAAATACACAAAGCCGTGGTTAGGTCCGTTGTGCAGCGTGAAGTTGTCAACTTTGTGCTTATTTGAAATGTCAAACGCATACATGTTGGGGTTCCATATATCACGGACTGGCTGATAGCCGCTGATGACACTGTAGCTATATATCGTGCCCAGGCCTTGGTTTTTGCTGCCGCCATTGTGAGTTTTTATCAACATTAAATTCATTGCAAAATCGCTCGTGGATGACCATGTTGATGCTGTTATCAAACGTGTTCCACCCTGTTTGACCCAGAAGGGGACACCGCATCTAAATAAAAAACTTTTCGACAATATAGTAAAACGCAACCGATAAAAGCTGTGCAACATCTCTGGCAGCCCTGCTTTCCCGGACAACAAATGGTCGCGGACGCCGACGCCACAGCCGTTGGTTGCGCACCAGACAGCAAAGTTTAGTTTACTTTGCCAAAACTTCATCTTGCCGTCTGCTGTTCCGGAGTACCTTTTGCCCACAATATTCATCCGCTAGACGAAAGGTAGCACATACTATTCTGCCACGTCAATAAATCTGATACGGAACGAAACACCATCCAGCACAAACACGTCGAGGATGAAGAACAGTTCTTGGATCTGCGCTTTCTTCGCGTCGTTATAGTTAAAGACGCCGCCGACACTGTATTTCGCCTCGCTATTAAAGCGAAGCACTTGTGGCAATACCATTGTGCTAGCAGAACCAGTGCGAATGTATGTCGTATTGACCAGTCCTATAGTTGGGCCAGTGGCTCTAGAACAAGTGATATATGGTACCGACGTAGCGCTTGGAGATATTTCGTTCAGTCAAGAATGGTACAACGTTTTTGATGCACTTGACCTCAATACCTTTCTTGTGAGACCCACCCCAGTCGGCCCGGTAACTCTCATCACCGTTCTTGTAGGGTATTATGGTATAGATACCCTTTGGAGCTACCAGCCTCACGTTTAACCACGGGATCAATTTAACTGTGTAATTAAAATAAACACTCCGAATTCACGGTAAGAAAAAAACAAAAGATGATTCCGGTGGTGGTAGGGGGGGGGGGGGGCGTTAGGTCCACCCAAAACTTCAGAGATTGCTACCTCCAGAAACTGATAGCCTAGAGAGAGCAGATGGGTTTTTACTGAATTGTATGATAAAGGTTTGGCTTGGTTTGGTTTTGTGGGGTTTAACGCCATTTTTCAGCACATGCTAGGCTATACATGGCGGCCATTATATTTGGTGGAGGAAGAACCCAGGAAGACCCCGAGAAGAACCACCGACCCACGGGAAACTACTGGCAAGCTTTCTCACATACCCACGCTGGTCGAGCCGAGACTCGAACCCACGCGGTCAGAGGTGAGATATGTGAGGGATCTGTAAAGGCGAGCGCCTTAGACCACTGGGACACCCTTGGCCCATTATGATAAAGGACAACGGTTAAGTGTCAAATATCACACACATGAAAAATAGTTACATATATATTGAAATATTTCTCATTCAATAAATCAACATGAAGACTTCGATACTTGATGCATCAATAACCAAACAAGTAAGAAAAAAATTACAACTCCCTTTAAAACGTTTTTTAACCGAAACAAATTAAGATGTGTAAATCAGCAAAATTTAAATAGAATCAGAAATTGCAATGAGAATAGATTTTACTGCCGTAACAATCAAGATTTGTATGTATTATTGAGCCATCATGCAAACATTTCTACAGCTAGACATAACAATCACACTTATGAAACGGCCGACTCTGGAGGGAAAACAAGTTTAGTATAGAAATTGTTACCGCAGAACAAAACCTCTAAATATGTTAAATAGAGGCGAAACGGGCAATGCCATGGAACTTTTGTTTGATATTTTACAGACCAAATTTGGACAGGACATAAACAAAAGTACAAAATGGATGCTTGACAGCATACATTATTTTAATTACACATAGATAGGTATCGACCGCTCAGAGAAAGCTCATGCATTCATAAAGAGATTTGCCTGAATAGGTTAAAAACAAAAGAGAATGTATTTACGTAAAAGAGCCAATATTGATAATACATGTTTTTCTATGATGTGGATTGATTTTTAAATACTCCCAGAAAAGATAACTATCAAAATACAAATTTAGATAGATGCAGTCATTTGTTTGATAAAAATCTGGTAACAATAGAGGACACTGGGAAATTTCAAAATGACTTTTACATATCTATACATGTTCATGAAATCCAAAATTCCATCAAACCGGTTAAAATAATTATTATAGCAGGAGAGAGGCATGTTAACTAAAAAGATTGAAGGTATCACTATGTTTAAATAATTGTTTTTTTTAAAGATTAGTATCATCTCTGATAAACAGACATCACAGACAACAACACATCTGTAATTGAAATTTACCTCTTTTGAAAATTAACACATTTTTCGAAAAATTGATAAAAAGGTATTTTTACGCGTGCTATCCGTGCATTACAGAAACCAGCCATAATCAATCTACTGGGTACCGGAACTGTTCCAGCAGTCGTTGAGACTGGTGCAATGATGCGTGGCTGAGTAATGGGATTAAGGCTAACACGTGTACACAACAAATTGTTAATTGATTACCATATTGTTGTAATCTGGAGAGTTTAGACCAAATGCGGGATTTTTTGAGGTGTTATAAGTAATATAGGGATCAAATGTGGTCAATGATGGCTTTTGAGTCTTTGAAACCAACTTCCGGAAAGTATTGATTTCATGACGTAAAGCGCACGAGTTGATTTGTTTGACTGTTACAGTGCCAACAAAAGAAATATATTGTAGTATTTGTTCCAATCACAGTAATAAGTGGATAGATGGACAAAAGGTTACCTTGCACAGGTTCACATCGGACCCGGAAAGAAAAAATTTGGATAAAGCGGTGCAAAATATTTAGAGTGGATTTCCGCTTCACAAGTTACGGCTCCACCAGGATTTGTAGTCAGCACTTTGCGGGAGGGAAAGGACCAACGATCTTTAACAATTTACCATCAGTTTTCCCAACACTGACATTTAAGATTTCAGTAAGTACTACTACTACTTCTAATAATGATAATAAATAATAAATAATAATAATAATGATAATAATAATAATAATTCCATGCATACGTCCCAAACAGACGGCACGAGAGAGAGTGCATTTAAAGAGATTTAAGCTCAAAATATGTATGTCGGGGAGATTCTCGCTGTGTATATATGGGTGCTTCAGATTTTTAGCAACTTGTATTAAAAGGTCTCCTTTACCTCATAAGGGCTTGTGGTGTACGTTTTCACTTAGCATGTATCAACTTAAGGACAATAAGTACTTGCCTTCTTTGTCCGAGGTTTAGCTACGATGTCATAGCCTCAACATGGTCTACGAAGTAGGGGTACTAATATTAGTACTATCTGAATCCCAGATCAAGTTTTAACTATTCTTTGCCAGTGTAAAGAAGTCTTATGAAGTATGTGTATGTGTGTGTGTTTGTGTGTGTGTGTTTGAACAAATGAATGTCAATTGATGTTGTTGTAGTTGTTAACTATGTAGACTATCACATATTTATATACTAATTCACACCCCAATGAAGGCTCAATATACAGGCCATGGCGCGCTGCATGTTTACATTTATAAACAGAGTTTACTGTCATACAAACGTTTAGTCCAACATTGTTCAGTCACAGCGTGGGTGTGGGATGAATACCTGTGAAGAATGCTTTTGTATTATGTGTTTTACACCATTTTGTTTTTCTTTTGACTGTAGCATCATTCTACGGATCTATCTACCAGTAACTCTGAAGTGTCTGATAAGAAACTTAATGCGCTGGAGGATCCCGAAGAGACTAATTACAATAGTGATGTTTCATCAGACGAGGTAATAGAAGCTGAAGTAGTATCTCTGCCAGCCAGCTCTTTAAATGCATCAGTAACGCTATCCGAAACCAAAGTACGCAAACCCATGTTTAAAAGTCATTTAGGACTGTTCACACCCAAACAGACTTTGATGTATGGTTCAGGGACTCTAACGCACAAACAAACTTCAGTGGATTTCATGGAACCAAAGATGCCAGCATTCAAGTTGCTTAACCCACAATTACATATCATGATATCAGAGATAATGATGACGAAGTCCTCTTCTATACAGGGATACCAAGTGCAATGTTACTTGAAGCACCGTTTGATGAATTAAGAGAAGATGCTAATAAACAAACATAGAGGAAGAACATCGTTGGCAGTAAAAACGTTGCATTTGAGGAGCAGGTTGCAAATGATTCAGAGGATTGGCAAAAAAGTGATCACAATGACTCAGGACGGCCTCGGTTATTGAGGCTGATTGATAAATTCTTCTTTGTGCTCCTGCGACTAGGGCTTGGGCGTCTGCTGGAAGATTTAGCGGATAGATTCCGAATATCTACCAAGACATGTGGAACAATATTCAACAAGTGGATTGACTACCTTGATACACAGCTTAGTTTCTTGGTGAAATGGCCAAGTAAAGAGACAACTGAAGAAACTATGCCTCATTCATTTAGAAAAAAAGTATGCAACTTTCCGCGTTATTATTGACTGCACAGAGATCAAAACTGAAACCCCAAGCTCCCTAGTTCTTACGTCTGCCATGTATAGTGATTACAAATCACACATGACTTTTAAATCTTTAGTTGGAATAAATCCTGCATGTACGGTACTTTTGTATCAGACTTGTACATAGGAAGCACTAGTGACAAGCAAATTACTACCTTGTGTGGCATTTTGGACTTATGTGAGGAAGGTGATGCCATTTTGGCAGAAAAGGTTTTTTTTTATATCAGACCTAACCACCCCAAAAGGTATAGATCTCATCATTCCACCATTTAAAAGTAATAAGAAGAAGCTATCCAAGCACGAAGTACAACATACTAAAAATATTGCTAATCTACGGAAAGAGCAATAGAGAGGATACAAAATTTCAGACTGTTGCAGGGTGTGATGCCAGTATCCTTGGCCAATCAGTGGTCAAACATATGGAAAATTTGTGCAAGACTTACTAATCTACAACCATCATTAGTGCTTAATAAATAAACAAATCTTATGAAATACCCAGTATTCCAGTTTTGTATTTATCATGATCATTAAGATATTTTGTTAATATTTTGCTTTTGACGCTGTCTCAGGAATGTATAGAGTTTAGACATATAAATTGTGCATTCACATACTAGTGTGCTACTGACCTTTAGGTAAAACAAGTTCAGTGACTTTTGGCATTGGAGTGATTATATTATCCTAGGCAATGTATGTTGCATGTACACTAAAATATTTCTATGAGTGCTTTCATCTTGAACAGTAGATTCACAGCTACACAGAGGTCCACATCACAAACCTTTTACACACAGACATCTTCCATAATTAAAAATATTTGTTGCACAGTTAAAAATGTGCTCGAAATACATCAAGTTAAAAGTCAACTCTGACAAACTCATTATGTGCATAATGTATATATATATATATATATATATATATATATATATATATATATATATATATATATATATATATATATATATATATATATATGCTGAAAACATCACAGTTAAATTGTGGTTAGCATTACATGATGTTGTTTCCATTTAAATCACAAGTTTTAACATCTTACATACACCTAACGTATTACTTTCACTATGAAAGTGAAAAATATTACCCAAGCACCATATGGATACCTCAAGAAATTGACGTAGCTGTTCCTGTTACGCTTGTGCTTGTCATGACGTGATAAGTCAGTGTTTGATATCCTTGAATGAATGACATAATAAATGAAAGAAATGGAATTGGATTATAAACATACAGTTACCATGTTTATCTGATATAAGTGATGTTATAAATGAATTGAAGAATTTTCTGGCTTCTTTGATTGAAAAGTTTTCATCTATATAAATAGTTCACCTGATCACTTAAACATTCAATGAAATAGAAGGCTGCTAATCCACTCGTATACACCTGATAGAACTAGACACCACCATCCAATAAAGGACACATCTGCACTTAAATGTATGCACCATCACAAGCACTTACAGATTTATCTATACACTAATACAAGCAGTTACCGTTTTATATAACACTAATACAGGAGCAAACCTCTTTGCACTCTTCGTGAATATAACTCCGGAAGGACAGCCTTAACATAGAAATCATTTAGTTTATGGACCATGCTACTCCATAGTATGTCATCAAAAACTAATCTTTGTATATTGATTCCCTTTAGTGTCAATTCTACAAAATCATGGTACTTTCTGTTACTAACGACCATCTGACCTTGAGTTTTGTAATAATATATGTGGTGCTTTTCAGAACTACACTGTTGTTCTCATCCATTATGTCAACAACAAGGTCACATTCAGATGTATTGAAACCTTGGTGCAACTTATGTGATTAACATAGCTTCTTCTTGCAGGAGGCTCATGAACATATCCCCATTTCAGATGTCTGTTATCAAAGACTCCCTGGTACAACATAGACCTAATTATATTATGAGGTTCTTGAACTTGCTCGTCCCTTCTCCTACAGATCTGGCCAAAATGGGAACTTGTAATTCTCTCCGCTCTTTCCTCATGTCACAATTCATTCCTGTTTTGTCCTCCTGTATTTCTCTCAATCTTTATGGTATCCTCCTTAGTCACAGCAAGACTTTTGAGTGTATTTTGGAAATGTTGTTGGCACTTGTCACTCCGAAGATAATTTTATGATGATGGTTAAATTTGACATTTAGTAGTTTGGGAATTTCAGATTTTGATTTGTTAGGGAAAAATAGTAGCCAACCAGCATTTGAGTTTGCAGTTAGAAGTTTGTGTCTGAAGCGGTTCTCGTCAACTGTTGGTCTGAAAGCTGCATTTTCCGATTTTGTTTTGATGCAGGCATTTTCCTCAATGTTAGTAATGGTCATGCCATTCTCCTGTGGTTGTAACACATGCCTTTTAAATTTCATATATTGTGCTTTCTTGGGGCTCACCTTTCTTTGTCTAGGCTCATTCCACTTGCATGGCCCTGATGTAGCTGAAATTGTGCCATCCTTTTTATTCCGTGTAATTTCTTCTAAATATAAGAGAATATATTGTAATTATGAAACAACTGCATATATACATGTAAAGTTACATTTTTTTCTTTCCAGTAACATGATATATGTATCTAGATTAAACTCTATATGGAGATATTGAAACCTGTTCAAAATTGTATGCTTTCCTATAAACTATGGATGTCATGATTTTATTGAATTTTGTGGATGAACCAAATATCATGAACATTAGAAAGGAAACGAATCTTTAAAAAGTTGAGAGCCGACTGTTCAGTCCACAATTAAAAATGCAACTGTAACTAACAATACATTTCAGGTAAACTGAGTACCGCCCCCACCCCTTATGTTAAAATTAGTTTCTAATTGTTTTTTTCTTACATAGTTGTTTCTTAATTGACATTAAAAACTCCTAGGCTTCCAAAATATGGGTATGACATGCTGGTGTATCTGTAACATCTGAGTTGGGTATGATCAAGTGTTGCTTGATCATTAAAACTATACACAAATAAATGTAGCATTTTGATCTTATCGTAATTAAAGCACCAATTTGAATTTTTAAAAAGGTTTAAAAATCAGATACCCTGCTCTACAATTACAGTTGGCTGAGTGTACCTTCCAGTAACCTTTGACAAACAAAACTCATACATCGTGGTTGGGATTTTTCTCTTATTTGTTGTGGGATGGATGGAATCAATTTGCATCTGACGATACAGTGGCTGCATTCCTCGGAAATATTGTTATATTCCAATAAGTGCACATGTCCGTCTTCCAGACAGACTTTCAATCTCACCTGACATTTGCATTTCATAGTAAGCACCAGAAAATTGTAAATATCATTGTTAGTAAACCCTGGAATACTTGAAACATTACTTGTCCAGTTTTCGAGCGACTCTAGTTCGGGAATTTTTTCCCCTAGTGGAGTTGTCAGTTTATGACATCGTCTTCTCTCCTGCTCACGGTTGTCTTCTCCGTCAAACTCATCAAAGTTTTTCAATTTCAACTTAATCACGCCTTTAGCCTTATTGACCAATTCTTTTTTGTGACCCGTTAACAACTGTCCATGCCTAGGATAGTAACTTTTCAGCTCTTCGATTGTTAAACTGTCAACTTCTTCTTCGGTTTTAATACGTTGGTCCATTGCTCGTCCTATGTACTTGCCGGAAGTTCTAAGCATGCAGCAGCGCGCTCTGGCAGACAGGGTAGGTAACCACATTTTTACATTTGTCTATTCAACAAAGACTTTTTCCACATAAAAATGATTTTTATGATTCACCGGCTGATACATGTACATGTATTTCGATACTTTCATCAGATGGTAAAACTTACTGATTTATCATTTTGTTTTTTTTATGATAACATGTATTTATGCAAATGTATATTGTTTTTTTAAAATTGTATTACCATTGCCTACGAGTTCTGACAGTAATCATACCAGTATAAATTGTTTACTACATGTATGTCCAATGTTATCAACATGAACAAGTACATACACATTTTGAAAAATAAATTCATTTGGATATAACATTTCTCGGGTATAACGTTTGAAAGAGCCAGTCCCCTCTGATACGTAATCAACAATATATATATATATATATATATATATATATATATATATATATATATATATATATATATATATATATATATATATATATATATCAAATACAATATATGTATAATGCCTGAAGAAAGCTCAGTTGTAACATTATAATAAAATCAATATCAATTAAAAGTTCCTTATGTTATTTGTTGTGATTATTAAAGTATTATCGTTCCAGAGGCACAAACTTCTAAACAACAAAATTATGAAATATCTTTGACAATCGTAACAGCAAAACTCATTCCATCAGAATTTTGTTTTGATGTTAAACTGGTCCGCATGAGATAAAAAAATAGTTTACACAGGAACTGATTGTATTAAAGGAGTTTACGGTGCGTTGTTAACGGTTCAATTTTAAATCCGAAACTGGTATATACTGGAATCTCTGCCAATTTGAATTAACTTATGCACCAAGGCACTAATTTCAGTACCACTGCCGGAAAAAGTGCGAGATACCTATATGAATGTAAGCGTAGTATATTAATACCTTCAATACACTCCTGACTCAGAACAATATGAAAAACAAATGTCGATATATATATATATATATATATATATATATATATATATATATATATATATATTCAGTAATTAGTTTAGTTTGGATTTTGTCATAAATTTCCTTTTGTTATTATCTATTTACCTTTTTAGTTCATTCATTCTAGGACCAAAGGCCCATTTTCGTGTTCAATTCAGTTTTTGGATGCCTCTATGCTTTCCTTTATTTCGGTTTTAAATTTATCCATTCTGCCACTTATTGCAAGAGGTTTTTTATCAATATCAGTTCTGAATGCATCTGTTTCTGATGTATTTGCTTGTTCTAAGTCATTGAAATCTTTTTTTGTTCGTTTTATCTTTTGTCTATTTCGTCTATACTACCTTGCACCACACCGATGTTATTAATTATTTCTCGATCAACATATTTATAAAATCTGTTTTATATTGTTCAACCTCAGCATGTAACTTGCAAAATTCAGCGAATGTAAACCTTGTTATCGTTTTGATCTTTTCACTCAACTCTGTAATAGACAAATCTTAAGTTGTTTTCATAGCTTTTATCATGGTGTTCGTACGCATTTTTATCGTTCGTACGCATTTCGTACGCTGTGCGTACGCATTTGTCTTCTTGTTGACCTCTACCTTTTTGGTTGTCTTTGTTAAATCATTCCACTTCTGCATCTCTGACAGAGTATTGGTGTTATCTGTTATCCTGTTGTGCAATTCAGTAATTGTTGTGCAAACATTATTAATTAGCTTTTTATTATCTTGATCGTTTTGTTGTATTTCATTATTCAAGTATTTATGTAACTGTTCACGGTTGAGATTGTAAAGTGCCTTAGTATTCCACAAAAATCTCTTTTTCTCCAAAACATCTAGCTCACTGTTTATCCTCTGCTTGGTTGGTTGTAAATATTATTGGATGTTAAGTATATCACCTGCACTTTCTATAACTGTTTGCAGTGTTTGAATAGCATTAGACAACCTGCTGAATCGTTGTTTAAACAAGTCCTGTGCATGTAAAATCTGACTTCTTTCTCATAAATTTGTTTTTGTAGCTCTTAGATTTTTTAGCTCTTATATTACCACACCGTTTAATAGCTACCAATTTATTATAAACTTATTCCCTCCGCATTTTGAAATATTTTCAAAAATTATCCTCCAAAGTTTTAAATATCCGATTATCAACTCGCTTTTGTACAAACCGACTTGTAGAAGCATCAGTTAATTTGTCAGGATCACGTAAATTTATGATACCGTTATTGCTAATACATAGTTTAACATTTCTCTTATGAATGGATTAGCAAAATATATTTCTTTCTCAGGAAGACCGTCGATTGTAATATAGATCTCCATTTGTATAGGAAAAATATAAGCAG
Source organism: Margaritifera margaritifera (assembly GCA_029931535.1). Taxonomy (NCBI): domain Eukaryota; kingdom Metazoa; phylum Mollusca; class Bivalvia; order Unionida; family Margaritiferidae; genus Margaritifera; species Margaritifera margaritifera. Next base: position 1,829,318 of record JAQPZY010001477.1, on the reverse strand, counting down.
CCTAGAGTTTTTCCCAAGGTACAGGCACCTGCCATTTGCAGTGTGATGTAGTGATTCATATCTGAACTCTCGTCTATTTCACGCTTATTTCCTTGGATATATAGTTTCAATTAATTTATAGATTATGCGTCACTTGCAAAATTTTTAATTTGGGAATTTTGAAAGTGAGTTTTCCTCCTCTTGTATGTATATTATTGTGTCAATTTACACTTTTTGAGAAGACTCTCATGACTGACCTAATTATGCTAATTTAATTATACTAATTATAGTACTCGTTCCATAATTTCACAGCGACTCTTTTAGAATTACAATAAGCAATACTGAACTCTCCTAACTTGTCAGAATAAGTGTAACAAAATGAGCAATCCAAAGAAAATTGTTCACCCTTAACGCCAGTTTTCAGAGAGCAACAATCTGCAAACGAGGTCAGCTACAAGCTCTCAGTCTGGGTATTTGATCTGTAATAATGAACATGTGAGTAGAGTTGCCCTAATCCAAACTGGATTAAACTGAATCAAAACTGGTATTATGCATTGTCTTGTCAGAAGATGAAGACAAAGTAATTTAGAATCTAAGTGCACAAAAATCTACACATTCTTAAAACTGATTTGTTTTTATGCCCCGACTTCACCCCGTCGTATCTATATGTGAATGGGGAGGGGGCATAGAGTGTTACCCATCTCCGTCCGTCACGTCACAGATTTAGTTACGTTCAATAACGTTTGAAAGACATTTTTGAATCGAAATTAAATTTGGTATGAGGCTTTCAATGAACAAGATCTGGATCAAGTTCAATTCCCCCCCCCCCCCCCCGCTTTTTGTGCTTTTTCTATTTTTTTTTTTTTTTTTTTTGGGGGGTGGGGACAGATTTTTACGGGATTGTTGCCTCTGTTTGACTTAGTATGTTGTACTCCAATGTCGTTTCTGCTTAATTATTTTTTTAAAGACTTGATGGATTTAAATCAAATTCAGTATGAAGCTTTACATAACGTAGGCCTAGGACAAGTTTGATTATTGATTTTCACCGTTTACAGTGACAAATGTATGGCCCCTACTTTGCCCTTCATTTTCCGCTCATTATCATTTGTAGAACTTTATGGATTGAAACTAAATTTGATATGAGGCTTTATATTAAGAAGATTTATTTCATTTTTGATTTTATTATGCAAAGGTCCCGGATACACTTAGACCCTTGTCTTTTATTTGCATCATATTGGTAGGGCATCCGTGGTGCATGTACACATGTCCTTCAGAATTTCTCGTTATTTCATAAAGTCTTTAGATTATCTCCTTAACTTATGAATGTCTCATTTCAGTTTTGACCACGGAGAATGAATTTTTTGTGTGACGAAATGTTGAGCTACATCTCTCGACCTAGCAAGGACCCTTTCATATATGAAACAATGACGGGTCGTCTCCGTCGATTTGCGGAGCAGAATCCAGATAGAGACGCCATTGTTTACTATGGTCTCGACATGAAGAGAAGGTCCCTGTCTCGACGAGAATTGTTGGAATCGGCAGAATCATTAGCGAGCCAGTTTGTGCAGATGGGAGTAAAAAAAGGGGATACAATTGGATTTTGTATGAATAACTCCTTGAATATGGCTATAGCAACTCTTGCGGTAATGTTTGCCGGAGGAGTCCCATTTTATACGGGAACACAACTGAAAGATGGAAGCGATATTGCAGAAATAATTGACATGATGGAGTCTAATTTCTTCATTGTCGACGTCGTTGAAGGTGACACGAACTGGACCATAGCTCAAAATATTCGCGCATCATGTAAGTTACCTCTCTGTGTGATCTACAATGGAAAGTCTAGCGCTCCATTCAAAGAAATGCTTTGTCTTGAGGATATCATGAAAAGGCCCAAGATCAGTGTAAATTTGCCAGATCTTTATCCTGAAGATTTACTCCTATTCTTTTCGTCTTCTGGATCCACTGGTACTCCAAAGCAAGTTGCCCAAACACACTTCAGCGTTATGAATTGGACCGCCATGTCTGGCAAGGCGTTCGGCATGACAGAAGAGTCCATTTTCTTCAACGAAAGACCAATTGGCTGGGCTGTCGGGAACCTAAGAACACTCTTGACAATGGGAGTTACCCGGATTATGGTGGATCCCCAGATGGCGTTTTCTGGACAACATGTTGAACAAATATGTCAAATTATTCAAGAGGAACGCTGTAATTACGTGTACGTTCCGGGATATATCGCCCAGGATCTGATATCTATTCCCAATCTTCATCAGGGTTTCAAGGCAGTAGATGTCATGATATGTGCGGGAGAGAGGGTCCCCAAAAGATTTGCATGCCTCATTGGAAGGTTCTGCCGCACTTTGTTTGCCTATTACGGAAGCACGGAGCTTGGCGGTGTGATTTGCTTCTCAAGCCAAAACCCAGAGAAGTTCGAAGATGGCATCGCTGGCATACCGCACGATGGTATTGAGATCAAAATTGTAGACGAAAATGGCGATACTGTAAAACGAGGTGCGTCCGGTGAATTACTTGTACGAAGCATTGGTCGCTTTGTTGGGTACTTTAAAATGCCAGATCTGTTGGAAAAGGCAGTGGATAAAGCGGGCTGGTTTCATACGGGAGATATAGCTCACATACGAGACGACGGAAACATTGTGATGGAAGGAAGACAAGCAGAGGTGGTTTCCATAGGCTCGATGAAATTCTTTCTTTGGGAGGTTGAGAGAGTCCTACAAACGTGTCGTGGTGTTAAAGCAGCATTTGCGGTCGGTGTCCCTGACCTTCGATTACATCAGGTTGTGTGCGCTGTCATCATACCCACAAATGAGTCGCCAGTAACAGAGGAGGCGGTAAAGAAATTTTTGGATGATAAATTTGTGGAAGTGTCAACGGCGATGGCGGTGACCATCAAGCCCAGATATGTCATCTTTATAGACAAAATTCCTTATTTAATGTCAGGAAAAGTAAATCGAAGAGAAATGGCCTCGATCGCTAGATCACGCTTGGGACTTTGAGTTAATATTCGTCCTAAGTACGATATATTGTGTATATTTTCTCTATGGAAACGTGGAACGCAACATTTTCTTCGTAATAGCACATAGAATGCTATTTCATATATTTCACATAATCATACCCGGAGCTTTTGTATATATTATTTTTTCACTTCCCCTGTAGCAGAATAATGTGAAGCATTTAACATCTATTGTACATGAAACAGTTCTCAAGTTAGATATTACGAAAGTGATTAGTTGGTCATATACAGTCGATTATAAGAGAAAGAACATACGTTATTGCATCATGATTGTATCCACATTGCGCCCATCACTGCGCCAACCGTAAATAGCAAACAGAACACAAAGGAACTAAATGAAAGTGCACGCTGTGACGTCATAGAATAAAATTTTACTAATGTTGCAGACTACGTCCGTAAATAAACCCTACAAGAAATTCGTACCCGAACATGCGTAACTTGTCGCCGATAAAACAATAGTCAATTATTTTCTTTAATTCCTACAGCAAAATGATACAAAAATATAAAAAAGGAATACAAAAATAAAAGTAGTAGTGAACATTTTACAGTAAATTGTCCTTATATATATATATATATATATATATATATATATATATATATATATATATATATATATATATATATATATATATATATATATAAAATAAAATTCAGATTGATTAAAAGTAGAAAGAAGCAAGTTATGTCCAATGGGTCTATTGGCAATTTCAACTCGATGAAATGTTTCTCTGCAGATAGGATAGAATATTGAACATGTATTGAACGGAAGCTGACCTATTTGGAATGAAAAGTTCATCTATGTTTGACATCGCAAGTTTTTATCCAATAGTATAAAAAAAGAAAAAAGTCTTGTCTTTTGTATTTAAAAAGAAAAGATTCTACAAATATGTAGAATTATCAGTGTAGTCATTGTTTTGATAGGGAAGCAAAGGCAGAAAAGGAGAGAAGAAATAACTAAGGATAATCATGTATTCTGACAGATTGCATTAAAATTAATTCCTGATCAATGCAAGGAGGAGAATTACATTTGTTTATTGTGTCTATTTGATGGAAATAAAGGTATATCACAATATATATATATATATATATATATATATATATATATATATATATATATATATATATATATATATATATATATATATATCCTGATTGACCGCACATGTATGTGTGTATGTAATTTAAATCCTAAACTGTATTGATAAGGACTGTCAGCTTTTGCCCAATTGTTTTTTGGGTTTTTTTTTTTTTTTTTTTTTTTATAAAATGTATGAATAAACCCAAAGGACTGTAAAGACTATTTTCATGTTCTCATAGAAAAGTAAATGCTTTATAGATGCATATGATTTTACTGAAGATATTCATATGGAGAGGGGGGGGGGCAGATATGCTTAATATGTGAATGGGTGGTAAAAAATGAGTTTCTGCAAGTCATTTGCAGATAACTGTATAATCAATATGTCATGCAAAACCTACTTTTTCATGCAATTACATCAATATATCCTACATATTCATTTGCTTTATGCATGTGCGTGCATAAATGTCTCTAATAGAGATGTTATGGACAAAGGCGCATACATGTGTGTGCATACATGTCTCTGATAAAGATGTTATGGACCAAGGCACAAATTGCTAAATACACACATTTGCTCTAATTGTGATTTTTGTTGGGGTTTTCCAATAAAATATTAATATCGCCACAAAATAAATGAATAAGTAAGTGCTCTTTTTCCTAAACGGGAATCAAGCTAGCACGAACACAACGGAAGTTACAAATACATGTTGCCTATCTGACGTCGAGACGACGCTATCTAGAGCATTTTACTACAGACTAGAAACTGTGAAAAAGTAAGTAATTCCATCCAATGGGCCATTTGCCAATTGCCAGACGGATGCAAAGTTTTAAAGAGAGTTATCTTCCTTTGCATATAAAAAGAGAATTTAAACAATAAATTTGCTTCTAGACTAATCGGAGACCAATAACGTAATTTGCATCAACGTATATCTAATGCTGTTCTGATGTACTCTGTAAAACATGTTCGAATTTTGCAAATGTCAGATAAAAGTGAATAATTCAAATTATTGTTTCATTTGTTACTGCCAGCCTGTAGTGTTAATCAACATTCTTCTGTTAATGTTTATGTTCCATTCATGTGTCAAGGGTGTAGAAATCAGAGCCATGAACATCTGTACCAGATACTTATAATCAGATAGCTTGTGAGACAGTGAACTTGTTGTAAGGTCAAATACAATAAATCTTGTGCTAGTGTGTTTCAGACGTAGAGGAGGATTGTCGGTTGAAGCTGGGATAAAGATGTATCATCAGGTATCTCTACGTTAGTGACTAATTCCCCAACCTATGCTTACGCGAATACCTAGCAAGGATTACGTAAAAAGGTTATGGCGCTAGGAGAACGTGACATATGTATGTGACCAAAATAACGAAACTGTAGATTTTGATCTCCTTTCATGGAAAAATCTTTTGACAAAATGTTCATTATATCCATAACTATCGTTAGTGGCAAATCCTATACTAAGAATGATATTTAACATTCAAATATAAGGAGAATTTTTGAAGAAGATGGCTGTAGTCATCATACTCAAAATTGTTAATAATAAACAACTTTAGTTAGACTCCAAATAAATCGATTATTTCCCCAAACTGAAACCTAAGTAATTTACCACAGATGAATACAGGCAATGATAAACAAATAGCAAACGGAATCACAGTATAATACTTACGTACTAAGTAGAAGTTATCACACCTTTGTTTTCACATCACACCATAGTAGTTATAGCAATGTTCATCGTGGACTACACACCCTAGTATCCTTTTTTAATGTTATTTTCAAATACTAAGACACTCATCCCACTATCCTTCAAATTAAAAACACAAAAACGCGACCACCCACCCACCTATGCTTTTTTCAAATATCAATACTCTACCCACCAGACAATAATAATATTTTTTCCGCAGAAATACCTAGGCCACCCACACTTCTATCCACCAAATTTGTCACAAAAACACTATTCCACCTACTGTTGTAATTTTCATTAAACCATAGGCAATCCACCTCCTATCCGCCAAAATTTGTATTCAAACTCTAGACCACTACGCCTCAAAACTTTCTTAAAAGCCCTAGGGCACCCAGCCTCTTGTCTGCCAAAATGTTTGCGAACACTAGACCACCAATACTGAATATGTCCACAAAACACCAGGCCACCCCGCCCCCTCCTATCCACCAAAAGTTTCACAAAAACACTAGGCCACCAACACTCAATCTAAAAAAAAACCCCACTATAATCTATATAAAAAATCTAAACTTAGTATGCAGAAATCCAAGAGAACGTGGTCCTAGCGTAACTTAATTAATGATTGCTTCTCAATCCAGAGCCATTTCAGTCCAGATGAAGTCAGTCATTACAAAACACAACATCTGTAAGATGGTTATAGAAATACGCAGACACATATATTTAGCACCAGGCACCGATAATAAAAATTTTTTATAAATAAATAATGGATTTAAGATTCGAAAAACTAATAAGCAGTGCACCTTATCTTTATCCTTCAACTTAGTTTAATGCTTCAGTAATCGAGTAATGATAGTTGAATCGAGCAGGCTTTGAGTTACCAGCGATATTTGACTTTTTTTTTCATAGATAAACTTTTGTAACCCAGATCCTGGGATCAGGTTTTTCATCCAACATTGAAATGTTTACTTGTTTTTTTTTTTTTGTTGTTTTTTTTTTAAACTGAAAAAAAAGACTTACTGATGAAAGTTCTCTAATCTTTACCATAATATATTTATAGCAACATGGTTATTGAAATCAAGGTTGTATTTATTTGCTAAATATGTGTTACGTCTCTGCATAATATGTAACAATGATTTAGCATTTTGTAACAAAGTCTGCGGGGTTGGGTTGTCATTCCAGGAAATATTACAACGTAGTCTCATTGGAAGCATGCTATGATATTCTGTATATGTCATTAATTTAGTATATCAAGATGTACCATATTATTCCCCAATTTCATCAAAGATGAATTAACCTCATTTGCATTTACAGAGTACAAGTATTTAAAATTGCTCATACAAATCAAATTCAAATAATCAGTAATCTCATGATAGAATTACAGCCAAAGCAACTAAGCAAGTTTGACTTTATCTATCAGTATACCAAGTAAGTTAAATGAATCTTAGTATATATTGTGTAGACTGACTTAGTTTGCCTGTTTACAAATTATTACATTTAGGGTCTTTGTGATGCGAGCAGTTATGTATACATTTGCACATTTATTTGAATCATGGAGATACGTAGCATTGTTGTATTTCCGTTATTTATAACAAATAATTTTAATAGTAAAATTGATAAACCTTTACAAACAAAGGGAAATAAAATATATTTGTGTTGATTATACAGGTTATTACCTGACAGCATGTATATCAAATATATGTGTGTAAGGAAATCATTGATCATCAAACTATCAAGCACATTTTTGTTCTGAATCAAATGAGTAATTAAAGACATCTGAACCTTCATGACATGATTCAGTGAAGATTGCATTTTGAAGAAGTATAATTTGCCCATTCCTCTGTTGTAGTAGAGGGCATGTATATGACATATAACAATGAACTTGCCCATTCTTCTGTTGTAGTAGAGGGCATGTATATGACATAACAATGAATTTGCCCATTCTTCTGTTGTAGAGAGGGCATGTATATGACATATAACAATGAACTTGCCCATTCTTCTGTTGTAGTAGAGGGCATGTATATGACATATAACAATGAATTTGCCCATTCTTCTGTTGTAGTAGAGGGCATGTATATGACATATAACAATGAATTTGCCCATTCTTCTGTTGTAGTAGAGGGCATGTATATGACATATAACAATAAATTTGCCCATTTTTCTGTTGTAGTAGAGGGCATGTATATGACATATAGCAATGAATGTGCCCATTCTTCTGTTGTAGTAGAGGGCATGTATATGACATATAACAATGAATTTGCCCATTTTTCTTTTGTAGTAGAGGACATGTATATGACACATAACAATGATACTCTGTTGTAGTAGAGGACATGTATATGACATATAACAATGATACTCTGTTGTAGTAGAGGACATGTATATGACACATAACAATGATACTCTGTTGTAATAGAGGACATGTATATGACACATAATAATGATACTCTGCTGTAGTAGAGGACATGTATATGACACATAACAATGATACTCTGTTGTAGTAGAGGACATGTATATGACATATAACAATGATACTCTGTTGTAGTAGAGGACATGTATATGACACATAACAATGATACTCTGTTGTAGTAGAGGGCATGTATATGTAACATAACAATGATACTCTGTTGTAGTAGAGGGCATGTATATGACACATAACAATGATACTCTGTTGTAGTAGAGGGCATGTATATGTAACATAACAATGATACTCTGAGAAACTCAGCAGAATATAAAATGTCCGCACACACAGTCATCACAGAAAATTATCCACCATATGAAATAAGACCCACCTCTCAAAAAATCCCCCAAACAGCAACAACAACAAATGGCAGTCTTGATATGAAAAGCAAAAGTTAAAATCAGAAAAGTGAGAAAATTAATTCGCACAATTAACGTAAAGAACAGTAAGTGCTCGTATACAAAGCGAAGCGCTTCTAATGACCATTCATAGTCACTGGTCAATTATTATCACATGACTACTTAATAATAGAAGCTAATGAAATATTAATGATCTATAATATTTTAGCAAAGTCGAATGGTTGTCCCTCTGAACTGTGTAAATGTCTCTATCTATTTGCCTATACGATGTATGCATTGTTTAAATGTCTCTATCTATTTGCCTATACAAATGTATGCATTGTTTAAATGTCTTTATCTATTTGCCTATACAATGTATGCGTTGTTTAAATGTCTTTATCTATTTGCCTATACAATGTATGCGTTGTTTAAATGTCTTTATCTATTTGCCTATACAATGTATGCATTGTTTAAATGTCTTTATCTATTTGCCTATACAATGTATGCATTGTGTAAATGTCTCTATCTATTTGCCTATACAATGTATGCATTGTTTAAATGTCTCTATCTATTTGCCTATACAATGTATGCATTGTGTAAATGTCTCTATCTATTTGCCTATACAATGTATGCATTGTTTAAATGTCTCTTTCTATCTGCCTATACAATGTATGCATTGTTTAAATGTCTCTATCTATTTGCCTATACAATGTATGCATATGCATTGTATAAATGTCGCTATCTATTTGCCAATACAATGTATACATTGTGTAAATGTCTCTATCTATTTGCCTATACAATGTATGCATTGTGTAAATGTCTCTATCTATTTGCCTATACAATGTATGCATTGTTTAAATGTCTCTATCTATTTGCCTATACAATGTATGCATTGTGTAAATGTCTCAATCTATTTGCCTATACAATGTATGCATTGTGTAAATGTCTCTATCTATTTGCCTATACAATGTATGCATTGTTTAAATGTCTCTATCTATTTGCCTATACAATGTATGCATTGTGTAAATGTCTCTATCTATTTGCCTATACAATGTATGCATTGTGTAAATGTCTATATCTATTTGCCTATACAATGTATGCATTGTGTAAATGTCTCTATCTATTTGCCTATAAAATGTAGGATTGTTTAAATGTCTCTATCTATTTGCCTATACTATGTATACATTGTGTAAATGTCTCTATCTATCTGCCTATACAATGTATGCATTGTTTAAATGTCTCTATCTATTTGCCTATGCGATGTATGCATTGTGTAAATGTCTCTATCTTTTTGCCTATACGATATATGCATTGAAATGTCTCTATCTATTTGCCTATACAATGTATGCATTGTGTAAATGTCTCTATCTATTTGCCTATAAAATGTATGGATTGTTTAAATGTCTCTATCTATTTGCCTATACAATGTATTCATTGTGTAAATGTCTCTATCTATTTGCCTATACAATGTATGCATTGTGTAAATGTCTCTATCTATTTGCCTATACAATGTATGCATTGTGTAAATGTCTCTATCTATTTGCCTATACGATGTATGCATTGTTTTCAAACCCGTCCATATAACTTTCTTTAAAAAAAGAAAAGAAGAAATCAAAAGAAAAACTAGTTTACTGCATGCATCCAACCAGAGATGCTAATCATTTCTACTTGTCACCAAACTGTACCAAAACACATTGCACAAAATGTCTTCTTTTTTTTCCAAACTCCACCCCCCCACCCCACCCCTCTCCCCAAGGATTTATGTGTACACAGATTTTATATCGCCATTATTCATTCATTTATTCATTCAGTTATGCAACAATATATTGTATTGACTATGTACTTCTTTGTATATGTCAAATAAATAAAGTTATGTTCTGTTCTGTTATGTTTAACTGATTACAGTTTTAGTCACATGCAAACTTTAAAGCACAATGGACTGAATTTTTCAGTGATTTTGAATGGCATATAAGCAGCAACATTCTCTTTAACATTACTTATTGAAATGACTAAATGTGTTCTTTAGAAATTTACTTTTTCCCCAATTATATATTGCTGGTTCACAAAGAAGAATTGCAGATTTGAGATCTCTGTTTAAACATTTTTACCTTGTTCTGTATACATTTTGTTTTAAGAATTATTACAGATTTACATCATGTCTTTAATCTAGCACATATTTAGACTTATTTCTCTCTCTCTCTCTCTCTCTCTCTCTCTCTCTCTCTCTCTCTCTCTCTTTATATATATATATATATATATATATATATATATATATATATATATATATATATATATATATATATATATATATGGACAAAAGAGTTTTATCATTCAACGTAGAGATAGGGGTCAAATTAAAAATTATCTAACCTGTATGATAACACTCTTTCTCCATATATATTATCACTTCATATTATCACGCATCCTCCTGTAGGATCCAGGGATAGCACTTGGTAACATGTAAATAGCATCAAGATTAGATGTTCTCTGCTTATGAAGTAACTTATATACCACACTGTCAGTGTAGATGTAGGTACATTATGGCATAACAATCAATATAAATATAAAAGTAACATTGTAGATTAAGTTGTTCGTCATATTAAGATTATTGATCAGGTTGAATTTGCATGCTTATTGAGCAAATCTGAATCACGTTCAGACCATTTTGACTTGGTAGGGTTGTGCGGGGTGTGAAGAATGGTCTGTTGTCCATCGTCTGTACGTTTGTTAGCACAAGTTTGTTATCGCTAAACTACCTGAAGCATTTCCGTGAAGCTTTACACATACACACACACACACATTTATGTCAAGGTCTAATTGGTCCAAAATGAAAATGGTCCTGTTTGAACATCCAAAATGACAGCCACAATGGCCATCTTGAAAATCTTGTTACTCCTTCTGAACAGAAAGTCATATCGGCATGAGTTTTTCACCAGAAGACTTCTTATGATATCTAGATGGCCCTAAATGAAATGGTGCCGCTAGGACATTTAATATGGCCGCCACAGCAGCCATCTTTAAATCTTATTATCGGTACTCCTCCTGAATGGATGATCATATCAACATGGGGTTTTCACTAAAATACTTATTATGAAGTATAGTTGCTTCTGAATGAAAATGGTGCCGATCTGATATCCAATATAGCTGCCACTGCAGCCATCTTGATAATCTTTTTATCACTACTCCTCCTGAACGAAAAGTCATATCCACTTGGGGTTTCCACCAGAAGACTTATTATGATATCTAATTAGTCTTAAATGAAAATGGTGCAGCTCGGACATCCAAAATATGACTGCCACAGCGGTCATCTTGAAAATCTTGTTATCGCTACTTCTCCTGAACATATAGTCATATCAACATGGGGTTTTCACTAAAAGGCTTCTTATGACGTTTAGTTATTTCAGAATGAAAATTTTGCAGATCTTGCATCCAATATATCCGCCTTGGCAGACATCTTGAAAATCTTATTATCGCTACTCCTCCTGAACGGAAAGTTATATCGACATGGTGTTTCACCAGAAAACTTCTTTTGATGTCTAGTTAGTCCTAAATGAAAATGGTGCCGCTCGGACATTCAATATGGCCGCCACGGCAGCCCTCTTGAAAATCTTGTTATCACTGCTCCTCATTGGAAAGTCATAACGACATGGAGTTTTCAACAGAAGACTTTTTATGCTGTCTAGTTGGTCCAGAATGAAAATGAGGCCGATCTGAAGTCCAATATGGCCACCATGGCTGCTATCTTTCTTTTTATCACTACTGCTCCAGAATTAATGGTCATATTGACATAGAGTTTTCACTCAAAGACTTCTTATGAGATCCACTTGGTCCTACATGCAAATGGAGCCAATCTTATATTAAATATGGTTGCCATGACAGCCATCTTGAAAATATTGTTATTTCTACTACTTCTGGGTGAATGGTTATATTGGCATGGGGTTTTCACCAAAATGATATCCACTTTGTCCCAAATGAAAATGGTGCCGATCTTACATCCAATATGGCCGCCACAGAGGCTAATTTGAAAATCTTATCATTCAAGAATATCAGAGATGGTTCCAACACTCAGCAGTTAAAAAGAAGAAATGGTCTTATCTTCAGTTCCTGAAAATTCTTTTCAAAGAGTAGAGCATCAGTCCCTATGAGGGACTATTATTTAGAAACAAGCTCGATTCTTGCAATTGAGTGTCCTAGAATAGACCCTGCATACATGCACTGACTATGTTACACAACATAGGAACTACAATGTATAAAATAAACAAAACCACAATGACTCACCGAACCTTACAAATGGCATTCTCTCCAATATCGAATTGGAGTGTCACAATACATGCAGTATTGAATATATTGTAAAACACATGCATGGTGCATATTTTGGTTTAAAACTGTACATTTTCACAAAAACACAAAAAACAACAGTTGAACTATTCTATATCCTAAAAAAGACCTTAAATTACCATTTTCTTGCAGAGAGTCTCCACCAGCCTCCGGTAAAGATCCTCTAACTCTTGAATTGTGTCGCTGGGTCTTGGAAGTATTTCTTCCGTATCCTCTACTGCTGGGCCCTTGGTATTTCCTAAGATTTTCCTTAGAAGGACTAACTGCATCTGTTAATTCTCCATAACATTATCCAGTTTTATAAGTACACAGATCCAGGAAGCTGTAAAAGATATAGGATAGTATGAGCGTCAGTTTTAGAAAATTGCTTATAACATTATCTCTAAAGCGTATCATGAAACATGTAATTAAAAATATTAATTTTGATACATGTAGCCCCATGCATATGATCTTCACGATTTGTAGCAAGATACAAATTGAATTGTTATCTAATCATGGATACTACACTTTTTGTGATTTGTTAATCCCTAATTCTAAATACTGGAGGAAGTTATTGACCATTCAGAAACATTGTTGTACTTACAATAACCAATAATACATGTAGCATGCATCTTTCTATTATTTCAAGGAGTATATTAAAAAATATAATTTAAAAAACTAAAATAAACTTTAAGCACTAGATCTTATAGCATAATGCCGGAAAATCTGACATGTGCAAAATTAAGTCATGATGCAAGTAGATATGGAAAGCTGTAAATACTGTAACATCAGCTAATTTATATGCCCTAATTGAAAGTTCCAGTTTATAATTATTTTATTTCTCTGTAACTTCTTACTTGATAAGCTTTTCTAAATGGATCGTCTTAAGCTTATCGCTCCCACCATTATCACTTGGCATCCTCAGCTTTTTGTTTTAACTAGACCACGCATAAAATGACCTATTCATTTTATTTGACACATATTGAATTATTAATTACTTTCTTTCAGTTCTGATTATCTATACCCAATATAATTGATTTAACATATCATAATTATTGTTTAAGTCTATTTTATCATTTTGACATTACTATGGCTTATTAATATTTGTAATCAACACATTTGAATTATCTTTTACATTTATGCATATCAGCATGTATATATTGTTACGACTAGGGGTAATGTAACAAAAGAAAAGACTCAAACAAGCTTTCAAGATTTAAAACACAAATATTTTATTTCCTAAAATATTAAAATATTTCAACAAACAATCAAAATGAAAGAATTAAAAATAACTTATAGTATAGAATATCCTTAAAAAGTCCTAAATTGTTCTAAAGTTCACAAATCCGGAAGTTAATCCAAATATTCCGAATGAAGAAGATTCCGAATGAAACCTCCACTGTACAGATGTACTAACAAGAATCAGTTATATCCAAGTGTTATTAATTCCAAGTAATCCTTGTGAATATGGAATATCACACAAGTTAAAGAAATGTTTCTGATAATTCCAACGGAGCTGTATAATTCTTAAAGTTTAAGTACCAGTACTAAATCCAAAATGTACTGTATAATAATATCACTGAAGCAGAACACCACACAAAATAAACCAATCTCGTTAATGACTTCTCAGGCTGAACGTACTATGAAAGAATGACGAACGCTCCAATACATCTTATTATATAGCTTCTGACTGCGTAAATCAAATAAAAACCAAATTATTCTATGTCTCAAAGAAACACATCAGAATTGTGATCTTAAACTCTAATTTCTGGTCAACAAAATGAATCACTCCTCAGGGATTGCGAAATCTAGGTCAGAAGTTCAAAAGTACAACTTCTCACGTGCTAGGTGACGTGACATGACTAATGCTTAACCGACAATATTGATTTTCCCAAGACCAATGTACTGGGTCACATGTACCGTATATGTACTTTCTGCAAGATGACAGCTGTTAGACTATTATGCAGAGATCATAAAACTATACCATTATTTAAAAACAAAATGATACATAATTCCGTAACACCTTCCCCCTTTTAAAAAAGAAATGTTTTATACAATAAAGCTTTCTTTTGGCAAATACTTCTAACATATAAGTAATTGATTGCATAAAAAAAATAATACATGATACAGTCATGTATACAAAACAATGCAAACTGTAAAGTTATGTATGTGAAAGTGCATCAGCGATCACATTTTCCTTTCCCTTGATGTGCTTGCCAGGCACAGGGAACGCAGAAATAGCCTTAACCTTAGCTTCTATTGGTTTTATTTGTCCATGTCCCACAATATGCCCTAAAAAGGTAACACAGGCACGACAAAAGTCACTTTTATTCAAATTGATGGTCAAATTTGCTTCGCTGAGTCTTTTGAAGAACTGCTTAATTGTTTTCATGTGATCTTGGCACGTGTCGTTGTAGATGATGACGTCATCGATGTAAGCATCAAAATTTTTTATTCCAGATGTTATCATATTCATCAAACTTTGGAAAGAACATGGGGAACCCTTCATCCCAAATGGCATGACTTTGTATTGATAAAGTCCATCTGGAGTCACGAATGCAGAAATTTCTTTTGCTCTCTCCGTAAGTGGAATTTGGTAGAATCCCTTCAATAGATCAAATTTTGTGACGTATTTGGCATTTCCAATCCTGTCAATACAGTCATCAATTCTAGGAATTGGAAATTAATCTGTCTTGGTGACGCTATTTACTTTTCGATAATCAGTACACATACGGAAAGTCTTATCTGGTTTCGGCACCAAAATACATGGTGAACTCCAGTCACTTTTACTTGGTTCAATAAAGTCATTTTCCAGTAAATACTGAATTTCTTTCTTCGGATAGTCTTGTTTGAGAGGATTCATCCTATAAGGCTGTTGCTTTATAGTTGTTGAATTTATTATTTCGATATCATGGAAAATTTTGTTGGTTCGTGTGGGAATATCTGGAAATAAATGTTCATTTTCTTTTAGCAGCTGCTCAGTTCGTTAATCTCAATCGGCAGTAGATGCGAAAGTTTCTGGTCCAGATCGTCCAGAATTTCCGAATTCCGAAGAGTAGTGACTTCGAAATCATCACTATCCGATTTCTCATCTTCATTCAAATGTTGAATGTGTGGGACAGGTACTACTAAAGTAATTGGATAATTTATATGGCTATCTCTGTCCACATATTATTTCAACATATTAATATGGCAAAGTTATTTCTGCTTCCTCCTCCCAGGAGTATTAATAATGTAATTTAAATCACTCCCTTTCTTGGAATAGTGTAGGGGCCATAATACTTAGTCTGAAGAGGATTTTGGGGTATGGGTAGCAGAGCCAAAACTCTATCACCTGGCTGAAAACTCCTATCTTTCGCTTGTTTGTCATACCTCAATTTCATATTCGACTGGACTGATTTAAGATTATTTCTTGCCAAATTTAGAGACACAGTCCAGAAGATTTAATTCCAACTCTTCAGCAAAAGGAAGTCCCTCTTTCAATAACTTTAATGGATCCCGTACGGAATGTCCAAACACTAGTTCAAAAGGACTGAATCCCAGAGACTCTCTCACTGACCCCCCCCCCCCCCTGCAGCAAACAACAATAATTGCACACCTTCATCCCACTCCCTTTCTGTTCCACAACAACAAGCCCCAATTATACTCCATCTCATAATAATATGTTTTAATCATACGTTCTAAACTCTGATTTTGTACAGACTTAAGGAGACCAAATAGTGTGAACAACTTGACCAAAGCTTTCACTATGGTCTCAGTTTTAATATTCCACAAAGGAATAGCTTCTGGAAACCTTGTGGACACACACCTCGTCAACAAGTATTGGTTGCCTAACTTGGTCTTATGTAAAGGGCCGACACAATCTACCATCATTCTACCAAACGATTCTTCAAATACAGGAATAGGTGACAGATGAACTTTGGGTGTCCTCTGATTGGGTTTTCCCACCATTTGAGAAGCATGACTTGATTTACAAAACTTAGGAACATCACTTCTAAGTTTTGGCCAGTAAAAATGATTTAGGATCTTGTGATAGGTCTTATTTATTCCTAAATGACCAGGCAACGGCGTTTCATGGGCTAAACTAAGTATTTCCTGACGATAGAATCTAGGAACAACTATCTGATAAATAACTGACCACTCGTCACCAGCGGGTACCCCGAGTGGTCTCTATTTCCTCATAAGGACTCCATTCTTCAAGAAGTAACAAGTTCCTTCTTGCGTGGCTTTAGTTTCAGTCATAGCCCTCTGAAACAAACAGGAGATATCAAGATCCTCCTGTTGTAAGACAACTAGTGTTTGTCTTTTATCACCCTGATTATTTTTATGAGATTGTGTAGCTGAAAGAGTATCACTGTGATCAATACTTGATTGATCCAAACCAGGAGCAAAAGTGACCTCATTAAAAGCCTGACCCAAAAAGGTGTCCGCTAAAGGAAATACATCCTGTTCAACAACATCATTCTCAAGAGAACGCTTTGCCATAGCTCTAGTAATGCACAAGCTGGATATAAACCAGGGATTTCCACTTCAATAGGATCAACTCGTTGATCCATGCTAGGCTTGTCAGTTACAAGTGGATTAACCACGACCTTATCTCCCGCTAGGTCATTACCTAGTAATAAATGGATGCCCTTTATAGGCAAAGAAGCCACAGCTCCTATGGTCACAGGTCCCGAAACTAAGTCTGATGACAAATTAACACAATGAAGAGGGACATTAACATATCCACATTCTACCCCCTGTATTAATACACTTTCAATAGTAGAAGTCTTCTCAGAAAAAGGCAAAGTACTATCTAACAATAAACTCTGAGAAGCCCATGTGTCTCTTAATATCTTAATAGGAGTAGTCTTACCCAAGTCACCAACAAGTGACACAGAACCCTTCGACATGAATGGTTCGTATTTCTTCATTACAAAATCAGACTGAGGTATGCAAGCCTCCAAACAAGTATCGTCCTTGATACATGACCCTAACCTTGACTTCTTATAAACTAGAGCATTTGGAACTGCTCTATTAGAATTCCGTTGCCTAGTTTCCAACCTAAAGCAATCAGAAATAACGTGCCATTTCATCTTACAATAGGAACACGTGGGAAGAGATAAGGTTTTCTGATACTTCTTATCAGAAATTTGATTCGTCACAGTTACACCAGCCTGAGGTCTGTAGTTACTCAAACGAGTCTGAAATGGTTTCTTAACATAAGCTTGTTGAGAGGAAGATCTATTTACAAATGGAACCTTGTGAATCAGAGAGTATTTATCAGCTGTACTAGCTGCTTTATCTAAGGTTTCAACCCCTTTCTCATCAAGGTATATTCTAATGAAACTACTGACAGAATTCTTGAACTTTTCAATCAACACCAGTTGCTTAAGATTTATCATAATCCTTATCAACCTTCTTGGCCGTACACCATCTCGTAAACAAA
Organism: Margaritifera margaritifera; assembly: GCA_029931535.1. Taxonomy (NCBI): domain Eukaryota; kingdom Metazoa; phylum Mollusca; class Bivalvia; order Unionida; family Margaritiferidae; genus Margaritifera; species Margaritifera margaritifera. The sequence continues at coordinate 1,811,016 of JAQPZY010001477.1, read as the reverse complement.
CGCTCTTTCTCCCATGCAAATTCTATATGAGTCTGTGTAGTTTCCTTTTTACAATTTCTAAAGTTTTGACGATAAGTTTCAGGTACTATCTCATAAGCCCTCAAGACATTTTCTTTGACCACTTCATAATCAGCAGATTGTTCAGATGAAAGTGCAGTATAAACATCACTAGCTTTGCCAGTAAACACACTCTGCAATAATGAGGTCCACTTCTCTTTCGGCCATTCCAAATTCTCAGCAATTTTCTCAAAACTGAGAAAATATTTGTCTACCTCCTTTTCTCTAAACGGGGGGACCTGTCTAATATGTTTGGGTAGATCAAAGTATGAGCCCGTATTGTCATGAGAGTGCCCTTTACTGGTCAATTCTAATTCCCTTAATCTAAATTCTCGTTCCTTATCTCTCTTCTGCATTTCCCCTTCTCTTATTTCCCTCTGTATTTCATTGTCTCTTACTTCATTCTGTATTTCATTATCTCTTACTTCCTTCTGTATTTCGTTATCTTTATCCTCCCTTCTTTCCCTCTTTCGTATTTCTCTATCTCTTATTTCCTTCTGTAATTCCCTATCTTTATCCTCCCTTCTTTCTTGCATCTGCATTTGTTCCCATTGTAATCTGAGCTTTTCTAACTCTGTGTCCTTAGCTATCTGTAATTTTTTCCCTAAACTAGACGGCGATTTCTTCTTTACACTCGAAACCCCTTGTTAAAAAACACCGGTTTGTACCAAATAGTGTATTAAACTACTCCTAATCTCTTGTTTCAACATGGAAACCTTTACTTCAGTCAGACTATAATGTTTAGCAATTTGAAGTAACTCGTCCTTCTTTAAGGACTCAGATTTCTCCTGGGTAGGATCTGCTTTGGATGTCATGATGAAAGCCTGTTCGTTTCTCTTTATTTCTTAATCGGGAAATCAAAATGTTAAAGACCACTAAAATTTCAAACAATGAAATTAAAATCCCAAAAAGAAACAATTTTCCGATGTATTAAAATCTCTGAAATATTAAAACCTCGAAAATATTTAATTAAATTTAAATCCCGAAATATTCAAAATTCGGATCCCGAAATTATTCAAATTTCTAATCCCGAGACGAGAGCCCCCAATTTCTCTTGTTACGATTAGGGGTAATGTAGCAAAAGAAAAGTCTCAAAGAAGCTTTCAAGATTTAAAACACAAATATTTTATTTCCTAAAATATTAAAATATTTTAACAAACAATCAAAGTGAAAGAATTAAAAACAACTTACAGTATAGAATATCCTTAAAAAGTCCTAAATTGTTCTAAAGTTCACAAATCCGGAAGTTAATCCAAATATTCCGAATGAAGAAGATTCCGAATGAAACCTCCACTGTACAGATGTACTAACAAGAATCAGTTATATCCAAGTGTTATTAATTCCAAGTAATCCTTGTGAATATGGAATATCACACAAGTTAAAGAAATGTTTCCGATAATTCCAACGGAGCTGTATAATTCTTAAAGTTTAAGTACCAGTACTAAATCCAAAATGTACTGTATAATAATATCACTGAAGCAGAACACCACACAAAATAAACCAATCTCGTTAATGACTTCTCAGGCTGAACGTACTATGAAAGAATGACGAACGCTCCAATACATCTTATTATATAGCTTCTGACTGCGTAAATCAAATAAAAACCAAATTATTCTATGTCTCAAAGAAACACATCAGAATTGTGATCTTAAACTCTAATTTCTGGTCAACAAAATGAATCACTCCTCAGGGATTGCGAAATCTAGGTCAGAAGTTCAAAAGTACAACTTCTCACGTGCTAGGTGACGTGACATGACTAATGCTTAACCGACAATATTGATTTTCCCAAGACCAATGTACTGGGTCACATGTACCGTATATGTACTTTCTGCAAGACGACAGCTGTTAGACTATTATGCAGAGATCATAAAACTATACCATTATTTAAAAACACAATGATACATAATTCCGTAACAATATATATATATATATATATATATATATATATATATATATATATATATATATAAAACATAAATGACTTTATTTTTCTTTAGATTTCTCATTTATTTTATTTTATTGTATCCCGTTATACTGAATTTTTTTTTCATTCTGGTCAAGATCTTGCATAGCTCTTTTGATCATGGCATTTTCCCTGCCACCCCATAACCGATTTTATTTGCAAACATGCCCCTTTTCATCTTACCCATATAGTTTATTCATATGTATACACTTATCTATACGAGTCAGATAAAGGCCACATAAGTACACCAATAATGTATATCATTCTATGTACAGAGCACTTTGGCAAATACCTTTCCTTGTTTGAAAATGACGCCACCTCGCAAGGTGTTTACATGTGCACGACATCTTCCGTTGCGCAATCAACCAAAAACTAACCACAATGAAAACGTTATTTTCTATAAGTCTAGATGCAAATTATAAATAATTTGATCAATGTAGATAACTTGACGGTTCAAAACAGGTGAAAACAGCGCATATTTCAGCCACAGTGTGGTCCTGCCGGTTCCAGAAGGGCTACACACATCTGTTGGTAGCTTCGTAAAATTTGATATGGCAAATATTATACCTCATGCTTGTAAACATGCAAGCTGACAAATACAGTATTTTCCGACACAAGTTGCAAACTTCAAGCAGTTATTTCTTTTGGAAATAACACTGTGAAAAGTTAGAAACAATGATGGTTCCCCCTCAGATTTGTATGTTTATGACAACATCGCTACAACGTTGTAAAAACGTAACATATTATCTAAGTATAAATAACACCATTTGCTGTTTAAACTGGTATACTCATTGCATATACGTGTTATATATAACAAAATTTATACTTTTGAGCTTGGAGGACAATTAGGAGTATGTGTATGTGCAATGTTTTTAGCAACGTTGCCTCGACGTTATTTCCACATGTAACCAAATCACAACCTGACAGCAACCTTGCAGAAACGTTGTGTGTTAGTTGGATAGGAGAATACATCGCATGTTTGTTTGCTACATTTCGCTACCAGGTCAAGAAAAAAGTGTCAATACAAAAACCATCATCTTGCGGGTTGGATGATATGCATACAATTAATTGGTCAAAATGCACCTAAGTTTGTACCACACCGTTAAGATAAATGAAGGTCACTGTAATCTATATTTTAAATTTTACTGGCTTTGGTTAAGTTGTTGTGTTTATCTCATGACCACATGGGTTATGGCTGTTTGTTGCACATTTTCCTACCGAGACTCAAGAAACTTGATGAAGGGAAGCATCTTGATAGATACTTCCCCCTTATTGCAAACAGAGATATATTTGACCTATATTTTACGCTTCTGTGACTTTCTTGAGATTTTGTGTTTGAAGTTAATTTCGTGTGTACTGTTCATTTTAGAGTTATAAAGCTTGATAACTGGATGCATCTCTGTTAGTACTACACCTTACAACCAAAGGTCACTGTGACCTACATCTTATGCTTTACTAATATACTTAATTATTTGTGTTTAATTCATGAATACATAGCTTTCTGCATGATATATATATATATATATATATATATATATATATATATATATATATATATATATATATATATATATATTAGCCTTCACAGAAGTACCTTTATGACAGTGCAGTTGAAAGTAGGAATAAATATGTTTATACAATGGTAAACTTTCCATATTTATGATTAGATATTTATACTGTGATAGGTTACTCTCAGTAGGTAAAATGTGTATTGTACACATGAATGAGTAAGTATGCATGCATTTCAAATGCAGTGGCTAATCAAGATAATTGCTGATGTATAAACTATGATTGTTACAGTGATCATACTGGCTGTCACTCCAGAAGTACTGACAGTCTGTGATTTCCGCCTGGTAAAGTGTGGCTTCTAGGGTAGAAAATAATAATACTTTTTGAATCTGATTTATCAATAATATTTTTACTTAAAAACAAAACAGAAAAAAATATCCTTTAGTTTTTATCAACTCATTATGGTTCCTCTGCTTTGATATCACAGAAAGAAATTTTCTTTATCATTTTATGTATTTTATGCCCTGTCACAATGGCCAACATTTTGTAGGTTACGACGACTGTGGCATTAACTTATTTTCTGCATGGCAGCTGGAGACTACGAAAAGCTTCGTAGAGGCGAGCTGTGTAATCGGTAATTACATTCTAGTCGATAAATCAATAAATAAAAACACAAACTAAACTTTCGAGTTGCCACGTGCTGTTTATATATTGCACGGGACGTAATTCGACGTTTCACCCGGCATCTCTTCATCTCGGTAACACCTGGTCGCGGTCATGATTTTATCTAAAAATGAGGGTCCTTTGAGATCTTCGTAAATGTATTGGGGGAAAAGTAAGAAGTGTCATTTATGTTCATCTCAAAAGATTTGTACACATTTCCGCGAATTCGTCATACCTAACCATAGAATATCACAAAACTCTCTCTATTAGTCCATGAACCACGGGGATGTCAGTTATTTGTAGTATAACTAAAAAGCCTTGAGCAAGTGCTAAGAGTTTTCCCCTAAAACCTACCGGGAAAACTTGTATTGAATTGACTATTATTCGTGTGGTACCCGTTTTCGTGGATTCCGTAGCCGCTACAAACTGCGAATGTAAAGATCCAAGATAACGGCACCCCATCACAATCAGAGGCATATACACGAATTCATACACTGACGAAAATGTCATTTTTTGCCAAAGCACGGAATTTTATCACCATGAAAATTTTTGAAGTCACGTTATATTAAATACATCTATGCAGTATTTTGAAGTGGACTGATGTAATAGCAAAGAGAATGGCAATTTACTGCGAACCAAAATAAATAAATAAATAAATATTAACAAAAAACCCCCAAAAAACATTATTATAAATATCGAGATGCTGGCTGTTGATCGGATATATAGACCGATTGAAACAATAACTGTACACTGTAAATGATTGCCGGTCTTTAAAAAGAACTCATTCTAATGTCAGTGGTGGTGGCGGTGGGAGGGTTGTGTTCGCTTTTTTATGTTAAATGAATAAATTGAGAAAAAAAGAAAAAAAAAGATTTTAGGGGTAGTACTATTGTTTCCAATGTTCTAAACCTACAGAAATGCGATTTACAAAATGTCCTTTACAACCTTTTACATATTAACAATCAATCACGGCTACATTTCCAAACAAGAAAAAAAAAAGCGTTTGCAATCCGTAAGTCGCCTGCTGGTGTTGTGATATTAAGATTGCGTCAGACATTGCTTACTCGCAGTAAATCGCCGTCCGCTGTATGATGGCAGATACAGCTTTATGAGACATAATTTAATTGTTTATGTTGATGGAAGTAAAATCCTGAATATCCTTAAAAGGTGGCATTAAGAGTGGTACATCAAATTTTGTAACATCCATATTTAGTCAGTACTCAGAAAATCCAAAGACTGACCACAAGGATTCGATTCATCCATGGAGTGTATGAATCTTAAGTTGAGGATATTCTGAATTTCTAAGTTAGCCACCGAGAGGACAGGGACCACGGAAACAAAATGTGACTCATATTAGTTAGGGATGGAAGGCGGGAAGGAGACTGTGTTGTTTGCTCAAATTGTATTTTATTTTTGACGTTTGACATTAAACACGTACGAGGGGAAATCGACATTATGGTAGATTAAATATACATGTAAATACCGTGCATACCTGACGATGTTTGCTATATAATGAAATAGCATTTCGGAACTATTATGATATTTGAAATAATACATTTTTTGATGCATCGACAAATTTGTCAAACTTTGATATCACAGTGGAAGAAACACTAATTTGTGAAAAGTAGGAAGTTCTAAAAACCTTGCTGGTAGTCGACAATTTATGTCAAAGATCACGGAGTAGGAAACATTAGTTTTTGATTGGCGGAACGTTCTTTAAACCTTGATTTGTTTTTATTGGCGGAGCTATGTTTTCTGATAGCCGTTGAGACTGAGCATTGTTACTGATAAATTTCTACTTGCCTGGGGTTTATGTAAAGGTTCTTTTATACGATTCTTATTCTTTTCTTACGGTATGTGATTTGATCAACCTGTGTAAGGAGTGGTGGTGTTGATGGAATGGTGGGGGTGCAGAGCTGAAACATTTCCGATGATTAGCTGATTGCTAGAAGGGGTCATTATTATTATTATTATTATTATTATTATTATTATTTGTAGGTGACTAATGGAAAGTCGAACAGGACACTTCAATCATAGGCAGGCTAAGTGAGTCTCTATCTCTTTTTCTCTCAACAGATGGCGATAGAAACAATCAATGCTTTCTCTCAACAGATGGCGATAGAAACAATCAATGCTTTCTCTAAACAGATGGCGATAGAAACAATCAATGCTTTCTATCAAATATAAAATGATAAAAACGTTGGTGCGTCTTATTTTCGAGATAGAAGTTATTTTGATATAAAAAAAACTGTTATAATGATGCCAGGGGAAATTCATTTACACCAAACTTCAATTAGAAATTAATAAAGTAACAAGTGCGTTTAACTTCATGATGTGACTTTGAACTTGTGATCCGTTTCGTTATTTTTGTCATCACGACGTCGCATCTTACATAAAGCGTCTGGTATCGAAAGGAATAATTACGATGTCTATGTAAATACATTCGTTGTTTAAACAATGTGTGTAATCTGCTTTAAATATAATAATTTATAACATCGCTATTGTGTTATATATATATATATATATATATATATATATATATATATATATATATATATATATATATATATATATATATATATATTGGTTTGGTTTGATGTTTTACTGCACATGAACGCATGTAGGTTATTTAGCGCCTAGGCGATTGGTGAAAAGAACCTTGCCCAAGGACACACCACGGTGGCCCACCTTCGCTGATCTGATAGTAGGACTCGAACCCGCACTCTTTCGGTCTCGAGTCTGAGACGGTACCCACTGAGCCAAGCCGGCTCCTATTTAGATTTATATACCCATATAATATTTTCCAATATTACACACGTTTAATAACACCCAATGACTTAATGAATGACGGCATGACGACATATAAGGTGAAGTCGTAATGACCAAGGCATCGTAATGTAATTTAAAGTCAAATCTTTATACTATTTGTGCGGTTCATATTTAGTAACGTCTGTATTTTTTGTCATTTGATGCATATAATATATTCTTACATTTGAGATAATTTCGAATGAGATTAATGAAATACGCTGAATAGTTTCAATCTTTTGAGAGTCTTTAATCATTCAACTCGTTTCATAGATTTCAACTGAAATAAGCACTCGTGTAGGATCCTCTACTGTTGTTCATATAATCTAACATGTAATTATTATCTTTTATTGACATACACTTTGATTACAAAAGAGACAACTTCATTTTGCACCAAAGCAAGAAAACTACATTATACACGCAAAAATATAACATTTAATAATGCCTAATATGTTCGTTTGCATTTCAAGATATATTTAATATTCTAGGCTGTGTTGTTCATGTGCACGTTTGTCAAGAAATAAGGTCGTTGCAGCGTCAAAACCAGGGAGGCGTTAAAGCAGAAATAAATCCCTGTATAGTAAATTTCAGTTCAAATGCTTAAAGTTGAAAAGTTGAAGATTCAAGTTTCAGGTGACTTACATAAAACCAACCCCAGCACGTAGGTGTAAGTAGCATGATTGATATAAGCACGTCATGTTACATAAGGAACGATTTTGGAAAGCTGTTTCTTATTGCATATATAAATCTCATCCATATGGTATCATGTTTTGGTGAAATAACGTCTAGTTACAAAAAAAAAAAAAATTAATTTTTTTTTTATAACAACTTTATAAGCGCAGAGTCTGCACAATCAGTGTGTGCACAATCAATGTACTCTTTCCGCCGATTCAATTTTGGCCAATAAGCGTTAGGCTGTATCAGAATCTCTGAGAAAATTTAATTCAAATCCTTTTCTATTTGTCAAACTTTTGTTTTCCTTCGAGAGGGAAGGCAAACTAATTAAAACGAAAACTGTTATATGCACAAACATATATATACTTCTATAGGCAAAACACACTTGTTGTCAATTAAGGCGAAATTTTTCGGTAATGACTATTAGTAGGGGCAGTTTTTTAATTATCGATACTTAAAAGCTATTGTGAACCAAAACGTTCAAATATTATTTTATATGTACATTTTAAAATGGACTTCTGTATACTGTCACAAGTGATATGAGTTTGATTTTGTAGATAATTGTTACTTTTTGTAAATAAATGAATGTCTGAGTCGAATTTTAGGAGCCGGAGTGGCTCATTGGTTACTGTTCTGGACTCACGACCGAAAAGCTGCGGGTTCGAAACCTGCCATCGGATCAGTCTGGGTCAGGCAAGGCACTTTACCCCAATTGCCTCGGCTCTAAATAACCTACTTGGATTGCTTTGCCGTAAAACAACAAACCGAACAAAATTGGGTAGGATTTTCGTTCGGAATGATGGGATATCCTTGAGTGGAATAAATGCCAACTATAAAGCGCGTTCACAATATCAGTGTACCTGCAATGAATATGAAGAGCACATCAACTCTTGAAGTTAATAATGTCGTAGCAATGCACGTTCTGAATGGTCTCGCTGTCAGTGTGCTTTATACAGTTGGTCGATTTGCCCCCTTTTTTACGAAGGCCCGAAATATGCTTTACCCATTGTGGTGTAATCGACAAGATCTGAAACCCAAACTAACTCCAACATTGTGCATGAATAGCTGAAACGTACCATACACATTTTACGATAATTTTGAAAATTGAAAAAGTTTTTAAAAATATACAAAAGCTTACAAAATTTAATTATGCGAAAGTAATTTACTGCCATTTCAGACAAAGATACCGAAAACTGTAGTTTTGCTCGACCTGTATTATAAATTTTGTTTTTGGAGAGAGATAAAATGTAAGTTAACTATATGACTTTAAAACTTTGTTCAAAAAAAAAAAAAAAAAAAAAAAAAAATAAAGAAAAAAAAACGAACGAATTCAAATACCGTATTAGGTACGGTTGCTTCATAATACATACTAGTATTAAGTAGCTGCAACCTCCACAAGGATTTTATACACGACTCGGTTCTATACGGTGGTAACTTCGTCTTTTTAAAGCCGCTTTCGCTGAAAAAATCGTTGATGCATACAACGTTGTTTCTATTGTATTGTGTAGAGTGTTTTATATCAATATCAACACAAAGAATACTAGCATGCTAAAACATACAAAATATTTTTTTTTAAAAAAAACAAAAACACAACATATCTAATTTACCGAACTGAAGTCCCAAGCTATAACAACAGCACTGACGGCTGGTGTAAGAGCCTTGACGTTCCGTAATTCCAGACGTGAAGTACAGGGGTCAAACTGATCTATGATAGTACATGTATATATACAAGGCCGGATTAAAAGCGGAGCAAACGGAGCAGTTGCTTCAGAACCCCCGCCTGGCGGGGGGCCCCTCAACGCAGTGAAGTTTTATTGGGAGGGGAGGGGACGCTTTTTGAAATTGCTCCAAGGACTATTACCACCTTAATCCGGCCTTGTATGCATAGAGTTAGTGGATGGGGATAATTTTCTATTACATACTTAAAAAGAGTTTATCCTTTTGCATTGTTTTGACGCTAATAATAAGAACGACACACTTGAATGTTATACTTCTCTCACACCCCACCTTCCAGGTCACTTAAATTATACATTTTGCAATTCAAAGTACCTTGCAAAGGTGTTCTGTATCGCTGATTGGTATTATAAAGGGAATGCGAATACATGTTAAAACAGTTTTCTGATCCCCAGGTCGCATTCTGTGTAAAACTTACTTAAAAAAGACTATATGAGTAGGAATGTCTAATACAATTACGGCATATAAGCTGGTCTGCGTTTTGGCTATCACTAAAAACCTATTTAAATTTGGAAGGCAAAGAAAGTGCAACAATACCTGATTAACACCACTGTACTTGTAGATAGATTGGTGTTTGGTGTGTTTATATTTTGTGTATTGTTTTAATGAGACTTCCTTCACAATAGAACTAAGGATGCAAGCATAATGCATGATTTGCGAATCAGTCATCAAATCATTAATGGAAGAAGGCATATACGTGTAAAAGCACATTGAACGCATACATCAGTTTATGATTTGCTTGCACATATTGTTGCAAGTCTTGCGATTGCGATGATGAGAGACACATATAGCTGTAATGAAATGTTTCTTGTTGGGACTGATCTTGATGATAAATGTTTGACTTCTATCTATCTATCAATCTATTGAAGTGATATGTACATAACTTCCAAATTCGGTTTGTCATAATTCGATGTCACTATAACATGATCTGTGATGAGTTGCGCAACCGTTTTCTCCTGTTTAGAACACTAAGTATGATATAAAAGGGGCAGATATAGTTCATTGAGTAATACAAATGTTGCATATCAAGGGATTTTTTTCAACAGATTTACGTGTGAAACCTCACTGCAAACAGGGCATTTTAACCTTACATTAAGGTAGGATAATTACGGTTTGGGTACAAGTCCACAAGGAATTTGTACGGATTTTCAATAGCTGTTTCATGTACGTCTTTCCTGTGACGTGTCGTGGATTTATTTGCTTGTATTGAATATGTGCATCTTGTTTTATCTTGAGTTTCACATCACTATCGACACACGTGTGTAATATTAATAAAAATACAGGGTCCGTCATATGCACCAGCGTTTCTTCTTCTAGTTTAGATAAGTTAATGGTATTTGATGTTTGGATCTAAATAGAGATAATAATTTTTGGAAACCTGTAATTTGATAGCACAGATCTCTTTACAAGCTTTCCACCGGGAAATCGAGGACATGGTTTCGGGCGTGTGTATCGCCATCTTTGGAGGAAAGATACACTCCAAAATCACGAAACAAGCACCAAGTCATGTTTTTACATTGTTCTGGGCTAAGTTTGTTCGCAGAAGCAATATTTTACCATTACCCAACCGAGGACGTCACCGGTTGGAGGTGTGTTCTCAGTAAGTTGGTGTGTAATCTCATGAATATCTTCTATTTACACCAAATGCAAACGCGCGCACACACACACACACCTATTTTTTGTGATGGGATTTGGTTTTTGTTTTATTTGGCAATCATTTTTAATAGTATCTCATTTCTAAGAGATTTTCGTGGCCCTGAAAAAAGACCATTGGGTTTTGAAAAAAAATCTTAAGAACTTTTCAACATCAGCTGTAACTGCCTTAAAACTTTTCCACATTCAAGTCCTACTCCAGCTATTGTAGTGGTAGTAGTGACTGCTGCCACTGCGGGCGTCTCAGTGGTGACCGTCGATGTAGTCATGGAAGGTTTAAAATTCTTGGATTGCGAAGGTCTCTTTCTCTAAGTTTGGCCAAAGAGACTTGATACATTTATCTCAGGTGTTTTAAAAATCCAATATATCCTGTAACACACAGACCGTTTTGTTTTCACCCTCTTCCTTCTTTTCACTGTTCAAAGTTTTCAACTCCTCTTGTTGCTTTTTGTTTTCCTCTTCTTGTTCTTGAACAAATGTTTGTTCTTCTTTCTGACGCTGTAAAGAAGTCTCTATCTCTTCATTCTGTTTCTTTTTAAAAGCATCATAGGCTGGCAATGGTGGGCAAGGAGGTGAAGGTGGTACCAGCAAAAGTTCTTGCGAAAAAGATAAGAAATCGCAAAAAGCCAAATCCAAATTCAAGTCATTCTCCTCTGGAATAATACTCGCTATAGCAGCAGTAGTCGTACTATCACTCCAAGTATAAGAAGTATCCACTGCAGGCGCACCCCAACACAATGTCTTCATTTTAGCCATGTGTATTGTACTTGCACTATACTTCCGTACTGGTAACTCGTAAGAACGCTCATGCGTATATATATCGAAGGTGACGTCACGCGACCGTTGTATTCTGATTTGGAAGATAGAAAATGGGGTGTTATGTTACACGAGTTCTGATTGGTGGAACCTCAGTTTCAATCCAGTCCTAAACTATATATAGAGGTGCGTTTGCCCCCTGACTCATCTGTTCTCAAGACAAAGTCAAAATGTGGATAAAAGTGGAGCCATCGACCATTATTTTCAGTATGCTCTTCAATCCAGACTACGGTATGTATGTCAAGTCATCGTGGGCCATCACGAAGACTAAAGACACGACTATTTGGAAGAGAAGAGTGTATGTGGAAAAGTAAGGGTGCCTGAAGAGAGTATTGGTCTATGGACCGGCCGTAAGGAGAAGCTTGAGAAGAAGAAGAGTGAAGCGGTGCAACCTCTTTGGTCAACCACCCCAACGGCCGTTTTCAAAAGAGATACTACTCAATCATTGCCATTCTATCTGTTTCATGTTTGTGTATGCCTTTGTCATTTGTTTATTCACAACTAAAACCCCACCCCAGTGTGAACATTTGTTTGTTTGTATGTGTGTATATTATGTGTATTAGCACTCCTACCCTCTTATGTGTATTATAGTGTGTGATTTCATCCTCCTTTTTTACATCCTGTCCTTTTCATTGGTTAGTAAGTGTTGGTGTTGATGCTATAGTGTGTGTATATATTCCTACCCTTTTTGTTGGTTAGTAAGTGTGGGGTGTTGGTCACTCCAACGGCGTGTTGGTTAATAAATGTGGGGTGTTGGTTAGTACATTAATTGGTGTTGGTAAATAAATGTGGTGTTGGTCAATAGATGACTGGGTTTTGGTCATTCCAACCGAGTATTGGTTAGTAAGTGTAGTTTTAACATTACATTTTTCCGTGACCCCCTACAGACCCATCGTGTTGAACCTATATACTAGTTTATAGTTTCAAAATGAAGATGTACTGTTAATTTTAGATTGTCGCCATATCGACCTATAATGTTAATCACATATTGACCCATTTGTAAATGGCGACCGTAGTGACTACTTTTTTTGTCCCCATATCGACCGCTATTACTACTGGTACGTGCTGGTTTAGATTCCCGTACCACTCAAACTAAGTCTAGTGAAACAAATACATTAATCCAAAATATGATTTAGTTTACTTTGCAGCTACAATTTTCACTTTAAGGAGCCGCGGTGGCTCAGTGGTTAGCGTGCTGGACTCGCGACCGGAAGGGTGCGTGTTCAAATCCTACAATCGGATCAGTCCATGTCCATTTACTTGTGGACACCTCCAGACTCTCAGCTATGACAAAAAGTGGTAGGCACATGAGGTGACCCCCCCCCCCCTTACCTTCCGAAATTCAAAGGAAATATGCCTATGTGTGGTAACCCTCTGTCTATGTAATTATTGTTTGTATTTGTTCAAAATTAAAAAGAATTCGGAAAACATATGACTTTGAATGGGGTTGACTTTATATTTTGAAAGGGATTTACTGGTTTAGATTCCCGCTGCCAGGTTTCCATACTTTCCTTCCCTGAGGCCTAAAATATATTTCAATCAGGCTTGTACTACCCTTCACTCTCGGCAACCGTGGTGTGTCTTTGTACAAGGCACTTTACTCAAATTGCGTCGTCAATAAATAACCTAGTTGTGTTGCTGTGCAGTAAAACACCAAACCAAACCAAATCTTTGGAAGTATTAAGCCGCCATCGTCATGGCGAGATATTTAAATAGCACACGTGATTAGGACGACCTTTACGTCAACAAAACCAGTTACTGATTGCAATGTGTTGACATAATTATGTAGACATGACGACTAATTTACATAATTAGGTTGTTATAGTATGGCAACAAGCCATTAGGAAAGCATAAATCAATGAATTTCTCATCATGTCTACATAATCGTGTCAGCATATTACAATAGGTAACTCGTCTTGGTGAAGTTAATGACGTTGTCTTCATCACGTGCACTTTGTAAGTATTTCGTCACGACGACGGCAGCTTAATAATAGCATACAAATTGCATTACACGAAAATGTACTTCAGCTGAAAACTTCCGCAACACCTAAATATATTGACGAACAGGCGTTCTCGCATAACCTTGGGAAGTCGATGGCCGCGATATTTCGTAACAGTATTCTATCTTTACGAGGAGAGTTTAATATCTTCTAGGGCCGATCCGGCCCCCCCCCCCCCCAAAAAAAAAAAAAAAAAAAAAAAAAATGAGCGCGAAAGAACCGGAACGTTTCTTAGAGTAAGTTTTCTTTACAGTTAGATGGTTAGAATTATGCCCTGGAAATGCTTAAAATGCAGGAGGTTCTGGGAGCTTCGACCCCTGTGCCCCCACCAGGGGTTCCTTCCTACAGACTCCTCGAATACTTGTTTACGCTCCCCCACCCCAACGATATTTCTGGATCCGCCACTGATCTCGAGTATAATATGTCTCTAAATGCATAGTCTACACTTAATTCACCTTACAATTTTTAAAAATAGCACAGCTCCCCTGTATCTGCAGAAGTTATTTCACGTAAAAGAGGAAGATAACACACCAAATTTAATTTTTTTTTCAGTCAAACATTTTCTTGAACCAACACTGAACAAAGCACTATTCCAAAAAGTTTTCACTACTCCAGTTTACTCATTTGGTACAGTATTCCAAAGGAAATAAGGGAAAGTTCAAAAATAAATTCATTTCACTATTATCTGATAAATTGAATGAAAAGCTAAACTTCCTGGTTAGTACGTGACTTGTACCTCAATTACTTATGAACACCTCCACCTTAATTGCTGTTGCCTAACTATATTGTATAAATGTTGTCAATAACTCAGTTTTAGCGTGACTTTATATATACTTCTCTACGTATTGTGTTCACATACAAATATTTTACTTTATCAACTTGTACAAATAACTGCACGCGTTTAATTTTACTAGGAAATATGCTTTCACTTAGCCAGATAAAATGTATGAGAAAGAAAGATGTTTAATGAGTCTATGAGGAATAATGTAAATATGTAATTAATAGAAGGCCATAAGGTAGATTATTCAACAAAACTAATTGTGTCACAGTCTTTAAAAAAAGCCGTTATAATAATAATAATAATAATAATAATAATAATTATTATTATTATTATTATTATTTGTTTTACTGTATACAGCCACTAATTATTTGAACTTATATTGATTTATAAAACAATCTCTTTTACGCTTCATTTCACTCATAACTTTGTTTACATGTATACTCCAGAGAAGAATCAATACCTAAAGTATAAATAACACACTTCTGTAGTTTTGAACTTGCTCTAAATCTGGTTTTTATAGCTCTCATTCGGTCTGATTCGTCTCCAAGTCGGTCCTATTGGGTAATTCGTCAACCATCGTTTCCAAAGCTGAAACCTCGAAAGACATTTGGGCCGCCTTTGGGCGATCTGTTAGTGGGTGTCCTTGGGCGAGACACGAGAACAAGGTTCTTGACCCGAGTACAATGTTCGTGTGGTTCTTCTCGCCCTAACGCCAAGAGCCTCGTTCGAGAACCGTCAAGAACCTCGTTCTCGGCTTGAGAACCCACACCACCTTTGAGGCTGGAGTAGACAGGAACAAGATGGCGGAAGATGCTGAGCGGTGATCCGCTATGTTTTTTGTTCCGAAATCAACTCAAGTTGGGGCAAGCACACTCAGGAACTATTGAGAACCAATGAAAACGTGTTCTTGGTGTTTGGGCGAAATCCAAGAACAGGTCGCCCAAAGACGGCCATACTTTGGGCGAGACACAGGAACAAAGTTGTTGACACGAGCACGATGTTCTTGAGGTTCTGTTCTTCTCGCCTTAATGTCAAGAATATTGTTCGAGAACCGGCAAAATCCTCGTCCTCGAGTCGAGAACTCACACAGGCCGTCTTTAGGCGACCTGTTTGAGATTTTTGCCCAAACGCCAAGAACACGTTCTCAGATGCTCCTGAGTATGCTCGCTCTAACAACTCGAGTTGATCTCGGAACAAAAACCATGGCGCATGAACACTGGACATCTTCCGCCATCTTTGTTCTTGTCAACTCCCGCATCAGTGATGAATGAGTTCTCAATACGATAACAAGGCTCTGGACGATTCTTGCATAAGGTTCTTGGCGTTCGGACGAGAAGAACCGCAAGAACATTTTTCTCGCGTCTCGCCCAAGGAAACCAGGTGCAACCACCTCTGAAGTGGGAGTAGACAATAACAAAGAAGGCGGAACATGCTCAGTTGATGTATTTTTTGCACTCCTCACAGTGGGTTGCATCCCTTAGTTGGGATAACACAACTGCCATAACGATGTAAATTTGGTGGCGAAAATGCCATCTGGAGAAAACCGGATAACTGCATCACACTCAATTTAGGTTGCATTTGATGCGATCTTTTCTCTACAATGCCATTAGTACAGAATAGAAAGATGTTGCCAAATATGTAGTAGGAATAAATAAGGAATTCTTTACTTGCAGTGATGGAGCACAGGGTTGATGATGTTTCAGTGTAGCACGCGGCAGGCGTCACAATATACCGCTGATGTCACAGTGAAGAACTTCTAAGTTTCCAAAGACAGTCTGGTTCTTTTTGCCGTATCTTTGTTTGGATTTCAATCGATGATAATATATACAAAGGTTGGATCCAGTCAACGTTCTCGTGTATTATTGCGCAAAGTCGATGTAAGAAGTTTTAGATGACCCTGTTGTCAAAACAGCCTTCCGGCAGCTGTATATTCTGAAAGTGTATGAACTGTAAGGAGCGTGCATATTTTTGGATTAGAGATCAACTTTAGGTGTTAGCGACGAGCACACGCCGGATAATCTGAGAACGTGTTCTTTGCGTTTGGGCGAGAATATCGAACAAACCGCCCAAAGACGTCTTAATGTTTGAATTTTACAATATTTGTTTCACCTGCTTCCTCCTTTTTTTTAACGCAGTGCTTATATTATGTGTATTATAATATCTCTTAATTTTGAATATAATTGTTCCGATTGACCTAAACTGATACCTAACCGTTTGCTGCGCTGGCACACTTGCTACACGAACTTTATCAAGCGAAAAAGAGAGCTCAGCAGACTTCCGGGTACCACCGAACCGCCAGCAATCGATTTTTAGGTCCCCAAATGAACCAATAAAACTGATAGTTATAAATAGCAATGACAGTAAGCAAGAAAAAACAAAACTGAATGTTTGGTTCCGGCAGCGAAGTTGTCTTGTATAAGTAGGTTGATTGTTTTTGAGTATTTATTATTATTTTTATATTGACAGCACATAAAATCATGGAAGAATCATGTGGAATAATATTCTGTAAACAGACACTCGTTTCTGTCAGTAAAAAAGGCAAACTATTAATGTGAATAATCGCCATTTAAAGGTATGTGTAATCAAATTTTTAAACATGACACCTATAGCCGCAAAAATCGATACAGAACACATACATGACCTTTGTGACTTGTACAATAGCAACTTGCACGGTCCGTCTACCAATAAAAACGGTAGAAGGGAAGTGGGTGTTGTTAATAGTTTCCCCTTTTTACTGACAGAAACGAATGCCTTTGATTCTGTCTCTTACTCTCTCTTGTCACAGTACATATTATATTTCCCCAAACTTTTGGGGTATGGACTCACAAGTGTAACCCGTAGCCGTACCAAAAATCCTCGTACCCAAAACACATTATCGTATAAATCTGGTAATTAATCATAAAAAAATATGATGTGTGGTAGGATTACCGTTAAATATATAATGTTTAAGAAAATACATTTTTTAATTCAATTTTTTTCTCGTATTTTACCTGGAATAATGTGTTTTCTGGTGACTACAATTTGCAACCGAAACAAGACAAATTTAATTCTGATGTCTCAGATCACGATAATATACAAGTTCGTTTTATTTCTAGAAACATATTAAAATAGAAACAGTAATTTAAATACATGTATTTTTTTTACTGCATAAGTTTTATCTGGTTTGTATTTTGCTGTTTTTGAAGTTCAGAATAATTTTTAAAGTAAAAATTCAGTTTTTGATCTTTTTTTTATTCTTTCATAAGACAGGGTTAGTAGTTAGTTTAATTGCCATATTGGCATTTTGATGTACTCTATGGCTTTGGGAATGGAATCATTTAATTTTTTTCAATACACTTGAGATGGTGGGGGTCTCGTGACATTTTCATCAGACTGTAAATTTACATCGTCAACATATTCATAATAACAGAATTCTGTCATGTTGGCTATGGCATAAACACCACAGTTGATACCTGAAGACTTTTGTTCCATGTGCGGAATTTGAATGTCTAATCTGTTATTGATCTGTAAGAATCTTAATTCTGTCCTTGATAACTTATGCTTTGGCATTTACTGTCTGAATAAAGCTGCTTGCTCCTTTAGTGAATGCTGACTGAGCCCTTGGTAAAATACCAGATATCAAGATGACAGCTATAAAAGAAAAATAATGATTCAGCTAATTACATTAATTGCATTAAAACTTCAGTTGTACCGTTTCAGAAATAGCATTTTCATGCATGGGATGGGTATTAAATAAGTAGGTTTTAAATAGTCAATGAACACTTGGATAATTGCGTAATTGGAAAAAGAAAATCTACCATTTTACTTTGAATGTTTTGAAATGATTTCACTTTTCAGATAATATTCTGATATGGAGGTCTAGTTTAAGCGGGACTTGTATATTTTTATTCTAGACGAAAACTAGACCCATAATAAAACTTACTTGATGAAATTTTCTTTCTTTTTTACAAAATCGTTTGATTTTTAAAAAATTATTTTAAATTATTCAGAAAGAACTAAATATTTGTTCAAATACATGCTGTTTCTTCTCTAATAGATTATGTACTACAATGTTATCTCTAAATCAATTATCATAATCACTTAATTTAATCATTCAATCAGAAGTAGCCTAACTTAACCAATCAATGCAGATTAGACTGATCCAAAATATATACGAATATATACTCAACAAGCTTATTTTTTTGTAGTTAAAATTTAAATGCATTTATCTTTTGAATAACGTATTGAAATTTCTTTAAATTGTTACTAAGTTTTTACAGTATTACTAGAATCTAAATCTCTAATTCTGTAAAAATCAGTGATATTATCAAATATAATTTTGAATTCTCAACTTTTCCACTTTTTTTTACCTAAAAGTTTAAAATAGCACTAATTTTATTAGATTTGTTTTCTAACATGATGTGTAATATTTCTATCTAAGATTGAAAGCTACAGAAAAATAACCTTATCTTTTACCTTAAAATGAACTTTCAATTATTTGTACTAACACAAGCAGTAAAAATAATAGTACTAAAAATCTTTAAGATCTTAAATCATAATCTTAAAAGAACATTTCTTTGTGATAAAGTAAATTAATAGAAAGATTTACAATAATTTTTTCATGATTCGTATGTATTATTTGCAATTAATAGTACAATTATTTTGTTAAAATTTCACAAATTTCTAAGTCTGACATTTTCATGGGGCATTAATGATCATTAATAAAAATTAAACCAAACATAATTGCAAAAAATGTTTTAATGTTTTTATTGGTTTCTTCACAGAATTTTCTTTAAAATCTAATTTTAAAAATGTAGAAAAGTAACAATATAGATGATTCTTATAGTTATTATGGCCTAATCTAATAATTTTTTAATACAAATTAGGATAAAAGAAATTTTCACTACATACAAAAAAGTCAATGAAATACTGATTATGTACCTTCTTTGATTATGGTTTTCTATTTTTCTTGTATAAATTTGAAAAAAAATGTCAGTAGAAAAATTGGGAGAAGTCAGTTATGAAGAATGTATACCTAGGATTCTACTTTTGAACATTATCGACTAGTGTCTTCAGTTTCTGCAACACTTTAGTAGCTAAATCTGATGTTAAGTTGTTGGCATCGATGAGAAGTACAATTCATGAGTTGCTGGCAAATTTGGAACATAGTTTACCCCAGAGCCGTTCTATGCGGTAACCACTATGAGAAGAGACTGCATACCAGGAGGTAGGTATTTGTTGAAGTACTTGGTCTGGGAATGACCGGTCACGAAAACAGAGTGAGGTATGATATTTGTTTAAACTTTGTAGCTATGCGCAATGAATTTGAAAGATCTTTGTAAATTTATAGATTACTACAAAACTTTTTGTCAGTTGCAACCAATATGATTTGAGAATTGCCAGTTTGTTTATGGAACTATTTAGACTACAACCAACCAAAATTATAATTGCTGTCGTTTGGAACAATAGGTATGGATTTATGAAATAAATTTATCCAATGGTTTTGTTTGAAACAAAACAAATAACTCAAAACATCTTGTGACACTATGGCTTCAAAACTGGATGCTAGCATTTTTTGTTTGCCAAAAAATACAGACAAGCCCAAGCTCTAAAGAACTCTTAATTGTTCGGCAGGTCGTTGTAATGGCTTCGTGATCTTTGCTTGTTTTCACTTCCTGTTTTTCAAAGAACTGTCAGATTTATGTCTAAATATACCATGCTAAACTTAAATTATAATTATTCCTATTATGCCAAGCCAACTTTCTATAATTATTTCTGTCACAACAAGCCAGTTTTAATAATTATTTCTATAAGACAAACAATAAAATGTAATAACAGAAAGTATAAAGGATTGAGTATTAATTACAGTATAAATAAAAGCACAGATTTTAGTTCTGTAAGATAAAAGATATTAACTTTGAAAAACTAGAATGTTACTTTATATGTTAGATACATGTGTAGTAAAAAAAAGACAGAAAAAACCCACACTGGAAATAAAAATATTAATTAAAACATCCGAATATACCAAATTTAATTCAGTGCAACATATGAGCATTTCAGTAGTCAAACCGCAACATTGGGGCTTGAAGTCATATGTAATCCATGCATTATCACCTTTGTTAATGTTTAACTCCCTTATTTATTGAAGAAACAAAAGAACTTGAGATTATCTTAAAATGCCAAAAATGTTAACTTTATTTGTCATAAAACGAAATGTGATATCCTTATACGGGACAGCAGTACTAAATTTATTTCATTTGAGTTACACATTTTATTTGCCAGAAAACACATTATTCCAGGTAAAATACAACAAAAAAAGAATTGCAATTAAAAAGTCAAATATTTTCTCACACATCACATGTATAACGATAATCCTGCCACATATAATACTTTTTATGATTAATTATCAGATTTATCTACGATAATGTGTTTGGGTATGAGGATTTTTGGTATTGGTATGGGTACAGGTTACACCTTTTAGTCCATACCAAATTTTGGGGGGTAGGTGATAATCAGCATTTCTATGGCTAAGTGCTCTTTTTCTCTCAACAGAGCAGCATGGAGTTTGGCAGTACATATACCTACATAAGACAAAGTTCTCATTGTGGTTTTAATGAAGAGGAGGAAGTGGAGGTGCTAGACGAAGAAAAAGATGATTATGTCAACGACCTTCCGGCTGGCTTGGGTGCAGGCCTGGAGTGCAGTGGGGGAGGGGAGGTAATTCAAGCATATCTGTCTGCTAATTTATTAGTAAATATCTGGACAATATATGCCATACATCTCCTGTTTTGTAATTTTATTGTATAAGAAAAACTAGACTGATTAGTATCAATAATATTTAGGTGGACTTTAAATTTGCCTTTTCTATATCGATATTTTACAATATATTGTTAATTATCATAACATCAGAGTAGATTCAAATATTTTGATAGATAATTTGATAAACACATTCTTATAAACTATGTTTAAGTTTGATTTTAATAGACTTAACAATATTTAATAAGAATATTGTTGATTTATGACTTGGGTTTATGTCGCCTTCTTCATCTTACAAATGTCACTCAGTATTGTACAAAAGTATTGGTTGTATAAAGCCAAATAATTGTTGGTAAGATGATTGGTGTTTTAATGGAACATCAACACACAAAAGACCATGTCATGCAGAAAGTATGAGTGTAAAGTTCCTTGCCAAGGGGCACACATTGCAGCGGACCCAGGGTGGTCTGGGCAGGATTTGAACCCGCTGTTTGTAAGTTTGGTACACACACCATTGTGCCACTTTGGCTCCCAATTGTATGGCAGAAACAAAGATCATGGAAATAAGTACACCAGTTTCATCATTAACGAGAAACAATGAAGTTGGTGCATTTCAGCCTACCTTAAGAATTGGTTGAATTTTTGTCTTGCCTGTAAAATAAAGGTCAGATAAATTTATTACTTCATGTTGTTTGCATCAGTGCAATGTGTTTATGTGAAAGTTTTACATTAGTCTCTACATAACTTAAACACTATATGTTGTATGTACTGTCATAAGTTCTTAAAGCTTATGAGTGGAATCATCTTAATTAATTTTAATCTCTGAGATAAATAAAATAGCTCACAGTGTCCTGGTTTTCATGAGCAGTGAGTCATTTGGTTTTTGGATTATACTGTGGCGGAGCAGGCGATACATAGCATTTTACTATTTGGCATACTGTTTGATGCATCATGCTGAGTAGAGATGTTCATCTTTTATATTTTAGAGAGAAAACTGTAATTTAGATTTCTATTATTCAGACTGTCAATGATCTGTAATATTGAATTGTTCAGTGAAATAAAACATAGAAACATCACCTTTGATTATGAAATATAAAATACTTGTAAAAATCTGGCAGAATCTTCATCACTGAGGCTCAAGCCTTTTTTTAATTACCTGTTCCTATTTGGTACCAAAGATATACAGCAAAACATCGATAACACAAACTCAGTCAGTAAAATACCCAGCATAACTTGAAGGACTTGCTCAGTCCATGATTAACACATTTTCATGTTGTTGTTGTTCTTATCTTTCTACTGGCTGATATTTTATTTCTTCAAGGAATCTCCATGTTTTTGCCACTCAGTTGCCTTATCTAAAGAATTTCTAGTCATGAACTAGTATGCGGAGATGGTCAAAATAATTTACTTTCAATACATACTACATTAAGAACCTAACTATTCTTCCTTTCCAATGTAGAGGCCATCAAATTTCAAGACTGAGGCCCATTGGTTCTATTTTATGATCACCATTATTTTGACTCTATGGGCACATGCGCAAAAAGGGGGATGTCTCTTTACCGAAAAAGATAACTCAGTTGGAAACATCATCCATTTCACATGGCTAGACCTTTTGGAACACTTACTGTATATACTCGTGTATAAGTTTGGTCCAAATGCAAAAAACATAGACCCTGATCTGCCATCAGATAATGTGCTGGCAGATCAGGGTCTATGCTGTTTGTTCTACTGATTAGTCCTTACAAACTGCATAGACCCAGATCTGCTGCCGCATTATGCCCACATTTGAACGTACTAGATTTTCTGGACAAGATATTCTGGACAAATAATTATTATTATTTGCACACCAATTATCTGGACAACAAGAAAAGTAATTTGTTTTTAATGTCTGGATATTTGGATTAATGACAGTATTTATCTCTATTAAATGAGATTTTACATTCAGCAAGTCATTTTGCAACATACTGTAAAATGGTCTGAAAACAGTGTTACTCTACATACTGTTCAATAGTGTAAAAAGAGTGTTACTTACTATACATTTTAAAATGGTCTAAAAATATTGTCAAGGCTTTCTTAATTGTATAAAAGTCAGCTTATCCAGGCTGACTGGAAAATTGAACTTGTCCTTGGGAGATTTTAGCTTCCCCAGCATATGACAACATATCACAACTAGAGTTAAAACATTAGGTAAAATAAAATATGGGATGTTTTAAGGAAATTGCATTATATTTATTTTACAAATAAAGAATTTTTGTTTACTTGTTATCTTTGTTTGTACCTTCAAACCATATGCCGATAATTAATGTTAAACAAAAAAATATATGTAAATAGTATATGTAGATAGGTATGAAAATGAGAAGAAAAAGAAGGGTTAGAATGCATATATAGTTAAAAAAGTAAAGACAAACATACACATGTATATAGATACACAGATGAATGGATAGATAGGTAAGGGTTTTGGAAATAGCTAGATTTTTAAGACAGAGTGACTTGTGATTAGGTAAAAGACCTTGAACAAAAAAATGAAACAACTAATTTCTTTGAAACAGGTTCATTAGATTTGTTTGTGGAAACTTTGTCAAGTTTCCTTTTCTTTGCCTAGATATCTTACCAGACTCATCTTTTTAACTACATCAACGATAATGAAAGCTAGACTTTTTGTAATGATTTATTTACATTCACATCTGAATGATTTATGAACAGTTATTTTATCTGTTTACTTAACAATTATCACCTAGTCACCTTGCAATTGGTCAAAACAATAAGTACTTATCTGTCTCCTGTAATTATCATGTAAACAATATATGATAAACACCGCTTGGAGGTGCTAGATTTTCCGTACATCAATCACACTTTTAACGAAATCCAAGTGGCTAATCATTATCGATGAGTGTCTTTTATTTCCAATCACACCTGTCAAAGAAATCTCACGAATTATATTATTACAATTATCACATAATCACCTAGTCAGCTCTGCACTTATCATAGTTCACGAAATGCCCGTGACTAGGTTAGGGCTTGAAAATCTGCGAATCCTGCATATGAAGATATGTTTCGATTAAATGTAACTATAAATTCAATGTAACTTCAAATATGTAATTCCATATTTGTCAAAACTTGCATCAAATAGTAAATATTCACATTATCATGTCTGTGCGAGAAAATATGAGACTGACCTTGACTACCAAATGGAAATGATAGACTTTGACAGTACAGTCAAACCTGTCAATAGCGGCCGCTCATGGCGAAAAAGCAAAATTGATCGTTGGACACAGATGACCTCCGTATACATTGTCAACTTTCAATCTTGGTTTTTGAACAAATACCATGCACCGAATACCAATATCATTAGCATTATTATTATTATTTTTGTTATTATTATTATTACTATTATTAACAGATTTAATTTAGTGCACTATTAAACAAAATCATAAAATACATGTATATGTTACTCTCTCCCGAAGTTATGTTCATCACAAGATTACTGTATCCTGGTCACTTTAGTACATCCTATAAATTAAATAATTACAGGCACTTCAAAGAAATAAAGCCCCCCAAAAACCAAATCACTGATTTTTGTATTGTGCACCATAACAAAACACTAATTTCACTACTAATTGACAGAATACATATGATTGTGAAACTGAGGATGACTCTTTCTTTGGCCAGCCTGCACAATTAGATTTAAGAACAGGTGTTCACATCTCAAAACAATATATGGATTAATCGGTTGCTAAGCTCACCGAGATCAAAAGATTGACTTATGCAAAAGGGCTTTGATGAATAAGGAACAAAAACTTAATGTGGCTATTGTTGTTCATGTAACCAAAACTTTGCCAGCCTTTACAGACAAGTTTTGTAAATATTGAATGATGCTTGACCCAAAAGAAATGGAATGAATTCGTATCTCTCCTCATAGATTGCCTTTTTTTCATCAGATATAAAGAAAAAAGTAACATTTCAAACAATACATGACACACTCTCACAAAAGGTGACTCTCACTTCTGCTGCAACTATACGACTACTTTTCTCACCATCTAGCTAACAAATTGCTTCAACACTCTTTCTTTCTAATGATAAAACCCTCCTCGCTTTCGAATTTGACATATTGACACTTTTTAGTTACTTTGACAGTGTGACTGGAGTACCGTGAGGACAAGTGAGAGAGGAAATCTTTTCATATTGATTCATGTGCTATTCCATTATTTTTGTTAGGAATCACCTGGCTGCTGACCACAAAATGCAGGCTACCATTATATACATCACTTTTATATAGGAATTTTGTCTGAGGGAAATTAGAATGGCCATTGTGACCAGGTGACTGCTATATAAAGGTGACCACTGGGACAGATTTCATTGTATATTGTTTGAAATAAGGGATCAATAGATGAAAGAAACTGCAGACAGTTATGCAGAATAAGAATGCAGTACATATAAATAATGGTGCTGATATATGCACTGTGGCAAGATTGCAGAATATAAAATTTGAAGAACATAAAGCATTACGAACTGAACACAACCTCTCTCTCTCTCAATATTTTGACCTTGCCCATGGGCAAGTAGCTTGCAAACTTTAACTTGCCAGAGCCAAATATAAGCTTGTCCAGGGTGTTGGGCAAGTGGATTTGTAAAGCCCTGAGTGTTGCTCAGCGTACTATAAAATGGTCTAAAAAGAACATTGCTACAGACTGACTGCTGTCTTGACACAAAAATCTGTTGCTATACAATTAGATTGAGGCAATTTGTACATTTGTAAATTAAACAGATTCATTTTTAAAATAAAATTATTCTATTGGTCACGTGTATCTGGTGAAATTAAGAAAATATTCCGATCTGTGTCTTGGTACCTCCATGCTATTAGTCACAGTTTTACACAATAATGTTGCTGCAGTAAACTGAACAAACACAAATTCAGAGGTCAGCATACTTGAAATAAACTCTGACCTCTGAATTTTTTCTTTGTTTACAAGGGATGATATTATTTGAAATATCTCCGCAAAATTTGTCAAACACGTGGATCTCAAAAATAGATAAAATGTCATACAAATGTCTCCTTCAGGTAAAAATCAGATTAAATCCTGGATAAAATCTGATTACAAGGGTCATATTACAATTATAATTGTAGTTACAAAACTAGTTCTGTGGCTCTGAACTTTTTCCACTTTGATGAACTTACTACAGACATATCTTCAACTTATTTGAGTATGAATGATTTATGGATGTAAATGATTTGAGTAGTATTCTACTTTAAGTGATAAGTGTGTGTCCTCCTTAAGTGCCAGAAGTCATGCATTCTGTCATCAGCACCATCTAGCTATGCTTGCTAGACTTTCAGTTTGTATTAGATACAGACGTCTCTCTTACTTAGTGCACAATCAAAGGGGAGTTGCAGAAGTGCATGATATTATCTGTAGACTGAAGTCATCATAGATCCAGATCTAGATTTCCATAATGTGCCCACATATCAGAGTCTATGCTATTTGTATACTCTTGATTTAAAGCTAACAACATAGACCCTGATCTGCTGCTGGCACATATGTGATGGCAGATCTGGGTCCTCGTTGTTCATGGCAATTGTGGGACATGCATTATACACAGATAAATTTAACAATGAAAGGTGGCAGAGAATGTTAAGTCTGTTTACTAAGAGAAGTCGGACACAGGCTCTTTTTTTTGTTGCCTCAAACTTCATTTTAACATTTTTGTTTTCCCTCCACAGTGTTGTCTTTTGGACATTTTAGACACTGCTGGTCAGGAGGAGTATTCCAGCTTGCGTGAACAGTACACACGGACGGCTCAAGGCTTTCTTGTTGTGTTCAGCATCACAGACCTAGAATCATTCAAGCAGGCAGAATCTATCTACAAGTTCATCCAGAGAGTTCAGGATGTTGAAAAGCCTCATTTGGTAGGTTGTGCTCCAGAGAAATTGACTGGAACAAATTCAACGATTTGTTGAGACACATGAGTCTCAAATTTATAAAGAGAATAAACAATTGTAGGTGAATTGATCAGATGCAAACAGTGTTGCCTGATAGTGTTGACCATGTTGACCATGGATATGTTACTTCCAATTAGTGTATTATTCTTATTGTTATTATTAAACTTCTTTGGTGTGTTCAGCATCACAGACCTTGAGTGAATTGATCAGACACAAACAGTGTTGCCTGATAGTGACAACACTGAATGAATTAGGCCTTCTGATGTTTTTTTTTCTTTTCATTTCTGTTTTTGTTTTTGTTTTTGTTGACCATGGGTATGTTACTTCCAATTAGTATGTTATTCTTATTGTTATTATTCTTAAGCTATTTCACTCTGTGAATTAAGGAATACAATTCCATTGCAAAATTTGTGCCACATTACAGTTGTCATAGCTATGCATGCTGGGTGTACCCGGTATTTATGATGGTCACCTGTACCAGTATAATAAAACTTAATACATCACAACATACATCTCTGGACATTTCATAAATGATGATCTTATTTTGGTTCACTTTTTTGTACCATTTATGGTTGATACAGTGTATTCACTAGCTGGATGTGGAAACAAACCTTTTTTTGGGACAGAGATATAATAAAAAATCGTTCCATTTGACTGTTATGAAAAATAGAATGATACATGTTATTATAACTACACTGTAAAAGATATTTCTTCCATGTAGCTTTATTTCTCAGAAAAAGTTCCATTTACAATCAAGAATCTTGATTGATTGATTCATCGTATTAAGTACTACTCATCAGAATCCTATGTGGGTCACAGTGACCTATTTTTGAGTTAAGGTTTAAGGCTTAGGATCACACAGCAGCAGAGCTGTGACAACAGCACTCCATGGATATCTTGTTAAGTTTATGGTTAATTAATAATTTTATATCATTGCAAATGAAAGAGCAAGTGTTATTAAACAAGCATTCCTTACTTCACAGATCTTCTGTTTTCTGTTTCAGGTTTTCTGTGCCAATAAAATTGATCTTGAGATAGACAGAATGGTGAAGAAAGAAGATTATGACCAGCTGTCACAAAAGCTTGGTTTTCCTTGTTTAGAAACATCAGCCAAAACTGGATATAATATAGTGGAAACCTTTGAGACTCTTGTGCGGTTGATTCCCAGAAAGGGTATTGATTACAAGGTACAGAGATCCCTCACATGGTATTCTCTTTGTGATTGGAATAAATATTTTCAACTCCATATTTTAAAAAGTGTCTGTAATGATGTGAAACCATAATTTGTCAATCCATCTTTCTGCCCAGTGCCTGTCTGACCAACGGATTAATCTATCTACTTCTAGACTGTTGAATATAAATTCACTTGGGAATATACATGCAAGGTCTATTGTAGGATGCACATTTATGGGATTCATACTAATTTCTCTTAAGTCACACAGACTGTAAAATAAACTCGATGCATGAAAAATTAGCAGTAGCAGGCAAAGATTTTAAAGTAACGGGTTTTGGAGGTGCTTCTCCAATAGGGTACAGGGGGCAGCATAAAGTAGCTGGTTGCTCTTGCTAATTTAGGGGGGTAAATTACCCGGCTACCGATGTTTTGGAAATGCCCAGTATATTTGCAAGCCTTATCTTTATTTCTTCATTAAATTGCTCCTGCTTTTGGAAAATTCCCTGCCTTTTTTAAAATGGAATGGGGGTGGGGGGATTTCCCCTGTGAAGTTTCAGATGTAGAATAGACCATGTACATGTCCTTATGGTAATAATGTGCAAGGGAGGTATTGTTTTTAGTTACCTCCTTGGTGCTTTTGGGGTGGGTCAAATCGCTAAATGTACTAAAATGTTTAATTGTCTGGAATTTTAAAAAAATATTTTTCCCTCAAAACTTTCTATATTTACTCCAAGCAGGAAGACATTTTAGAATTTGTGATGGCCTTTTATTTACAGCTCCAGAATCATGGTGGTGGGTTAGGGGATCATTATTGGAGTGGAGAGTAGAGGGTCCTAAATGATACCACTTTAAGTTATGAAATTTTCTTGTTATGCTCTTCTTTGAAGTAAAAAATCAAGTGCAAACATTGTTATAGATGAAGTTACAAATAATTTGTAACCACAGACTGAATTCTTTGTTTTTTGTGGGGTACCAATTCTCATGGATTTCATGGTTGTCATAAACCAGAATCAACAAACAATTTTCCTGTTGTGGAAAGAATAGGATTTCTCCCCAAATTCACAAATAAATTCCTTCAACAATTACAAAAAAGTAATTTTTTCGCAAATCAGTGAAAATTCATACCCAAGAAAATGAATGAATTCATGATGCCTTCGGCAGCCTAACAAAAGATTAATCTGATGTCACTTTTGGCAAGCACTAATTCAGTAAATCATTGTTGTGTTAGTTCTATTTTCACAAGGTTTAACATGGTATTCAAAATAAAAATCATTCCTGTCTTTGGTTTATTAATGACTGTTTTTTGAGAGAAGTATATGGTATATAATCTTTTTTATTTAGTGTAAGTCATAGTGGTAACATATATCTAAAGGATGACTATGTTAGTCTATACCGAGACTTAAACCCACGACCTCCCTTACATTACCATCTCGTAAATGTGCACATAAAATCTCTATCATACTTATTGTCTGATATCAGTCAAACTAGGTCTGCATGATAGAGTGAGGGAGATACAAGGACCTGCCTCGTAAAACAAGCGGAATATGTTACAGGAACTTAAGGAATTAACAGGTGTCTTAATCTCCTTATCTACTAAGACCTGCCCTTTGCAACTTAATGGAATCCCTTTGCAACTTAATGGAATCCCTTTGGAATCCCTTTGCAACTTAATGGAATCCATTTGCTATCACTTGGACTCTGTTTCATAAACTGGACACTACATCAGTGCTTTGTAGCAACAGATCAAACAAAAGAGAAGCTCACAGAAGGAAAACTTGTGTACCAAGGACTTGGTTGTTGAAATTTTCATGCAACCAAAATTAAAGATATTTTTACGGAGGTTTTGGCATTCTGGAGAACCCTAAACTAATTGGGGCAGTTGAATCAGATGGCTCAGTTGGTAGACCACCTAGCCTTTAGCTTTATGTCCTGGTCCAACTGCACATCTTTTACCACTTGTGGCACCAGAAACTTGGCAAGCAATACATTGTTCTATAATTGAAAATATGAGAGGTTCACCACAGCGATATCAAACATAGTAATACTTCCAGGAATAGGTAAACTTATGGAAGAAGACAATACATTTTTTATCATTTAAAATTATCTTTGGTACGGTTTGGTGTTTTATGACACAGCAATACATGAAGGTTGTTTAGTGCCCAGGGACATACCACGGTATCTGACCAAGGCTGATTTAATGGTAGGATTTGTACCCTCACCCTTCTGGTTGTGAGTCCTGCACAGTAACCACTGAGACACTGTGACTCTTCCTTAAAACTGTCATGTAACCACTGTGACACTGCAGCTCTTCTTTAACATTGTCATGTAGCCATTGTGACACTGCAGCTCTTCCTTAAAATTGTCATGTAACCACTGTGACACTGCAGCTCTTCCTTAAAATTGTCATGTAACATAAATTGTCACTTAGAAAAGTTACATTTAAGGTAAATTGTGATTTTAACAGACATTTTGTTTCTATATTTATAACTCTGGCCTGGTATTTACAACTTTAACTTGTCTTAACTTAAGATTAAGTCTAGGATCCAACAATCTGAATGGATGAAATTAAACTTTGACTTAAATGTGACTAATCAAATGACTTAAGTTGAGACTAAGTTTTGATGGCATGTTAATGGAAATGGGACCTGGTATGATAAGTATTTTGAATAGATTTAGTGCTCCTCTCACTATGTGTATCATTTCCTATGAAACCATATAACAGGTGGTTTTTACATCTGTAATTCTTTTCAAGATAAAGGTAAAATTGGATTATTTACTATTTGATGTGTTTATATATTATTGGTTTAGGGACCTAGTAAAACTGTGTAATAACATGTATGTTTACATGTTAATTTTGGCAGAAAGACTAGATGTAAAAAGGTTTTTTATCATATATTTTAGATTGCAATTCTTGGTGCGGGAGCTGTTGGAAAATCCAGCATTACTGTCCGGTACACAACAGGGAATTTTGTGGATGGTTATGACCCAACCATTGAAGACTCTTACAGAAAACAAGTTTTTATAACAGGTTTACCCAAAATGGAACCAAAAGGTGAGTCATGAATGGTGGAAATCACTTGTCCCTTCACTTAGTATGGATATGTCTCTCATTCCTATATACATGTAGCAATGTTTGCCCATGAGAGAAAATCATCATGTGGGATCTGTCTTTCTCTCATTCCTATATATGTGTGAGAAAGTCATGTGTGATAAACCTATCCCTCATGAGTGCACTCATTGTCAGTATGTCTAATGTTTGATGCCATAAACGTCTGCAATGTTTCTTGAGTTTTTTATTTTTGAAAAGACAAATTTGGCCAACCTGTAAACAGTAATCCTTGTTTACAACAAATTCTTTCTGCAGACTAAAACTTTATGCTTTTCCTAATGATATAAAACCTGTAAGAAAATACTCCACACTTCAAAAGCTACCGGTATATTCATACCGATAATGATCTTTTTTCCAACATTATTTACTATTGGGAATTGAGAGAAAAACAATCCATCAGATTTGTTGATGTGGGATAGGGATATCCCATTGTTGGAATAAGAATTTTTGGGAAAAGGCATTCCTTTTTTTTTCATTTGTCCCGTAACCTCTTTTTTTTCATTTGTCCCGTAACCTTGATTGTCGTAGGGGCACCACTGATGACTTTGTGACAATCTCTCTCCATTTCGCCCTGTTCTCCACTGCTCTTTGGGACTTTGCAAAGTCCATGCCTGTCCACTCTTTGATATTGTCTTCCCATCTCTTCTTCTGTCTGCCTCGTTTTCTCTTTCCTCTCACTGTGCCCTGTAGGATTGTCTTTGACAGGCCAGTTGAGCGTGTAACGTGACCATACCATCTTAGTTTGCGTTTCTTTACAGTGGTGAGCAGATCTTCATAAGGTCCAATTGCACCTTGGATTTTAGTGCGCACCTTCGCATTGGAGACGTGATCTAAGTATGAGATTTTCAGGATCCTTTGATAACATCTCATCTCTAAGGCATGGATTCTTCTCTCTAATTCTGCTGTTTGGGTCCATATCTCACATGCATATAGGAATATGGACATGACGAGGGAGTGCATAAGCTTGATCTTGGACCCAAGCGTGCTGTTGCTGTCTTTCCAAATATGCTTCAGCCTAGCCAGAGCAGCTGTTGTCTGCACAATCCTGGAAAGAACCTCAGGTTTTGAACCTTCATCAGAGGCGATAGCACCTAGGTACTTGAAGCTTGTTACTGTGCCCAGCTTCTGTCCATTCACTCTTATTTCCTTTTGGATGCCATTCGGGTTGTTTGTCATTAGGTTTGTCTTTTCAGCATTGATCTCCATCCCATATCTTAGTGATGCTTGATTGAGACGGTTCACTAAGGTTTCCATTTCTTCTTCATCTCCTGCTAAGCCATTGATATCATCAGCGAAGTGCAGGTTGGTGATTGTTCTGCCTCCAACACTGACACTGCCGTCATGGTATTCCAAGGTGTCGGAAATGATCCTTTCCAGGTAGATGTTGAAGAGAGTGGGTGAGAGAAGGCACCCCTGTCTGACTCCGACTGTGGTTCTGAACCAGTCTCCTATGTTGCCATTGACGAGAACTGTACTAGTCGCCTTGTCATACAGGGTTTCTATAGTGCGGATTAGTTTTGTGTTTATGTTGTATATCCGCATGGTGGCCCACAAGGCTGCATGCCATACCTTGTCGAAAGCCTTCTTGAAGTCAGTGAAGACATGATAAAGGTTCTGTTGATGCTGGAGATATTTTTCATAGAGGATTCTAAGATTGAAGATCTGTTCTGTAGTGCTACGTCCTGCTCTGAAACCTGCCTGTTCTTCCACACTGATGTGCTCTGCTTGGGGTTTCAGTCTATTGAGGATGACCTTAAGCATAACATTGATTGGGTGACTGATGAGACTGATTGTTCGGTAGTTCTGGCACAGTTGTAGATTCCCTTTTTTAGGAAGAGTCACAATTAGAGACTGGGTCCATGTGGTGGGCCATTCTCCTGTTTGCCAGATTTGGTTGCAGATTGCTGTGAGGACATCTATCATGGAAGTTCCTCCTGCTTTTACAAGTTCTGCTGGTATATTGTCTACCCCAGCTGACTTCCCCTTCTTTAGCGCCTTTACTGCAGCCTCTACATCATCCCTGAGGATCGGGTGGTCAACCTTTGTTGTGGTCAGTGGTACTTTTAGTACAGCTTGGTCTCCAGAAGTCTCCTGGTTATAAAGCTCTGAACAGTATTCCGTCCATCTGTTAAGAATGTCTTGGTTTTTTGTCAGACTCTTACCAGCCTTGTTCTGAATCGTATAAGATCTCCCCTGTTTCTCTTTTTTCAGGTCTTTCACCAACTGGTATGCCCTTTTACTGTCATTCTGGTTCAGGCTTTTCTCGACTTCCTTGCATTGGTCCTCTAACCAGCTTTCTTTTGCTTTCTGTATGCTCTTCTTGATCCGGTTGTTAATCTCATTGTATTTTTTTGCTCCTTCATGGTCTCCTCGCTTACTCTTCAGTTTTCTCCTCACATTGCAGAGGTCGATGATATCTGCTGTGACCTAAGGCTTCTTTTTTCTGTGATGCTTGCCAAGGATCTCTCTGGCTGTGTCTATTACTGCCTTGTTGAAGGTGATGATCAAGGAGTATAGGTTTATTTCTTCATGCCCCAGAATTGTGAGTGGTGCAAATTTGCCGCCTATTGATGCTTCAAATGCTTGTGCCACGCTTAGATCTTTAAGTTTTTCAAAGTTGAACCTGATCCTAACTTGTCTTGGCTTATTGGTCTTCCTCAGACGAAGTTTGATAGTCATCATCAGCAGGTCATGGTCGCTTCCTATATCAGCTCCTGGGAAGCTACGTGTTCTGGTAATGTTTACGCTAGACAGGAAGCTCTTTCTCACCAAGATGTAATCAGTCTGGTTGTGATGTTTTCTGTCTGGGCTGTGCCAAGTCCATCTTCTGGATAGTTTGTGGGGGCCAAGGGTGTTCGTTAGCACTAGGTTATTGTATGTGGCAAAGTCCAGGAGCTTGAGTCCTCTCTCATTGGTCTGCTTATTACAGTATGGACCACAGACTTCTCGCCAGTCTGCTTGTGCATCTTCTCCTACCTTAGCATTAACTGACCACAAATTCTGACCCTTGGGTGAGATTCCCCTATCCCACACCAATTGATATGATGGATTCTATAATTTGTGTCTACAAGACAGAGTTATCCTGAGTTTTAATATTACTTTGTGGTGGAGATAAATATATTTTACCCTTCGAGTAGATTAGTTCAACAATACCTGTGTGACATTTATTTGACATGATTGATGTAGATAATGTAATGAACAAATTGTACACAGACTTCTAAAATTCTAGAGCATTCTGTAATGTTTTTGTGGAACAATAATGCGTGTTGTGGGCAAGAAAAAAATTCTTACACACATCTATTGTGAGAGAGGGAAATTTAACCCTTGGGAAGTAAGATGTGAAAAGGATTTAGCAGTCCTCATCCCTGACACAAATCATATCCCCTTGGGTAAGATTTGCCTATATTGCGATGCACATACATGGGGAAGATTTTGTTACTCCATCACAAGTGTATACAATTAATGCACTTAATTTTTTACACATGTAGCTTTTACTTTGTTAACAACACAATTGCCTGTCTATTTTGTCCTGTTAACAGCCTTTAGCTTCCTTGCCAACAAGTAAATAGTTTCTATGATGTTTAAGTTTCTTCCTCCTCAAAATGCCACTTGTAAAACAGGTATAGGGTCACATTTTTGGACTGATTTGAAAAAATAATCTCCATTATATGTTCATGCAACACATTTGAAATTTGTTGATCTATTTAAAAACTTTTTGAGAACAAAAAAATTTAAATTTTTTTATTTATTAGCATGATGGATTTCTTTAAGCTGAAATGATATTTTCATGCCTGAAATGAGTTAGTATACTGCAAATCACAATATTTTAGGCTCATTATAATTTAGCGATATTTTTTCTTCTTAAACAGTGTTTTAGGGTGAATAAAATTTAGTGATTTTTTAAACATAATAGCGACAAATATACAATTCTTGTTTTTTCTTAATCACATTAGTGACATAAATAAAACACTTGTGAATTAGGGTGAAAATATGAATTTTAAGTGTTGATGTTTTAGCAGACACAAAATGTGGATTATCAAACTGCACATAACAGAAATCACTTCTGATAGTGAGGTTTGTTCACATAAATTTAAAAAAGAAATAATAGTAAGCAATTTTTCATTTAAAACAACATCCACATGTCAGTCTATTTGTACATTATTTAGACATCCCAAGTGAAAAATGGTGTATATGCAAATCTAACCCTGGTTGCAAATTTCTGGAACCATCCATCCAGTAGTTCGACAAATATATTATAAACTTTGCATTACACAATTTTAGTGTGAATATGATTTTTGCTAAATTTGCAAAAATGTGATTCTTGCTAATATTTTACAATTTACAGTATTATTTTAAAGCCTGGTTAAAAAGCTACCAGGTATTGAGTGAAGTATATGCATTGTAACGAAGGTATTTGGGGCCTGTTTGTTCCATTTGTAGAGTGTTTATATAGAGCATGTTTTATTACTAAACCACAAACATTATTTTTTTCTGATGTAAACTGAAATACCAATGTTTAAGTGGTATTGGTTAAAGATATTAAATGGAAGTTCGAAAGTATTATTGTATATTAGTTAAAGATATTAGATTAAAAATTAAACATTATAAGATAGAAAATATAAATATGTTCTGAAAAATTATATTTTGGACTAGCCAAGAAAAAGGCTGATTTTGGCAGTGCTGCACACAGGCCGTCTCGGCAGAAGAAGGGCTTCTTTGGAAAGATGAAAAGCCGATTAAGTGCCAGACTGCGAGGCAAACAAACAGATGACATTCAGAATGCATCCCAGTATTCCCCACCAGAACCAGAAAAGGGAGGATCAGGAACAGCCAGAAAAGCCAAAGTTCAGTCGGAGAAAGTAAAGAAAGCAGACACTAATGTGCTGATGTTGTCCATGAGCATGTTGGAAGAAGAACCAAACATTGTTACTGGAGATCCTCAGAAATGCTCAGGTTGCCAGGCCATACTATCTGCCATATCTAAACTTAAACCTGCTGGTGAAATATATCATTGGAAATGGTAGTTGTATCATTTTTATATTTCTTCTTAATTATGACAGCTAGGTGAAAATAAATAACCATCCTTTACTGCATATACATCTGAGAAAGTACTTTTTAAACATACAGCTTTTGTAGCAGAAAAGCAGAGTTTTAAAACATTGAAATACAAACACAGATATATGTGATGTATGTGTGTGCCCAGTGTATAAAAATCAATATTTATTACATCCAAATGCACTCTTATATGTTCAGTTTAATATTCCATACTGAAATGTAGTCCATATTCCTTTATTGCATACTAGTTCATGTATTAAACCACATGCAAGAACTCCATGAACATTTACACATTTTTTGTTCCTTTGGTATTGTTTCGATATGATTCTTTGCTGATGGAAAATCTGCCATTCAAAGTGGTCTCCCTTAATAAGCATGTGTAAGGTATGGCAGCTGGTGATCTTATAGATACGTGTATATTTGCATGTACCAGTATCTCTGACTTTGCTGTCAGTTGTAATTAGTGAAATAAATGTGACATTTAAAAGTTTTATATTAGTAACAAAAAATCCCAGAAATTGTTAATCAGGGATAAGAATGTTTTTCTCAAGGTTTTGATTTGACCTCTTCTTAACTTTGGTCTACATACCATTTTTGCATGTGTGTGTGTTTGTAAGGTGGGTGACTGACTAGGCTATAAAGACCCTGATCAGAATTGTGAAATATCTGTTTTGAATATTATTACAAACCACATATATGTCTCATTCAGATCTGCTTTGTCAAAGGCAAATTGTAGTGACCTAAAATGTATCACAGCCCAGCAACTTTGATGATAGTCCTGCATCCCAAGATTTACAATGTCTTTGTTTGGAGCAGCAGATTTGGGTTTATATTGTAATAATTATTAAAATCGTAGGAACAAGAGTTTTATATGCCCACCTATAGGTGGGGCGTATTATGTTGTGATGTCCATCTGTCTGTCCGTTACCAATTTTGTTTTCACCACAGTAGCTTGAGATCTCCACCAACTTCCATTACCAAACTTTGTGGATGGCTTGCACCTGGAATAAGGAAAACAACCTATTGATTTGGGGTCAAAAGGTCACTGTGACTGAAAGAAGAAATATGGTTTTTGCACAAAACATTAGTTCTACATCACAAGCATGGACCAAATTTTGCCAATGGCTTGCACTGTGACTCAAAGAAGAAAAATGGTTTTTGCACAACAATTTCAGTTTTCAGCCATGTATCTTCACTAAAGTTTGCGGCTGACTTATGACCTATACATTGGGAAAGAAAAAAGCCAGTTGAGTTTGAGGTCAGAGGTCAAGGTCATAGTGACTGGAAGAAGAAAAATGGGTTTTGCATAATAACTTTAGTTCTACACCATGTATTTTGACCAAATTTTGTGGATAGCTTGCACTTAAGTAATGGAAGAGGCCATTTGATTTTTGGGTCAAAACTTCAAAGGTTAAAGTTATTGTGGCTCAAAGAAACATGTGTTTTGCAGAATAACTTTTGTTCTAGAGTAAGTTCCTGGACCAAACTTTATGGCTGACTTGTTCTTGGGTAATACAAGACCTATAGATTCTGGGGTCTAAAAGTCAGAGGCCTTAGTCATAGTAAGTCTAATAATAAAAGAATGGTTTCTGCACCGTAAATTTAGGTCAGGACCACATACCTTGACCATAGGTCCAGAGTCTACTATGCCCCACTAGAGACAACATAGAGGCCTTTTAAGCATGGAGCAAGCATATGATGTGCCATTAACAGTACTCGTTATAAATAGTTACCAATATAACCCTAATTTGATTATATTTTTAAAAAAATAATAATTACCTCAAATTAGGAGTTTGACATGCTTGCCTCACTCACTACCTGACATACACAGACACAGAGAAATTGAAAATGTTCAGCATTTTATGGTGTGTATTACTGTAAAACCTGCCTTTAGAGACCACTGCTATGAGAGACCACCTGTCTTGAGAGACCAGATTCTCCATGCACAGATTTGTTGATTATAAAGTATTATGACCTGTCATGAGGGACCACCTGTCTTGAGAGACCATTATTTTTTGAAGAAGGGGTAGTCCTTCAAGACAGGTTCAACTTTATTAAAAAAATTCATTCTTGACCTTTGAATAATAATATTTTACTTTATTCAATTTCTAGTCATATTTTGGTGAATACTTTTGTATTTTAATGAAAATGTAGATGTTGCTGCCAAAAAGGTTCCAGAAGGGAACAGATTTGATCCTGTTTTCTTGAATTTTTAGTTTGCCAGGCCATAAGGCCAAGCAAGCTTATGAATGGTCCTGTGTCCATCATGCATCATTCATCATCAATTGTGCATCATCCACAGTGTATCCATCAACATTTGTATGGCCACCATTATGAAAAATAGAAAAACCTTTAAATGGCTTCCTTTTAAAAACTGCTAAACAGAATATTACCACATTTGACAGTAAGCATATTGGCATTAAGGCTTCCAGTTTTGTTTTTACAAATGATGCCAATTGGCCTTTAAATATGGTCTCTGTTACAACCTTAAAATGACTTCTTCTCAAAAACCACTAAACAGAATTTGACCACATTTGACAGAATGGATCCTGGCATGAAGAGCTTTGAATTTTGCCTTCAAATATGGCTTCTGTTATAACCAATAGGAAAACCTTAAACTGACATCTTCTCAATCGACTTTCATTTTCTTTTACAAATAATGCCAATTTGCCTTCAAATATGGCCTCTGTTACAACCAACAAAAACCTTGAAATGACTTCTTCTCAAAGCCAATCAATAGAATTGGACCAAATTTGATAGAAAGAATCCTTGCTAGAAGAGTTTTCAAATTTATGCAAATGATGCCAATTTGCCTTCAAATATGGCCACCAGTACTAAACATAGAAAATCCTTTAAAAGACGTTTTCTAAAATACTATTCAATAACATTTTGACAGAAAGTGTCCTAGCTGGAAGGCCTATCAGATTTATACAAATTGTGGCAATCTGCCATCAAATATGGACACCATTACATGAAATAAAAGAACATTTAAATAGCTTCATTTTTTAATAAACGCTAAACAAAATTTGACCAACTTTGACAGAGAGCATCTTGTCATTAAAGTCTTTCTGTATTGGACAAATGATGCTGATGTGCTATCAAATATGGATGACGACACAAAAAACAGAAACCCTAAAACAATTTGTTTTATAGCATATGCAATCAACAACATTTAAAGAAATTTCTACAGAAAGCAGTCTAGTCAACCAAATATTTTGTCAGGCCAGCCCAGGTCAGCTCCCTCGGTGTGTCCTTGGGAAAGCACTTTATCCCCCATTTCCTCAGTATGATATAGCTTATAAGATGTTAAAAGTGCCATTAAAATCAACAAAACGGAACATATTTTGTCCATCTGCTCTTGCAATTAACGATTAGGTAGATATCAGTTAGGTGAGTGATCTTAGGCTCAGTTGGGTCTTTGGTTCTCCCATATGCAAGTAGTTGTTTTTTTTTTTCTTATGTATAATTGACAGTTAAATTTGTTTCATGATTTCAGTGAATTTTGTGGTGTTATCAATACAGATCTGGATATCACTCCTAAAGAGATACCAAAAGGAGAAAGTTTTGACTTTGTTCTTATCCCAGCACAGACAGAATCAGAACAGAGCAGAGCAGAAGGGGAGGTAACCAAAGGGAAACTGTGGACCAAAGGAATCCTGGTATATTGTATGGATATCAGTGGATCAATGTCTTACGCAGTCTCTCTGCCGCAGATCCAGGGTATAGTTTATTAGCTTTTGTCACATGACATCATTGATTTTATGGTTCATAAACATATTTCAAATTTTTTTATATTTCACTTATTTTAAAATCAAGTCTCAACACCACCAATGCTAAAAGTGTAGCATTAGAGACAGCTTACTTAATTTCAAACCACCAGCTTTCCCTATCAGTTAATTCATAGGACAAGTTTATTACATTATATCATATAACCAGAATCTTGTAAAATGCATGTCCCTATGCCCCCTCCCCCACCCCACTTTGTCCCACCCACCTCCAAAATCTGTTGCCCTAAATATAAATTCCCAGGAGGTAAGAATAGACACAGGGGCCAATTTTTTTTATGCATATCTGAATTTGTCTTTTCATGCTCAGTACTGGTATATGGCATTATAGGGTGGAAATTTCAATAGTTTCCAAAGTTATGACCCAGGTTCTAAGTTCCTGAAGGTAGGTATTGACCCTAGGCCAATGTCAGTTGCATGCATAGATTTTTCATTTCATCCTCAGTTAATGTATATATGATTACAGGGTGGGGATCTCAATAGTTTATCTGTAGAGTCACTGGTGTTAAGAATAGACCCAATGTCAAAAGTCAGTTGCATATCAGAATTCGTCTTTTCACACCCAATAAATGTATATGCAGTTGTATGGTGAGATCTCAATGGTTCAAAAGTTGTGATCCAAAGGCCACAACTGTATGCCACCAGGGCATGAGCCAGGGGCCTCATTTTAACAC
Organism: Margaritifera margaritifera; assembly: GCA_029931535.1. NCBI lineage: Eukaryota > Metazoa > Mollusca > Bivalvia > Unionida > Margaritiferidae > Margaritifera > Margaritifera margaritifera. The sequence continues at coordinate 1,769,890 of JAQPZY010001477.1, read as the reverse complement.
CATATCTGATATGTGTTGACAGTTAGGTTAGCAATTACATACAACAATTCTCATACAATTTGGAGTTATTTTAAATTTATGCAAATTAACTTCCACCCCCATCCCCATGGGCTGTATCAAAATTGAAAGACCATTATGAACATCCCCAACTGTCTCCCAAAATATGAAGTCTCCGTGTTGAACCATGTAGGAGGAATTGCCTGACATTACAAATGCATGCACACCCACAAGGGTGGAATTACATAATTCATGCCTTTCTTCATGAAATCGCAGGAATAATCATATACTAACACCTCATGGTGTCATATAAGACAAAGGCATAATGTTTGAAGTATCCCAAAGACCTTCAGAATTATTTCAATGCACTATTATTCTTTTATTGCCCTCTCCCTTGGGGACTATGATCCTATGTTGTCTGGTGACTTATAAGCAAGAATATATGGTATGTCATTGCAAGCTGCTCAGTAAGCATTGATTTTTAGAAGAGTAGACTATATTAAAGCCAACATCTGAGCTGTTGAGAACATGCAGTATAACTTGGTAGAAGTTAATGTGCAATCAGTGTTATGTAAAATTTAAAATTTAAACTGTTTTATAGTTCATGTGAAATGAACATAAATGCAAGATCCTACCGTATATACTCACATATAATCCAGGTCCAAATGCAAACAACATAGACCCTCATCTGCCGTCGCATAATGCGCCAGCAGATCAGGGTCTATGTTGTTTTGTTCTATTGATTAGTCTTTACAAACTGCATAGGCCCAGATCTGCCGGCGCATTATGTGACAGCAGATCTAGGTCTATGCAGTTTGCAGTTGGTATGAGATTATACGCGAGTATATACGGTAATCATAATATTGATAAAACTGTATGTATAGAAGGGGATTCAAATAAGTCAATGACTAATTTTCCTAGAGGCCATCTTTTGTAAAATGATCATGACACAGAGTACCCTACTTGAGTGCACATTTCAAATGAAATTGATGAAATGAGTCCAATGATTTATGGCTAGCAAAAGATTTAAATTATTGATTTAAAATAAGCATTGATGTAAAATTCTTTTATCACATGATGCAATTATATCTGTCAGTGAGTGCTTACAGAATATTTCTACCATAGAAGTACATGTAATAATCTGACTAGATCTGTCAGTGAGTGCTTACTACAGAATACCCCTACTCAAAAAGTACATGTAATAATCTGATTAGATTTGTCAGTGAGTGCAGACAGAATACCCCCTACTCTAAAAGTACATGTAATAATCTGACAAAATTTGTCAATGAGTGCTTACAGAATATTTCTACCATAGAAGTACATGTAATAATCTGACTAGATTTGTCAGTGAGTGCAGACAGAATACCCTCTACTCTAAAAGTACATATAATAATCTAACTAAAACTGTCAGTGAGTGTGGATAGAATATGCCCTACTATAAAAGTACATGTAATAATCTGACTAGATCTGTCGGTGAGTGCTTACAGAATAACCCTACTCTAAAAGTACATGTAATAATCTGACTAGATTTGTCAGTGAGTGCAGACAGAATACCCCCTACTCTAAAAGTGCATGTAAATAATCTAACAAAGAATATTCTTATATCTGACATAAACTCTTGGCATGATAGAAATGCATGCCAAGTTTCATGAGGATATCTGTCAAACAGTTCAGAGATACAAACTGTCAAGAGTGCGATGGAGATACAGGTGGGCAAAAAATTTTATTTCAAAAATAGGGATAACTATTAAAATGCTGATCACACAGAACTGATTTTTTTACAAGGCACATTATCAAGTCATGAAACAATAGCATGGAAAGATTCAGGAAGATGCCTGAAACTGTTGCGGTATGAACTGTCAAATAAATACAATTTTCAAACATGGGGAGATAACTCTATAAGTACTAGTCTAACAAAGCCAAATCTTAAATGGGACACAAACTCTTGTCATGATACAAATGCAGACTAGGTTTTGCGAAGATATCTCAAATGGTGCAGGAGATATTAAACAGAAAAGAGTGTGATGGATTGAATGATTTATGGACACAACTTGTAAAAAAAACTCTAATAGCACTAAACTGAAAAAGATTACTTTTTATGGGAAACATACAGTTGTCATGATACAAATGCATACCAACTTACACAAAATGAATCTCAAACAGTTCAGAAGATATTAACTGGAGAAGAGGTGACAGATGGATGGACACAATTTGCAATAAAAATGGAGATAACTCTTAAAATGCTGACTAGACAGACTTCATTTTTTTAGGACACAATGGCTAGTTATGATGCAAAAGCATGCACAGTGTCATGAAGATATCTGAAAGGGTTCAGGAGATATTAAGTACACAAAAGTGTGATGCATAGATAGCCAGACAAGCTGAGTTCAATATACCCCTCCCCCCAAATATTGATTTTATTAAATATACCCCCAGATAATGATTTTATTAAATATAAGGATCTTTACTGAATCATTTTCCAGGGCAGTATGATCCTGATCAGCTGATGTAACTTGTTTGATTTACATAAGCCTCTCATATGGGGGCCAACTGCCAATTGGCCCAGAAAAAGGAATAAGTAGAACAACACACTTGAGCATCAATGGCTCATGAAATTCAGTGTTGATACATGGATATGGCCACATTCGTACACCCCATCCAACAATGCTGCACACTCATTAATTTAACCACAATTTAGTACAACACGTGATAAATTTTCCAGTTCTGATTGGCTAACTACTGGGATGTATTTTAAGTGACTCAGACGATGAGAATGAATGGGCTTTGTATCAGATGACATTTTGACAATGATATTTATAGGATACTGTGAATCACAAAAGTGTGGACTTTACTGTCATTGTTTATTTGTATGATGTATGGAATTAACATATTATGGGATATTGTGAATTGGTTCATTCTGGGCTACTATTTTTATACCGGTATGTGACCTACAATAGAATTCATAGATTTATCATATAAATAGATTTAAAATGTCAAGCATTATGGATTTCTATGGATTTTATTGCCCTACAATGGACAAAATGTAAGTTGTCAATTTATTTGTGACATATTCCACTCAATAATATAATTGCATTTATTTTTACACTGGTTTTGTATTTATTTTTCCTATTTATCAATCTACTAATCTATCTATCCAGTTTGGCTTGTTTATTTGTCTGAGGTGCCACTCTGACTCACTGATGACAAGTTAACCCTTACAGACGGATTTGATTTGCAGAGTACACCTCGACTTATAGGAGGGTCAAAGAGAAATTAGCTTTTTGCAGCCCTGAAAAGGGGCGTCGACTTATAATCGAGTATATACGGTAATCATTACATTTGTACTTTTGACCTAGGTATGTCATAGCGCTATGAACTGTGGGAGAGATTAGACATAGAATGACATGGTTGTAATTTTTGCCTTTTAGTAAATAATGAAAAAGATAAATTCTTATACAATTTCAAAAGTCGCAATAACAGTCCTGTGAGAAAAAAAAGATAAAGTCAACGAGGCCTATGAAAATTTTGTAAACTGGACATGCACATTTTCTGTTGTGGAAAACTGATGTGATCTCAACAATTGTGTCAAACTAAAAATAATTCACTCACCACCACCATACCCTTTTCTTTGTCCATTTACAAAGAGGAGTCTAAAATCTTCAGCCTGTGAAAATTTGATTAATTTTTAAATACTTGTTTAGCTAAAATTTTTGCTGCAATATAGTGGCAGATACTTTTTCCCATACTTTACTGTGTAATGACCCATACTTGGCGATAAATATTTAACTAAGAGTAGCACCATAAAATAAATACCAACCTATGTATTTTTTAGTGATTTTAGATTGCTTGGAGACTTAGCTAAGTAAAAATATAAATGTTTAGAAAAAGTGAGATACTCCAACATTTCACTAGCAATCATCCTTAATGTAAAGGTGGAAGAAGCTGAAGAACCCAGAGAAAACTACCAACCTTGAATGAGTGACACTGTACCCCTGCAAAATATTGACACTGGTGATCGAACCCAAAATGGCATATGTGCAAACTGACCAGATTACTATTGCACTATCCAAGCACTCTCCAAGCTATAACAGTTACATATTTATAATACCCTCACAGCGATAGCTGAAGGGGACATATTATTTTGCTGCTTGCATTCCATATCTCCACATGTCCGAATGTCCATACCAAATCCAGTTTAGCACAATAGCACAGAAACTAGTAAACTTAGAGCCATGAAATGTTACAGACCTAAAAATGGTCATAAGTTAATTAACTGATTAAAATTTCCAGCAGCAATTTTTCACATTTTTACTAATTTTTCAACTTTAAAACTTAGACTTTTTTTAACAAAAATCGTTTAGCCCAATTCAGCAAGAAGTACTTTGCGTAGACAAATAAAATTTACTAGGCATATGTGTATTCATATGTGCTATTACAGCAATTTTCCTATTTATTCCATTTTTCGACTTTTTGGACTTGCATTTTCACAGTAAAAACCTTGTTAGCAGGATTAGCAAAAACCACTTTAGGTAGACACATAAAGTTTGATACACATATTTGCATTTTTATGTAAATTACCTGATTAAATTTTCAGGCCATAACAACAATTTTCTTACACATTTTTTAAACTTTTTGGACAAAAAAGCCTGTTCGCACAATATAGCAAAACCCACTTGGAGGTTGATCAATTAACCTTTGTATGTATGCTTTGTGTGCACATGCATGATTAGATTTTCATGCCATTATAGTAAATTTGTCTACATTTTGTAATTTTATTGACTTTGAGGTTTTTGATCTGCATAATAATTAACATTCTATGTGTTTGAAACTTTTTGGACAAAAGTCTTGTTAGCACAATGAAGAAAAAACCACATGAGGTAGACAAATGCAACTTTGTATGCGTGTTTGTATGCACATGCAAATGACATTATTATATTTTCATGCCATTATAACAAATTTGTATACATTGTTTCAATCGTTCATTAACAAGACTTGCACATGATTGAAGTAATTCAACTTTTGTATGAATTTTATATGATATAAACATCTATGTAAAATCTTTATTTTTCTGTAAGGAAACTGTATTCAGCTTTTTGACTCATTTTGTTCCAATATATAGTTGCATAATGTATATTTAAGGCAGGGTTATCTAGATAAATATTTACTTCTCAAACATCTGCACTAGTGATGTATCAATACTAATATTCAATGACTGCAGTAGTTACATTATCAATCACATTTACCCATATGCCCATACTTCAGTTGTAGCATAATCAATATATTTTGTTTTATTAGGGAGATATCAGTTGTGTGGAGAAGTGACTTCTCAGACTACAGATCTCCATTTTCATAGTTTTGTTTCTGGAAATTTATAGGGTTGAACTATTCCAAAACAATTCCAAAGATTAAGATCAGATGAAAATATGTTGCAAGTGGTATTATATTTAATATTACTATCAGGATCTGTTTTAGGATGCATGATTTTGGGATTCAGACTAACTAAAAAATATTATATCTTCACTAAATACCGCCAATATTTAAAAATCCCTCTTTCCCTACGTTTCAAAAGGAGGTGGGAATATACCCTCCCTCACCCCGAATTTTGAATTCTAGAATAAACACTGACTATGATAGCATCAGTAATGTTAGGTAGTCTATGCTTTATTTTAGCGGAGTGGAGAAGTACTAGAGATGGCATTGCAGATGGAAATCGCAGTATAAGTAGGCTGGATGCCATTAAGGAAGCAGTGACAAGGTATGAAATACAAAAGTAAAGTCTGTATATTCTCACAGGGGCTGAAAATAAAGCATAGGATCCAGTGGTCCAGGATCAATGGGTCCTGGTTAGTGGCAAGTCCTGGACTTCTTGTGGCAGGCCCTCAAACTGTATTAGGTGGTCTTGTAACTGTATTTTACATATTTCAACACATGATAGTGTACATGCTGTCAAATAGTTATCAATTTATCAGATCTCTGAAAATGTAAGCCACAAGATGTTTGAATTAGGGATGCATTGGATGAGTTTATGCTAGAAATTGTCATGAATTGACTGGTCTGACGGATTACAGACTGAAAAATCAGCAGGTCCATGTTGGAAATTACATGGTCCTTGGACCTTGGACCACTGCTGTTTTCAGCGCCTGTATCATATTCTATTTTGTGCAGTATAATTATAGAAGTGTTTGAAAATACTTTAACATGAATAAATTGTTTGGGACCTAATATTTGAAAATGAATTGACCTATTTCCATATACTGTATTAAACTCGTGTATAAGTCAAGTCCAAATGCAAACAACATAGACCCTGATCTGCCGTTGCATAATGCGCTGGCAGATCAGGGTCTATGTTGTTTGTTCTACTGATTGGTCCTTACAAACTGCATAGTCCCAGATCTGCTGGCGCATTATGTGATGGCAGATCTGGGTCTATGCAGTTTGCAGTTGGTATTAGCTTATACGCGAGTATATATGGTGTGTCAATCTAACTCTTGATATAGGCCAATACCATTGTACTGCTGAACAATACTATCACTGACAAGGTATGTCAATGCATTATGTAATCACAGGTACTCTAAATAAAACATTTTGGAGTCTGAAGCTTCAACACTTAGGTGAATGAATTATATATATCATATATAAATTCAGTGGTTATAATTTCAACATCCTCCATCAATTTCTTATGAAATTATTAGTATATACTCAAAGTTAGAGGGATTTTCAATAGAAGAAAAAAAACATGATGTGCTATGTTAATAAATAAGCATTGGTATCTATGCTTAGGCTATAGATAAGTTATTGTGGAGAAGTGATTGGGGGCAAACCAGTTGTCTTGAAGCCTGGCTGGCAGCATCATTACATCATTTGGTTGGATTTTCAAGAATATCAGCCATCACCATGTGGTCAATCCGAAAAATTGATAAATGTGAACATCAAATATTTTCAAAAAGGACTATTTCTAAAAATTCACACAATGAAATAAAAAATTATTATTATTTTTTTTTTTAATTTGTACACATTTTACCATAGTACTTGTGGTTGGAATGAGCATTTTGATGTTGGTCAATAAGTGAAGAAGTTTTATCCAACACTATCAATCATAAATTAACTGATAATCTGATTACCAATTGTTGTCTTGCCTGACATTATTACTGGAATAAAATAATAATGTAGACAAGCATACAGTATTTCAGAAAATCTGTCTTGATTACTAATGGTTGTCTTGCCTGACATTATTACTGGAATAAAATAATAATGTTGACAAGCATGCAGTATTTCAGAAAATCTGTCTTGATTACTAATGGTTGTCTTGCCTGACATTATTACTGGAATAAAATAATAATGTTGACAAGCATACAGTATTTCAGAAAATCTGTCTTGATTACTAATGGTTGTCTTGCCTGACATTATTACTGGAATAAAATAATAATGTTGACAAGCATGCAGTATTTCAGAAAATCTGTCTTGATTACTAATGGTTGTCTTGCCTGACATTATTGCTGGAATAAAATAATAATGTTGACAAGCATGCAGTATTTCAGAAAATCTGTCTTGATTACTAATGGTTGTCTTGCCTGACATTATTACTGGAATAAAATAATAATGTTGACAAGCATGCAGTATTTCAGAAAATCTGTCTTGATTACTAATGGTTGTCTTGCCTGACATTATTGCTGGAATAAAATAATAATGTTGACAAGCATGCAGTGTTTCAGAAACTCTGTCTTCTTACTTGCAGTGTTTCAGAAAATCTGTCTTCTTACTTGCAGTGTTTCAGAAAATCTGTCTTCTCACTTGCAGACAGCTGGAGAGTTTGAAGATTGAGCAGCCTGACAAGAGAGTTGTACTAATAACTTTTGGTTCAGAGGTTTACATATGGGGAGATGGCAGCTTGGGTCATGCTATTATGCACACTGGATCATGTCTTGACAATTACGATCAACTGATCAGCATTGGCAAAGAGTATGCCAACAACATGCAGTCAGCACAACTTTCCAACAGCTATGAGTAAGCATGTTGTTTTAGTGTGTTACTATGAAGAATTCACCTGTTTTTTCACAAATTGAAAGTTACAGAATGTTTTTATCCAGCAGTCTCCATTGTAGTGGCATTTACTTATAACATATAAAATATATGTCTGCCAGTTCCTTTATTTTTACCATCCAACAATGATTAATTTGCATGTAAGTCATTTTACTTACACACTTTTGGATATAAAATGCTTATTTTTGCTGATCTCTGTCAAAGCTCCACACTTGTTTCCCACAACCAAAGATGCCAGGGAAAATAGTGATACCGATGTGAATGAGTCCATCTATTTATCCATCTGCCTGAAGACAGGTGGTTTGCGCAACATAACATTAGTTTCGTGTGCCCACTTTTTCCCTAAAACTCATAGTTCATGTGGGTTCCAGTGAGTAGATGCAGAAACCTTTCGATTTTGGTGCTGCTAGGGCCAATGTCAATATCACTGAAGCTGAAAATGTGATTTTCCTTTCTGCATGATAAGTCAACTTTCCATGGCCTAATTTTGATAAACTTTCAATGGTAGACTAAACTTTGGTAGGGGCAGCTCCCTTTTGATTCTGAGGTTAAGAGTTAAAAGGTCATGGTCACTGGAAATTGTAATTGTTTCTGCTCCATAAGTAAAGTTTTGCTGGATGTTTTTTTTAATCAGACTTCAAAAGGAGTCTATACTTCAGCAGAGGCACCTCCCAGTTGATTCTCAAGCCCAGAGGTCAAGGTCACAGAAGCTAAAATTGCAATTTTGTGTTCTACATGATATGTCTCCTTTCCTCATGTTTTCCGCACACAATTTTTATGAACTTGATAGTTTTACATTTGAGGAATGGCAGCTCCCTATTGAGTTTGTGACTGATAGATCAAAGGTTAATTTCACTGGACATGAAATTGCAAAATTATATTAATTTTACATTTGTAATAGCTACTGTTGGTCAGGGGTATCAACCATTTTTTTTTATGGCTATTTTAAAAGCCTGCATAAGGCAGAACATATTATGCTATAATATCCATCCATCAATTTCGGTTTCCTCACAATTACTTTATTTGAAGATCATGGACATTGATCAAACTCTGTGGGTGGTTTGCGCTAATGGTAAAAAGAAGCCTGTATATTTTGGGGTCAAACAGTGAAAGGTCAAGGTCACTGAGACTTAGAACAAGAAAAATGGTTTCTGCATAATAACTTTAGTTCTAGACCGTTAACCATAACTAAACTTGACACAAACATGGGAAAATATTTCAATAAAATAACTTTAATTACACACCATACAATGGCACTAAACTTTAAGGAAGTAAGTAAGCCACCGATGCAGAACTAGACAGCTTTAAGATCAAGATCACAATGACCCAAATGAAGACTACTGGTTACTTCATAATGCATGTAACTGGTGTTCTACACCATCTTCTTGCAGCTAAATTCATCAATGATTTGTTTTTTGGTAGGAACCAATTTTTTACAGGCTTCAAAGGTCAGAGTCACTGTGACCCATTCGCCAATACTGTCTGGAGTCAGTCATGCCCTTTAGTGCCCATATACAGAACCAGTAAACACATGGCAAGTGTATGATGTACCATTCACTGTACTCTTATTTCCTCAAAGTCTCATTTAATCCATCTGAAATTACTGTTAAAGTTACAAATTTTTTGAGTTAGTGATGTTGATCAGGTGAATCTAAAAGTTTAATTTAGCAGATGCTGAAAAAAAACTTTAATTTTCTTTATTTTTAAGAAGATTTCTGTATAGTATACTTTAAAATATTGGTATCATACAAAGTTTTCTATGGGCAAATGTTTGCCAGAGCACAATCAAAGGGTTTGAGCCAGAGGATTTAGAGTCTTTCCCGAGTACTTCAGCAAATGTTTGAACACAGAGGGATATCAGCTATGGAACACAGGAAGTAAACAGAAATCCACAATACAATCAGCAAAGCAGGGAAAGACTTAAAACTCTTGTTGCTGACATATTTACCTTGTTTTGATTTCTGCTTCAATAATACACACAATGAGACCTTCTTTGTCAAATCTGCATAATTACGTAATATTTTGTGTAGGTGGGAGCTCTGGATGTTGTGGTTGCCATAAACCACAAATTTAAAGACCAACAAAAAGAATCTATGATGAAAAAAAGACTTCTATCAGTAGCATACTGTTAAATGTTGTGTATAATGCACAGCCATATATAATGCACAGGCATTATTTAGGAGTCTAAAAGGTGGTATACATCTATATTACATGTATAATGCACATTAACATTGACCAACTGAGAATTTGCTCTCTTATCTTGAGCTCCGCACTGCCAGAGTCGGCACCACTTATTTTGGTATGAGACCAACTTGAGTGATGGTTGATTTATTTCCTGTCAAGCCCATGTTAGTGGGAAAGTAAGACATAGCAATCACAGTTCCACCGGCATCAGTGACAATGGCAGCTTCATCATCAACAATTTTTTTATGGTTGGGGTTAAAGTTTTTCATTTGCACATATTTCCAAACCCCGTTGATAGATTCATTGCATACTTCAGATGAATCATTATGAGGCTAAGACAATTCATTCGGTGACATGCTCACTGGCCCCTTTGGCCATGGTGTCAAGGTCTGTCATAGAAAATTTGCATTAAGGCTTTGGTTAAAGTTTTTTCATTTGCTTTTATTTTCTAATGCCCATGATGGATTTCATTCATACACATGATAAATCATTTTGAAGCTAAGACAATTCATTCTGGGACACACTCACATGCCCCTTTGATGCTGGGTTACAGTCGTTGAAAAGTCGTGTTATGGTTTTAGTTAAACTTTTTTCATTCACTTATATTTCCTAAACTCCTTGATGGATTTTGTTTATATTTAGGATGAATCATTATGAAGCTTAGAAAATTAATTCTGCAACATACTTACTCGACTTTTGGCCTTGGGGGCACAAAGACTCATGTTTTGCAACATTGCTTTGATCATGGCTACGACATGCCCGACCTGTCTTCCTTGTATAAGTATATTGTTGTACTGACTGCATACATTTATAGGCACTTGTAAATTATTAGGTATATTACTAATGAGACTTCGTACTATAGTACTGTACCTAATAATAAAAAATATAAGTTGTTACAAGTATCTATAGATGATCTATATTTTTCCCCCAAGGCACCTTTTCTCTGCCTATGTTAAGAGAGAATAAGTCACCAAATGAAATCAAATATTTTTTTCTTTCAACATGTCTGGTTATTTTAAAGTGTATTATGTTTTTTCCTATTGTTAAATTAAACTTAAATTATTTAATTGGTATTAGTCCAAGCCAGTTCTTTGTAGTTGTCCAAGACATTGACATGATTCCCTTGGAGGAGTTTTACCCGTAGATGTGTCTCAGTCATATGGCAATGAAAATACTCTATTAGCTACAGTATTTTCATTGTCTTTGAACATAATTAGATTGAATTATCCTGAAACACTGAAACACTTAAAACATCTTCAGGAATAAATGTTAAGATGTTTTCAGACAGGATCAGTTTTGAAGGCACTCTTTAATAGGTTCATGGATTTCAGTTCAAAATGGCAACCATTTAAAAGTGGACAATGTCAATGTAGCTACGTATTTAGACATTTTTTGACATAAGCATTAGAAATAAGGCAGGTTTTCTTCTTTTATAATGGTTGTTTTCTATAACGCATCATTACATCATTTTGTCTTAATGTCTTGTTGGCACAATTTATCATTGTTGAGGTGGAACATCTGATAATGCTGTCTCCAACAAGAATTTTGACATTCAGCATATTTTAGAAAATTGTGACCCATAAGCAGTTAAGTAACCCAGTTTGTAATAGTTTTGAATTTTATACAGCAGAAAATTAATCTTTCCGATTTGCAAGCATTTTGACCCACTTCATAAAACCTCTAGATCTTAACTATTAATTCAAAAGACAATTCTGAAAATTAAAAAAAATATGTTCCCACTTATAATGTGCAATCCAGTGTTTTTAGTGAATTTTTAAAAATAAAAGTGTGCATTATGCTCTGACTTTAACGGTATCTACAAATTTATGTACAGATGAAAATGTGTTTCTTTTGCACAACCACAACAAACCATACCCAAGAAAGTAAATGAATCACAGTATTAGAAAAACTTACTGTTTTATTCAGAAGTTTTAGAATTAACTAATTAAAGCAAAACATTTCTAAAAGTACTTATGATTCCCTCCTTGTTTGAAATCAATCTTGCTCTTATTAGCATTGAATTTATTCTTTTCAGCAACATAACATCAAAGGTGAAAAAACTCATTACAATGGGTAGCACAGCCCTTGGTCCAGCTCTGGCAATAAGTGCTGGTATTATATCTGACATTCCTGGGTCAGAGGTCATTCTATGTACAGATGGGCAACCCAATTGTGGGATTGGGCAAGTTGCAAGTGGAAATGCCACAGATTTTTACAGAAGGGTAAACATGCAAGCAATGTTTGATTTTTCATTGATAACTTGTTATGCTCCCAATGCAGTAGCAGAAGGGGAATATTGTTTTGCTGCTGTGCATCCATACATCTGTAGGGCAATACATGCACACATATGCATGTCCATATGTCCACCCCAAATCTTGATTACTAGGAATTACTCTTACTCAGAGCATAAATGTGTTTGAGTTCAAAAATTTCGGCAATATCACACTGCCTTCATCATCGACTACTGTTGATCACATGACTTGTAATGGTCACGTGAGATGAGGAGGCTGGAGTAGATAGGTGGTAGTTCAAGCCACTCATCCCTATTTAGTGTTGGCCTCCGCTTTCGTATTTCAATTGCCTCCTTCACGTTCCTTTTCCATAGGTTGTCTTCAGCTGTGATGACCTTGGTCTGATTGGGAATGATGGAATGTCCCATATTGCTGCAGTGTTCATATATTGCAGATGACTCTACTGGTGTATTCTTTAATCCTTGTTTCTAACACTGCCTGTTTCACCAATATAGTCATTCTCACAATCACTACATTTGATATGATAAACCACACCACATTTCTTCAAATTTTCTGTTTTGTCTTTCACGTGTGTGAGTTGTTGTCTTAAAGAATTGTATGGTTTGTAGTATATATTAACCATATGTTGTTTGAATATTCTGGCTAGGGCTTCTGACGTACCACAGATGTAAGGCATACCAATGTTGGTTCTATTTGGACCACTATTGTTTTTGTCAGGTGTTCTCTTCTTATTTGGTACTTTGAAAATCCACTCTGGGTAGCCATTTACTCGTAGTGCAGTGTTTTCATGGTCTACTTCTTGAGTCCGATCTGTCTCATCAGTGACTAGGGAGTTATCTCAGTGAAGTAAAGATCTCACTACAGTCCTCTTGTGTTCCAGATGATGATTGGAAGAAAAGTTAAGGTACTGGTCAGTGTGGGTAGGTTTCCTATACACAGTGACTTTGGTTGATCAGTCATCATTTAAGTGTACACATGTGTCTAAGAATGGTAATTTGCCATCTTCTTGTTCTGAGGTGAACTGAATATGTGGGTCAATCAAGTTGAGATGATCGGAGAACTCCTGCACATGGTACTCATGTAGTTCAGTCAAGGTATCATCCACATATTTAAACCACATAGATGGTGGGTTCATGGTTGATTCCAAGGCCTTCTTCTAAAAAAACTCCATATATAAATTGGCAACTATTGGTGAGACTGGGGACCCATTGCTGCTCTCTATTTCTGTTTGTAAAACTGCCCATTATAGATAAAATATGTGCTGTCCAAACACAGTCTCAATAAGGTGCAAAGATGTTCAATAGGGAGGTCACATCTGGATTTCAGAGTAATGTCCGCCTCTAATCTCTCTCTGATTGCACTCATAGCTTTGTCCACTGGGATACTGATGAAAAGTGCTGATACATCATAAGAGACCAGTTTTCTACCTGGCAGTACCTCCTGATCACTGATCTTTTGGACAAAGTGTACACTGTTGATGATATGGTGTTCCGTTTTTCCCAGTAGAGGTCCTATGACCGAAGTTAGATATTTGGCTAACGCATACAGTACATTGCCCAAACTAGATACAATAGGTCGGAGTGGGGCATCCTTCTTGTGAATTTTAGGCAACCCATATAGTTTCGGGATGTTTTCAGCAGTAGGGTAGAGACGGTGGTACAATGTGTCCGATATAATTTGGTCTTTCTTCCCTTCTTTTAACACATTAATCAGTTTATTTTTTACTGATGTTGTAGGGTCTCTGCTTAATTTCTGATAAGTGTCTTTATCATTGACCAACAGTTCCATTACAAGTCACGTGATCAACAGTAGTCGCTGATGAAGGCAGTGTGATATTGCCGAAAATTTCGAACTAGAACACATTTATGCTCTGAGTAAGGGAAATTCCTAGTAATCATGAATTATCCAGAGCAAGGAAGCAACCTTTTCAGTTGCACCCCAAATCTGTTTTAGTACAATAGCACAAAACCTATTAAACTTAGAGCCATGAAATTTTGCACACTTTATTATGGTCATAAGTAGATGATCTGAATAGACTTTTTTGACAAAATTCTTGTTAGCATGACTAAGTGAAAGTCACTAGAGGTATATAGATCAAATTTTTTAATTTTTTAATTTTTTAAATTGTTTAGCTCTATTTTACTGAGACTTTTTTTAATTGCAGAGGTGGGGGGGGGGGGCATTTTTGGCTGCAGTTGGGGCATACATGTTTTACGAACAGAATACTTTGACATTGAGCTATAGTAATATCTTGCTCAGACACGAAAGCAATTAAAACTAGAAAAATTGTGTATTACTTGAATGTGAGTGTCAGAGATAAATATTACTTTTCTGATCTTATTGACCAAAGTTTTTAATATTGAACAAGTGATACATTTGACAGTTACTTTTTTATGATTTCAAAATGTTTTGAATTACATTTGTTGAGATCCATTTTCTGGCCTCTATATAAAACATAAGAACCATGTGACCTTAGCTTTGCATAATGAAGTGTTGATTCCAGTTTAATATATTAGAAGCAAGCCCACACTTCCTCTTCTTTCTCCATAATTGACCATGAAATGAATGAGACAAATTTAGATTAAATAGCATTGTTTGTTTTCATGTTGAGACTAAAAGATAGAAAATTTAAGTATTGAAAAGGCTACAGTTGTAAAAGCTGATAAGTTTAGAATTTGCCCTAGATCTTTGATGTAAAACAAATGAGAGCACAAACAGAGACACCTAGATGAGGTATCAGTTACACTGATTGCAGGTAAACTGAGACACACAGTAGATGAGGCATCAGTTACACTGATTGCAGGTAAACTGGGGCACATAGATGAGGCATCAATTAAACTAATTGCAGGTAAACTAACCCACTTTCCAAACTCTCTTTGTGTTAGATGCTACAGTGGTCCCCCTCTTATAAGGCCACCCCTTCTGCATCAAGAAAGTAGCCTTATAAGACGGGTGGCCTTTCTAGAGGGGGATCACACAGTTGTGAGTAATAACTACATATAAAGTATAAAAGATGTAACTAATTTTTATATATTTAATATTTGCATTTAAAAATCACAGGAATATTATCTGGTTAAGGACTAAATATGATAAAACTAATCAATGTTATTTTTAAAAATATGAATAATCATGAATCGTGGTGCAAAACCACATTGTCGGTAAATTCGGGGCACAAATATTTGGTTGCAAATATCCCTGTACGTCCGTTGATTCCGTCTTCCCACTAAAGTTGAATGTATATTGACGATGTTTATTTGAATCTTTCTGACATAAAATTTCTCAGTAGTTATCAAAAGACTCTCCCTCTTTTCGTTTTAATTTAATTGCTTTCATTTTTGTTCTAAACTGAGAATGTCTGACGATATTTTGCGACAACTTATTCCTTCGCGGGCAATCACGCGTGAGGCAGTGTTTACAACGGAAGTGAGTCTGTCACGTGATCGACTTTTTTTCTGCTTCTCCAGTCTGGTACCCGGTTATGTATATTTCATAATCTATTAGAGTGAAGCCATAAAGGCTAACATACCATTTTACTATCTGGCGACCGGATGTCACGCTGACTTGAGCCGAACAATGCTGTGCTTCTCAGCGGTTAGCTTTTGTCATCTTGATAATTATCGGTGGTAATAATAGCCAGTAATTATCAAAGTGACAAAAGCTAACATCTAAGGAACACATGGCAGTAAGGATAATCGGATTACTTACCTCTTTGTAAGCATTAAAGTTACTTTATTGGCATATTGGAACAAAATGTCAATGTGTTGAATTGAGAAATTAAAAAATATTATTGAGATTTTACTCTGTAAACAACCATTATGTGGCCGCTTGCGAGGGGTAAATTTGACCGTTTTTGCACTAAAATGCTGGCCGCTGGTCGCGTTAGAGGGGTGGCCGTCCTTGAGGGGTACTTTTGAACACAAACTCGTCGGTGCCAAGGGATTGTGGCCGTATAAAGCGGGTGGCCGCTGGTCAGGGGGGCCGTTTAAGAGGGGGACCACTGTACTCATTTACAGCTAGAACAATTAATTTTTGGATAGGTGCCTTGAGCACAAAGGTGCTTGAGATCCTCAATCATTGTGCACAAACTAATTGGCTGTTTTCCATACTCATTATTTGTTACCCACCCCTACTCCCTCCTCCTTAATATTGTTTAAAGAAAGAAAAGGCAAGCACAATCATTGTACAAAATTAAATCTGTGTTTTGCACCGAGTTGTGACATGTTGTTTTTCCAGGCCAATACATTATGTAAAAAAGGATAATCTGTAAAATCATGGCTATTCCATTTTTGTTATTTTTCTCATTCATTTCCAACTATTCATTTACTGTATATACTCGCGTATAAGCCAATACCAACTGCAAACTGCATAGACCCAGTTCTGCCGTCGCATAATGCGCCGGCAGATCTGGGTCTATGCAGTTTGTAAGGACTAATCGGTAGAACAAACAACATAGACTCTGATCTGCTGGCGCATTATGCGAGTGCAGATCAGGGTTTATGTTGTTTGCATTTGGACCTGGATTTTACGTGAATATATATGGTAATAGTATGAAATTGGAAAATATTAATTTTTAAGCCTTTCAACATTCTATGATTTTATAACAAGTTTCTTCATTGCAATTGTGTTTATTTGCCATTTTGTTAATTAAAATTTGCACATTAAGACATACATGTTTTCATAATAAATCAAAACCAGGCAGAATATCAGTGGTATTTTACGTCTGTAAAATTTAATTACCCATGGACTTTGAGGCAGAAGTAAACTTGTATATTGATGACCAGTTCACCACAGCTTTTTGGACATCAATAAAATGAACAAAACTACTTTTTAACCTTTAAGTTGTTGACATAAACTAATTACATACAGAATCAAAGAATAATTTTAAATAGAAATTTTATCTATATTACCTTTATTTTAAATTAAGCAAGTAATTCTACAACATACCTTAAAAAGCTCTGAGGTGAGTGTGGATTTCAGACTAACATGTCATTTTGACACAAAAGCTGTCCCTTCATTATCAGATTCAGGCAAGCTGCAAATTTGTTTACAAAACTGATTGATTTCTAACATAAAATGACTAATTGGGTCACATGTAGAGTTTTTTCTGTATGTCTTCAGACACATTTTTGGAGACTAGATATTTTTGAGACTAAATATTTTTGCCTTGCAATCTTCAGACATCATTTTAAAGAATTTTATTTATGCACTGATGTTTTCAGACATAACAGATACTACAATGATAAGACAAGAGAGACATACTAATACCACTTTTGGGAAGCGGAGGAATGGCTTTTTATCATCGCAAATAGCCTTGACAAGTTACATGTATGAATCAAACTGTCGACAATTTGGGAGAACCACGTTTCACTATTCATTAGATCCCTGACACTGATATAATGAATAACATTTTTCTCCATAAAATACATTACCCGATCACATTAACATTAGGAATTACTCTCTGCTATCTCCTAATCCAGCCCTTCTTGAAAGACGAAAATAACGTCATTCCATCTATATATCATATAGACGAAGAGAAGTAACTCTTACAGGTTAATTCCCCTTGTTCCCGCTAGGTGGCCACCAGTATCCCAGATATTACCAGTTTAGCAGCTGTCAGCAGTGCCTCCAAGAATCCACTGAAACTTACATTTAATTTTGACCATCTATCATTTATTTCCAGTCATATAGTAAGTCAAAACATTGTTACACCAATATTTGCATTATTCCCAGTGAATTTATTTGTATTTTTGCAATTTTTTTCTGGTCATTATTGTCCATGTGATATTGATCGGTAACACTATAATTTTCACCAGTGTAATTGTATTGCGCTGTTGTTTTTTTTTTGGGGGGGGGGGTCTTGGTTTATTACGCACTTCTTAGTTCATCTCGGTAACACAAGTTTGCCTATTTCAATAATTTGTATCTTTGTTGTATGCACTTGTGTGTTTTTTTCTTCTCTTTTTTTTCATTACAGGGATGTCAGTCAAGTGCAATAAGTGCAGATGCTTTAAAGTCGTCAAGGACAACCATGAGACATGCCTGGCCTGCACAAAGTGCTCTTCTTCACACACACATAGCATGTGTGCATTATGGACAGAAGACATTTGGTCCAATGTCTTGAAAAGGCAGTTGAAGGGCCGCAAACAAATGGCATGCTTCAAATCTTCATAGCATGAAATTTTAAGTATTCATCCAAATTTGTTATCTTTGATCAGTTTTATGGGGGATGTCAAGATGCCGCCCACTCCCCCACGAAGATACCAAAAAACAGCATCCTGCACCGATGATGACTTCAGATCCAATTGACAAGAGATTCCAATTGTGAATGATATGTATTTTACAGGAAGTTCTGTTGTCAAGAATGTTGACAAGCAAGTTGGACGAAAATAGGACCTGGTACAAATCATATGCAGTCCCTATCCTGACCCATGCATGGAATTGGAAACGCTGAAGCCGGACATACAGGATTACAATTCGACTTTGCCGACCAGATGGCCCGCAAGTCATATTTCATCCTCCGTACACCATCCTGACTGCCGACCAACTGGTCCAGCCATCTGCACAATCAATGTACGATTTAGGCGGTCATGGATCCGTCATCTCAGACTGGCAGGCCAGCTGATCAAGCCTATCAACAGTTCCTACAGCGACGACGTCCTATGCTCAGCATACCGCATGGCTGGCTGACCAACAGGACCGACCTATTTATGATACCAGTACATGGTGATCCGGCATCACATTTGGAGCCATCCGGCCCGGCCCAACCGACTGCACCAGCCGGACCACGTTCCGTGCTGGACATGACTCAGCTGGCACTAATAGCATATCCGACAGGTAGAACCTTGTTTACACACGGTGACAATTTGGCAAAATCATTGCCATATGTAATGCTATACCTTTGGATGCAGAGTGTACAGGAGGAGAACAATCCCCGGTTGATGAAGGGGGGCGAAACGGACATGCCTGAACATTCCGATCCAACCAGATAAAGGACGGAATTTAGTTTTAAGGCAGCAATTGAAGAAACATACAGAATTTTGCCTCTGTCAGAATTCCCTCCTCTACCAGCAGTAAATCCTACTTAGAAAGTCAAGGCCTCGATGGATGTGGACAATGATGACGAACATTCATTCTTCAGAAGTTTGCCACAAGAATCAAAAATTGCAGAAATTACTGGGGTCTCTCAGATAAAATTCACAACCCAGGTAACTCGAGGGCCTTCTTTTCCGTGAGTCAGTTACCTACAATGTTCTCACCGCACTGTAACAAATCATATACAGATGTTTATTATTTAAATGTACCTAACCTAGACAAGGATATTACTGCCTTCAACATGTCTGCTCCACTCAGTTATAAAGTGGACAGACAATTGTTTAATGCCACATCTAAATTGGTCAGGAGCATCATGTCAAAAAGAAAAGAAAGAGAAAGAGAAGACTTCCTCCCTACTAGACCTGGAGTCTGTAACGATCTTTGGCCTAGCCGAGAAGGCCAGACTTTTCCTTGCCTGGGATTCAGTAAGCCGTATTGCCAAGGTAGTCAATAGGACTGCTCATCACACGATGGCAAATGCTCCAACAGCCTCTTGTAACCTGGACTTGATAAGAAGGGACGCACTCCAGCCGTCTTCTTCTCTCAAACCACTCCATGCAGGGACCCTATGCTCCTTCCCTTTTGGTTCTCTCTTTCTGTTTGGGTGATGAATTGAGGAGATGAGAAAGCAGGCAGCACAGGAATTTCCCCTTCAGGCCTCCCCTCGCTCTTCATGACCCTGTCAAGAAGCATACCAGATAAGGGACGATTGGCACCAGTAATATCGCAGGAGTAATTCTCAACTACAATGGCAACCATTTTGTGGTCAGGCGAGTTATAGGGTGGTCATATGCCTCTAACTTTCACAGGCAGGCCGGTGGGGGTTGGAGAGAGAGAAAACAAGGTTTCTCCTCCCCACGCCTCCCGCCAAAAAAATGTCAGTGACTAGCCATTCCTACCATCCACTGGCGATCATCCTGTGGGTGCTAGACTCTTCTGTTTTGCCAAACTTTGATCAACAAAAATGATTGGGTAATCCAAGTCATTTTGGAAGGGCTCCAGATCTCATTAATCGAGACCCCTCCACTTTCATAGTTCCCCTTCATGATGGAGGCCCCAAGTGAATCCACAAAGGAGGATGTCTTACTGAAGTAGATGGAGTTTTTGCTCGTAAAGCGGGTGGTGAAGGTAGTCCAAAACATGGACTCCTCAGGTTTCTATTCCAGACTCTTTTTGGTTACAAAAACCTTGATGAGAAATTGAGACCTGTCATAGACATGAGCAGACTCAATCAATTTATTACTGCCCAAAATTCAAGATGGAGATGGCAAAGTCCACCCATCTTTCTGTGCGATGCAATGAATACAGGATGAGTCTTTACCTGTATTTGGATATACCTATTCGCATGATATCACACAAATACCTTCGCTTCACCTACTGTGGGTTAATGTACCAATTCTGTGCTCTTCCATTTGGCCTCAATCTCAGCCCTTGGGCCTTCACCAAGACGTTGGACTGCATCAATTCCTGCTCCAGGATGACCTCCTCCACAGCGACAGCAGTGGACCAGGATGATATTCTGCAAAAACATTCGGTAAGTTTGGTTTTGGTTCACGACATGAACAGCCTTCTCTACCTCATTAGCAGTTTAGGGTGGATAGTCAATGTAGACAAGTCAGATCTTGTCCGTTCTCAGCATTCTTTTAATCTATATATGGAGTTTCTAACTCGTATCAACCTGGTTTGTCATCCTCCCAAATGCATCGACAGTATCGTTCATTTGTCTCAAAAGGGATCTTCCAAGAAGTTTATTACAGCAAGGGAGTTCCTTCAACTTCTTGGCGTGTTCAATTTGGCAGTGGACATGTTATACCTCAGCCGCCTTTACATATTCCCTCTGCAGATGTCCCTTCTGGCAAGTGGCAGCTGAACTTGGGTCGTTTAGATCACCATATAATAATCTCGCCCAAAATCAAACACTTCCTGCTCCAATGGCAAGACAGGGAGTGGCTAGCAGTAGGAATACTCTAGAAGCCCCACAACCGAATATCCCAGTCTGTGCAGATGCCAATTTGTCGGGTTGGGATGGTTACTTGCTACTGGACTTTGTGATGGTCAAGGGCAAGTGGGCACTGCAAGAGAAGCTTCTTCATATCAACCTCCAGGAAATGAAGCTCATTCTCAACGCCTTCCATGCTTGGGTAGAACGCATCCAGAACAAGATGGTTCTGATAATTTTGGACAATTCAGTTGTGGTGATGCACCTCTTCAAACAAGGGGGACGAAAGCACCGGAACTTAGCATCATAGTATGGAAGTATCTTCATTGGTGTGCCCAAGATCAGATCAATATAGAAGTCTGACACATCCTGGCCAGGCTCATTGCCCTGGCCTTTTCATTATCAAGGAGAGGCCAACTGCTTCATATGGAGTGGTCTCGTCATTCATCCATCTTCCATCAAGTCTGCACCCTATGAGGCAGATTAATACTAGACCTATTTGCAATGAGGTAGAACAAAAAAATGCCCACCATGGTCTTCACAATCCTGGACCAAGATTCATCTGCCGTCGATGCCCTTTCAATCAGCTGGAAGGGAATATGGACATATGCCTTCCCTCTATCGGTTCTTATAGCAAAACTAATACAGAAAATGAGGAGCATGGACTGCATAATAGTTCTGATTGACCCTCTCTGATGGGACACATTCTAAATCAACAATCTGCTTGATTTAGTGATGGACTTACCCAGAAAAATTGTAGCAAACCCCTGTGCTGCTCAAGCAGCCAATGTCACCATTATTCCATCTGTGTCCAGAGAAACTCCTCCTTCATATTTGGCTTTTGTCAGGGATGCCCTCTACGAAAAGGAGTTCAGCTCTCTTATATCGTGAAGATGATTGTATCAGCTAGATGGCCTTCCACTTTGAAGGCATATGAGGGGAAGTGGCGGGTTTTTCAGTGACAGGTGTCATGTTTATGACATCACACCGCTCTCAGCCTCCATTCCCCAAATGGTTAACTTCTTTCTCTTTCTCTTTGAGGACAAGAAGATAGCTCCTATAACAATCAAACAATACCATTCCATGATCTCGGACATGTTAAGACATCATGGACAAGGCAATATTGCCCGCAACAAGAACCTTTCCGACTTGCTGTCCAATTGTGACGTATCCAGACCACGCTCGCTCACCTTGTTCACAAAATGGAACCTCTCCTGGATGTTGAGGTGGCTCAACTCGTCTAAGTCTGAGCCCCTGTCTTCCACCTCACAAAAGCAGTTATCATACAAGACTTGCTTCCTGATAGCACTAGGTTCAGTTTTCAAGTTCAGTGAGCTGCTTGCACTGTCCATGAATCTGAACTACATGCACTTCCATTCTGTCAGCTCAGTCATCTTAATGACACAACCTGTTTCATTTCTAAGAACAGGTTACCGTCGCTAGGCAACCAACAATAACTATTCGCTCTCTCTCTCCTCAATTAAACCGTCGATAGAGGCGAAGCTGCCAAACCTGGTATGTGCCTTCAGATGCTACCTGAGGTGCATGGAGAATGTCTGCAGTGGCCGTAAAGGCAATTCCAACCGGATAAGGCAGGAAAGTGAGTTAACCTGTAAGAATAATCTCAGTCGATAATACTCAAACCTGCATCTGATCACATACCGGTCATATATCTAGCAGTTAGTTTTAGTCGATAATACTAAAACCTGCACCTTATCATGTACTGGTCACGTACCTGGGAATTAGTTTCAGTAGATATTAAACATATTGTTTAAAAAAAATAACCTAGCACAAAACAGATCCTTATTTCATGTAGTAATTTTTTTATAGATTGTTATGAATTTATTAGTATTGGAATGTAACTTAGTTTGCTATTAGTCTTATATAAGCTTTGGTACTGGACTGCACAAACTGCTGTTTAAAAACAATTGGTTGGTCAAGTGCCTTATTAACTGTCAGTTTTGTATGTAAAATTAACACTTGGGGCCATTATGACCAAAAATTTCTTTTCGTTTCCACAGTAGACAGGTTTTGGTTCACTAAGTTAAAGTTTTTATTAAAATTATAGAATTAAAAAATTCAGGAGCATACAAATTAATTATTTTCAAGGGAATTTTGGTTTACTGAGGTTTGATATTGAGTAGTTTCATTGTAAAATACATGCTTTATGTCTTTTTTATACTAGAAATTTCAAGCACTGCACATGGTTTATAGATATGCACAACTATTACAGATTTTTTATCCATCCCAATGGTCCAGGTAATAGGTGATGGGAAGATATGGGAGATGTGAGAAATAACTGAGAAAATGTCAGAGTTATGCAAATATATGCAGATTTTTAGCATTTGAATGATCTTACATCCATTAAAAGTTACCCAGATTCTGTGTGTAATGAATGTCCTTGGTTACAGATTGGAGAATATGCCAAAAGCAACAATACAGTGATGTCTGTTCTTGCTGTGAAAGGAGAACCAGTCGAGCTGCCAGCTGTTGTTCAATGTGCCAATGTATCAGGTGGTACAGTCAATATTCTTGACCCAATGGAAATGATGCGTCAGCTACGACTCATTGCGCAGAATTACTCTGTGGCCACCGCAGTCGATGTGACATGCCTTATTCATCCAGACCTCGAGTTTGATGAGCATGAGTATCAAATGGTATATATGTGTATAAATATATATATAGAGAGAGAGAGAGTGAGAGTTACAAATATATACCAGACAGAGCAGAAAGGGCTATATGTAGATCCTACAAGAGGATGTGTGATAATATGAAGTGAAATTATATATGGATATATGCAGAAAGAATATTATCATACAGGTTGGAGAGTTTTTCATTCTTCCCATACTGAGAATAAAACCTGGGTCCGCAGGTTAAGGCAACCATCGCCTTGCCTGCACACACCAATCCCCATACCCTCTCGAATAAGCGCACATCCTCAGAAAGGATGGAACCTAGTTGTGGATACAGGTATTCGTGCATTGCAGACATACTCACATGAGGACCAAGTAAAGAACTCTCATCTAAATACAGAGTCACTCCGGATTGCTCTGACAGAAATCAAGGCATAAAGAAGTTAATATAACAAGTTATAAATATAATCCAGGCAGAGCAGAAAGTACCATACCTGGATCCTACATGGATAGCAATTTCCTTTCTGTTCCGGGTTCAGTCTCAGTGGGAGACGAATTAAAAATTCTCTAACATGTATGATCAAATTCTTTCTCCTTTTGTGTGTGTGTGTGTGTGTGTATATATATATATATATATATATATATATATATATATATATATATATATATATATATATATATATATACATACAAATAAATAATATTATCATACAGGTTAGAGAATTTTAATTTGAACTCTACGGAGATTCGAACCCCGGATCCATGGGTTATGGCACCCATAGCCTTGCCCCAATTTAAGGTCATCAATTAGGCAATCACCTGTACTGACAAGTGACAATATTATAATCCTTAGTTATAACTTTGACAATAAATGAGCAAGTATTAAGCAGTCACCTATCTTTTTTTCCTTTATTGAGGTGGCTACTTAACACAGATTTGACTGAAAAACGTATAAACTGTTCAATATGGTTGAATTTCTTTAATCTGAACTTTGGATAATTCTTCAACTACAGTGAAACCTGACCAGGCCTGGATTTTACCAACACAGTTTAAGAATAAACTTAAAATTGAGACTTGCATTTAGGTTGTAAATGTTGTTGTTTGTTTTCTAAACAGGCAGTAGGCACATCAGCTTCTCGTTAACACAATAATTAAAAAGGATTTCATTTTTAAGATTACATTAATTGATGTTTGTGGTGTATTTTTCTAACCTGGTGGCTGGTTGAGTAATTATGCATTTTACTATCGCCATTGATGATCAGAAGATCAGAGATAATATGCTTGCATAAATTGTGCAAGGACCACAATTCACTTTGATAAGTCATACAGTGGCTGTGTTGTCATGTAGTTTGAGACTTGCATTTAGTTTGGAAATGTTTTTTATTTTCTAAGCAAGCAGAAGGCATATGAACTTCTCATTAATCTAATAATAATTGATTTCATTTTTAAGATTACATTAAGTGCTGTTTGTGGTGTATTTGTCTAATCTGGTGGCTGATTGAGTACACATGTATTTTACTATCGCCATTGAGGATCAAAGATTATATGCTAGCATAAAATTTAAATGTTGTTGACTAAATTAGTTTTAGGAAGATATTTTAAATATACATTTTCTCATTGCATTTGGGCAGGACATCCTCGGAGCCTCTCCACCCCAACCTCTTTTCGATCTTACAGAGTAACTTGTGTAAGGGTGACTGTTACATAACAAAATTATTAGTAATCTCATAAAAAAGTGAGATAAGAATTTTTTAAGTTAAAATATAAACATTGATGATAATATCCATTGATAATAGCCTCCTTAAGCAAAAGCTTCGGGTTTAACATAACTGATAGGAAAGCGGCATATGTGATTCCCCTGTTGTAATGCTTGTGGTGTTATGTAGAGTTGTTGATTTTTCTTTTTAGCAACTAATTTAAACAGCATATTACATAAAAGCAAGTTTTAAAGAAAGAATTAATATCAAGAAGACAGGATCAGAATGAGATTAATAGATAAGGGCTGTTCCATTTAAACATACATGGTACCCAGGGAAGGCACTTTTTAAAAATATATGCCAGGGACTCTGATTACTCCAAGAATTCATATGAAAATGATACAAAATTCTAAATTGCTTTTATGGGTGACTAATCCATGTAAAAAGTGCCTTGCCCAGGTCCCAGGTATGTTTTATTGGAACAGCCCTAAATTGCTGCACACATATATGCTCATATTTTGCTACAAAGACAGCATAAGGCCCATGTGAACTTCTTTTCCAGGTATGCTTTTTCTTCCAAGCATGCACTTATAATACCAATTTTACAGTAGTTTCAATCTAGGAAAAGCTTTCAGAATTTGCAGCAATATTAATAGGCTTAAAGTACCCAGAGCTGAAATCTATATTGAATCTAATTTTTTATTTTGAGTACATTCCCTGCCTCATTCTTGAAAGTGGGGCACTGGGTGGCCGAGTGGTCCAAGTCCCTCGCCTTTAAAGATCACTCACACATCTCATCTCTGTCCGCATGAGTTCAAGTCTCGGCTTGACCAACATGGTTATGTGAGAAAGCTTGCCAGTAGTTTCCCGTGGGTCGGTAGTTCTTCCCGGTTCTTCCTCCAACAAATATACTGACCACCATGTATGGCCTATCATATGCTGAATAATGGCATTAAACCCCACAAAACCCAACCAAACCTCATTCTTGAAAGTTCTATGATGTCAAGATCTAGCTTGATATTCTTGAAAAATATTTATGCATGCAGTAGAAGAGTAAAAAGACCTTAGTGAGTGAAACAACCCCACTTGGGGTTTCTGACAACATTTATTGTGGTGAAAATGTTAGTTCAATTTTGTCATTCTGTATTTAGGGTACAAACAGACTGGTGAAGGAAATAGGAACAGCATTGAAAGAAACTCATTTGACATTCCGTTACAAAGTCAAAGATCCCGAAAATAAATTTGAGGCTGATACAATTCCATTCCAGGTAATTTATTTAAAGCAATTATGGCATTTCTCCTTTGAATACATTCCCTGATCACATTAGGAAAATAAACTCCGCTACCTCCAGAATCCAGCCCTCCCCAAAAGACAAAAATTTGTCTTCTCTGTATATATATCACATAGACCGAGTGAAGAAACTCTTACCCATTCCCTCCCCTTGACCACCGCTAGGTGGCACCAGTTTTTAACTTTCGCTTAATACTATCATCATGGTCTTGCAAGACCTTCCGAAATCCTATGAATATCTTCGTGATTTCAACCTATCCATCCAGAAATGCGGTATATTAGAGTGTAGTAAGGTTTTTGCTACACATGGTAAACATTTTTTTTTACTTTTAATAAATATGTATGTGAATTTGTACGCATTTGTGAACTTTGTTATATTCTGACCTTGTGTTCCAACACAGTATCATTGGTGCATTTTTGTTGGTTATTTCAGCTTGTTTAAATAATGAATGTTGTTATTGTGATTTGTGAACACTTTCAGGTTGTTAATTTCCCAATTTTTTTGTTCTTGTAATTTCAGTTAAACAATGACGATGAAATGCAGTAAGTGCAATTTATTCAAAGCTAATGAGGACACACACGAGACATGTGTCACTTGCCTGAAGTGTTCTTCCTCCTAAACATATGCATTATGGTCAGAAAATATCTGGTCCATGGTGTTTGCGTAAAAGTATCAAAAGAAAGGAGAAACGTGTGAAGTCTCATACGGAGCAGTGTGATATCTTGAGCTGTCACCCGAAGACGGCATAGACTGCTAGCATAGTGGGTACGTCATGATGTTCCCCCCTCCACTCCAGATTAGATGTATGATGCCGACTGCGATGATTACATCCGGTGAATTGGAGGAACAAGGGGTTGTGGAATTGCTGTCCTCAAATTCTTCCCAGACACTGTTAGAGCTGCAAATGTGTTGACTGGTACAGGAAGCGACGACACAGTTGCTATATTTGGGACAGTCCCCCCCCCCCCCCGCATGTCCGAGCATGGCCTTCAAGCCTGTAAGTCCAGGCACATGGGCTTTTTCTCACATCTTGACAGCCATGCATACCCTCCAGCCAGCATTTGAGCCAACCGTCTAGCTGACCATCCATCATACTCTCTGGTCAAACAAACTGGCAAAACTTACTCGGCCAATTCAACTGGTGAGTCATTTATACACGGCTGATCCTTTGGAGTGATACCATGATAATTTAGGGATGATGGCAATGCCTCGTCCATGCCACCGGGTTGGGTGGGGTGGGATGGGGGGTTTACATGGACATGGACATAGGCCCTAATGAGGATGCCCCAGACAGTGATTGTGGGAATAATCTCAATGCCTTAATACACTCAGATTCCAATATGGAATGGATGGAGTTCAGTTTTAAGGCTGCAGTCAAGGAAATATATCGTGTGTTGCCAGCTTCCAAACTCCCGTCACCAACAACTGCAAGCCAGACCTATAAGGTCAAGGCGTCAGTAGACTTGAAGACGAGGACGAATGTTGCTCTTTCCACTTACTGCCACTGTCGGCGAAGATAAAGGAAATTTCAGACCATCTGTCTCATAAAATCCATGATCCAGGCAATTCTAAAGCATTCTTCTTGGAAAGTCAACCACTAGCGACATTTTCATCATGCCAGTATAGAACGCATTTGGACGCATTTACCATCGAGCTTCCGATGGACATTGTGACGTTGAATATGACTACCCTGCTGTTCTACAAGGTAGACAAGAATGTCTTTTATGCCACCTCAAAGTTCGTGCATAATATCATGGCAGCATCTTCAATGTTGGACGTAGCATTGCTAGCTATTTTTTGGCTCGCCGAAAAAGCAGACAGTGATCATGCTTGGGAATCTATCACCAAGGTCATTAACAGGGCTGCACACCATTACACCACTGCCAACTTAGGTTTCTTGAGACGTGACACCTTTCTTTGCTTGTCATCGATCAAGTCTCATCATTGATTGGTGCTCCATGTGGCACCCTTTGGGTTGCCATTACTATTTGGCAGTAGAATAGAGGAAGTGAGGAGACAGGCAGCACAGGAACTACCCCTGCAACTGGCATTGCCTCCTGCTTAGACATTCAGGCCGAATCAGTCTCAGCCTTAGTGGAGAGATGTTTGTTAGCAAAGAGATAAGAGGCTGAATACTGCCCAACAATAGCAACAGTTTCAACCTCAATCAAATTTCTGGAGAAAACAGGCCCCTTGATTTTGGAGGCAGTTTAATAAAGAGGATAAGAAACAAAGTTTCTCTTTCCCCTCCTAACAACCACCATTGATGCCCCATCCCGACCACTCACAGACAGTCTACCAGATGGCGTGAGCCTCCTTCATTTCCATCAGCGTTGGATTGACCTATTTTCCCAAAACAAATGGGCGATCCAAGTTGTTTCAGATGGGCTTCTAATTTCATTTATCCAGCAACCTTCCCTATTGTCTTCCCCTTTCATGATGGATGTACCATCAAATTTGGAGAAAGTCAAAATTATGCAGAAGGAGGTTGGGTCATTACTCAACAAGCGGGCGGTGGAGATTGTTTGGAAAACGAACTCTCTCGGGTTTTATTCCAGGCTCTTTCTAGTCTCAAAAGCCAATGGAAAGCTCAGGCCAGTCATCGACCTCATCCGTCTCAACAAATACATTTCCGTGCCAAAGTTCAAGATCTAAACAGCTTGATCAATCAGGCTTTACATCAAAAGGGATGAATTTGTGACCAGTCTAGACTTCATGGATGCATATTTCCATGTCCCTATTTTACCCAGCCGTGCACAAGTTTCTTCGGTTTGCCTAACAAGGAAAAATATACCAGTTTAGTTTGTTCCCATTAGGTCTCAACATAAGTCCATGGGCGTTCAAAACAATTACCAACAGCATCGTCACCCTGCTCCAGTTGACTCCATCGACAGCGACTGTGGCATATCTGGACGACATCCTCCAAAAAACACATATTAAAATTCTATTCTGGTGAAGGGCAGGAGCGATCTCCTGTCCCTTATAGGTTATCTAGACATTTTACTGAACTGGAAAAAGCAGGATCTCGCCCCATCCCAGCATTTTGTCTATCAGAATATGGAGTTTATGACCAATCTCAACCTTGTCCATCTCCCTCATGTATGCGTGTTATTGATTATCAAACCCACAGAGTCAATTTCCAACAGGAAGTGGATTACAGTGAGAGAGTTCCTGCAACTCCTCCGTTTGCTCAGTGCAGCAGCTGATCTGATTCTGATTGGTTGCCTTTTCATACGCCCCTTGCAAATGGCCCTGCTGGCCCAGTGACACCCCTTTTCCAGTTTACTTGATCAAAAACTCAGGATGACGACCGAAGTAGTATTATTTCTGTGTCAGTGGCACAACAAAGCTTGGGTCATGGCAGGAATTCCTATGGAAAAGCCCTAAGCAGAAATTACGGTATGTAAGGATGCCACTTCATATGGTTGGGGAACCCATCTGTTGCAATGCTTTGACATGGTCAGTGGCAAACGGAATTTAGAGGAGTGACCTCATTACAGCAACCTTCTGTAAATGAAGTCTATAATCAATGCTTTTCATGTCTGGAAGGACCAACTCTACAGCAAAGTGGCCTACCTCCTCGAATGGAGGGGGGAGAGGAGGGCAGCGGGGCAGGGAGGGACCAACTCACCCAACATATACATTCTGGTTTGGAAGTTTCTGTGATGGTGCTTCCAACTAAATATAACTGTTTAATTCAGACACATTTCCTGGCAGGCTTAATGTCCTGGCTGATTCGCTATCAAGAAAGGGACAGATCTTTCATAACGATAGGTCTTTCATTAGATTTGAAAGAGGGGCATCCAATGGTAAAACTTTTTGCGACAAGGTGGAATCACAACCTGCCCACCTTTGTCTCTCTGGTCCTGTGGATGCACTGTCAATCTTGGGATGCGTTTTGGGCCTTTGCCATGGGTCAACAGTCATGGGCAAATGATCTACTCGATATAAAGCAATAGACATTCCCATTAAAATCCCTACAAAGCCGAACCTACTCATATAGCCGTGGTCACCGGTATTTCATCCCTGTCTGGACCGGTTCCTCCTTCACGCCTGGCTCTTGTCGAGAAAGCTCTGCAAGAAAAGGAATTTCAACCTTCGATTGTGAGGAGAATCTCACGAGTTAGAAAGCTCTCCACATCTTTCCTTTCAGTGCCTCAATTTTGCAGCTGACTGATTTCTTTGATTTGAGGAGAAAATGTTAGCCCTAGCTACTATCAAAGGCTACTGCTCCATGATTTCTGACACTTTCAGGCATCATGGCAGAGGGGATATTGGTCATGATAAAGACCTACTAGCCAATTTTGACTTGAAATGTCTCTTTCTTCCGATGAAAGCCAGAAAAAAGAATATCACCCCTCAAGCCCTATCATATAGCTGAAGTGGGTTATACATTCGGTGTACTCTAAAGTCTCAAAAAATCAGAGTTGCCTCATGAAAATTTCAGCTCATGGGATTAGTGCGATCTCTGTGAGCCTCACTTTTGAACGTAAAGTTATTGATCCGAGATATAATAGAAGCTGATGGCTGGCATGCATGGTCAACCTTGTCAAGTTTTTATTTCAGGGATCTACCTTCGCAGAGACCAAATTTGAATCTGGTGGGTCCAGTGGCTGTTGCCCAGATTACCACCAGTCCCATCTGATGTCAGTACAACCTCCTCAATAGCAGTAGTTTAGTTCTTTCACTGGATTCACCCAGAAAATTTATTGGCAAGAAGAGTTAATTTTCTTCTTAGCCGTGTATAGTTGTCACAGATCATGTGACTGTTGGTTGTGCTGCTCTCAGGTTAGGAGAGCGAGTTATCCTTCACATAGGGTATCCAGCCATTCTTCCCTTGAAGGATGCCTGTGGTAGAGGTAGGATGTTCAGTATTCCATCATTCTGTTACCTATTCTCCTAATGAGTAATGTGATCGGGGAATGCATTCAAAGGAGAGAGCAGATTTTTTAAAGTAAATTATGTTTCTCCGAGAATACTTACTGATCACATTATGTTAAAACCCTCCCAGCCTCCCCGAGAATGTGAGCATCCTAGTTGATATATTGCTGAGCTTAAAAGCTTAAAACTCTTCGGGAGGGCTGGATTCAGGAGGTAGT
Organism: Margaritifera margaritifera; assembly: GCA_029931535.1. NCBI lineage: Eukaryota > Metazoa > Mollusca > Bivalvia > Unionida > Margaritiferidae > Margaritifera > Margaritifera margaritifera. Next base: position 1,737,665 of record JAQPZY010001477.1, on the reverse strand, counting down.
GGAGTTTATTTTCCTAACGTTAATGCAATCAGGTAAGTATTCTCGGAGAAACAGAATTTGCTAAAATATTTGCTTTCCTTTGCATGCTAATGTTTTAAGTGCTCTTGTTGCATTTTGGCTATCATGTTTTTGCAGTGATAAATCTACTAGTTGAAAGTCATGTTGATTGACAATGCTTTTCCTTGTTACTTCACCTCATTACTTTACAGTTCCATAATGTTCCATCTTTTGTACACCAGAGGCTTTTTGATCAGTATCAGCTGAATATCAGTTGTTGAAAGACATGGCAGCATCAGTTAAAAAGTTGCTTTATTTCATTAATTTTGTTTGTCTGGATCCTTTCTCTATCTGGTGCCATTCATGCTTACAACCTGATCCGATATTTAAAAAAACAACCTTTTTGATAAAAAAATTCAAGTCCATAAACTTTAACAGTCTATAACTTTAATAAGAATGAAGCTAGAATCACATAACTTGAGTCTCTCTACTGACTCCCAAATTTTGATGACATAGGTGTAACCCTAAGTATCGTGCTTTGTTGTTTTGAGCTTGAGGTTTGTGTTTAAAAAGTTTTGAGAATATGGGGCCTGCTCAATTGTATGTCTGACATAAGGACATGCCTGTGAAGTCTGACAAAATATTCTCTGAGATTATAGCAATTTGTGTGAGATTTTCTTATTTGAGTTCTTTTTCTTAAATAATAAAAAAGGCAAAGAAGTGTTTGGCAGTTCACTTGTATTATACATTATCAAATTAGAGATTGCATGATATATATATATATACAATAATGACTGAAGTTTGCCATATTTTATTCATTGATGCACTACTGATGCATTTTTTGAGTTGTGGTGTTTGAATACACTTGATTGTGGTGTTTGAATACACATGCCAGGCATGTATTGTGTTTTGATATATATTTAAGCACCAAAATGCAATAGAGTTACTGCAAATTTCCAAACATATGAGCAGAAAAATTTCAGTATAAGAAATATATAATTCTGTGAAAAATTGAACTAGGAGACTGACAGATGGCTCAGAATTCTGCAAGATTTTTTCTCACTTTGTGGGATATAATGGGTTTGAATTTTGAGATTCCTGGAAAGATTCCAAAGATTGCATTAATTTACGGTCACAATCTGACCATGAACAACTTTCAAATACTGCTAGCCAAACAATAGGCAGCAAAGTGAACAATTATGAAAATATATGAATGAAATCATACATGCATACATACTTTTTCATTCGTTTTTACAATTCAATATGTATGAAATAAAGGAAAAAAGAGGAAAGTGAGTGGTAAAACCTTGGCTAAAATTTTGGATAAAATGAGATGTAACTTGTTAAATAATTTATCAATTTATGTTTGATGAATACTTTCTTTTAAATTTGAAATTTTAGAAAATATAAAATTTTTAAACTTTAGGAATTGCAAAATTTTGTTCTTATTTGGAAATTGTTTTTCTCACTGCCAGGTTCAGATATCATACACCTTAATGGATGGCATGAGACTTTTGCGGGTTCTTAGTAAAGCTCACCAGGTCACAAAGAACAGACAAGAGATGGAAGAGGTAAGTTAATTAGATTACAGTGAATCCCCGCTATAGCACGATAGTCAGGGTCCACAAAACGGCATCGTGCTATGTACCAAACCGTGCTATAACCAACCAAATCATTTAGCTGAAGAAAATGATGCATGCACCAAAAAAGTGAGTGGGGGTGGGTGGGATATAATAGTGGGCACAAAACTATGTGCTTCATTGGCACTGTTACCATCTTAAATCAGGGGATGGGGGCAATATTACAGACTTCAGTGACGCAGTTATAAACTTGTTCCATATTAAAAAAGAACTACTTAAAATAGTCATTACATATATAATTTTTAATTTTATGAATACGAAATTGGCAACTTAAGCATAAATAGTTAAGAGTATGTGTACTCACCGGTCGAATCTGGTTGTATCCATAATAGTAATTCCATCAAAAATGTGCAAAATGAAGAATAGTTTATATTTTAAAAAATGTTTGATAGATCCAGTCGAATCATATTTAATTTCTTGCTAATACATTCGCACAAACTTATGACAGTTTTTTTTTTCCCCTGCAACATTCATATTTGCTGGACATGTCCAAAGGCTCTGATTTCTTACCGACAATAAACTGCATGATTCAGACATTGGGAGTTTCTAACAAGAAACCTGTATTTAGGCTTGAAAAGTACATTTTGCTTGAGCTGAAACTTCATACAGGAGGTCAAATGTACTGTATTGATCTCATAACATACTTGTGATGTTAATTCTGCAGGTGTGTATACATGTAAACTGCCTGAACCCAGCTTGGGAGTAAACCATTCGATTTTATGGGTACACAGTGAGTTCCATAAAAACAGTTCATCTAACGTACAGAGGACAAAATAAATATAATAAACCCAATATTCAACAAACTTTTGTTTATAACTATGGCTTTGCTTCACTGCAGAGCAAAAGTGGGCAGTATAATGTTTGATTATATTAGCCAATCGTGCCACCCCTACAACTTACAAGGTTTTTTTCCAATCACTGGAAGAACCGTTTTCTGCATATATGTGAATGATCTGAAGCTAGAAAATAAAAAGGGTAAAGATGGGGGGGGGGGGGGGCAGGGGTATATGTGTGTGGCAATGACCAAAACTGCTCCTGACAATACAGGCCATAAACTTGTTTCAGTGTGTGTGTATGACAGTTGATTGAGCAGGCATTGATAATCTATTGTCTTCCCTTAAAAAGGTAGGTAAATTAATTGATTTATAAATTCGAGTAAGAAACTTTTTCAGTCCACCACATTGTTTGCTTGACTTGTGAACACCTAAATCTTGAAGCTAATTGCATCTGTTTAACTCCTGACTTAATCTTACCCAGGGCTTCAAGCTTCTCTTTAACAGTAAAAGCTTTATGTTTCTGTATCCCATTATCTGTTGTAAATACCCACTAATTAACACTCTGACACCTATTTGTTTGAACGACTACAGCAAGAATAATTGTTAAGGAACAACGTGTTCATTTGTATAGGGAATGCATGATATTATTAACTGGTCAGTTGATTGCATGACAATTGTCTGATAACACCACAAAGCCACATGAGCGTGTTGTTGGCTTTTTTTAATTTTTTTTTATTTATGTTTTTGTTAAATCATTGACCCATAATTTGAACAACCATTAGCAGTGAGATTGACTTTAATGATTAGCAATTGCTTAAATTAATTGATTTATAAATTCAGATGAGAATCTTCTTTCTTTTGAGCAACAATTGTACACAGAATGCATTGAATAAAAATACAAAGAAGACTCACTGGTTTTATTGTTCATGATTCAATAATAATAAGATTAACACTTATCAACTTTTTAATTAGTTGACATCTTTCAAAAATAAGCTAAAATCAAAATGCAGTGTTGACTACTGACAAATTTGAAATGAATATTCACAAAAAGAAACGTTTAACATCTTTATTCATGTAAAGAAAGATGCAATCAGAAGGACACTTTTTTCTTCAAGAATACAATACATCTTGCCAAATTATTAAATCAAACTCTTGTTTATTTTGGCACAAAAACTTTGCAGTACTTCAAAAAATTTGTGAAATTATTGTAACATTTTGTGAGCCATGCCATGATTGTGTTATATCCAAATTCATACATGATATCTACCCCAAAATGATAATTAATTTTTGTACACATTATTTTTCGTACTTTGACAAAAATAACTTTTTTTCATGTACGAAAAAATATATGAAATTTCGGGAGCCATGCCGCGATAGTGTTATATCCAAATTCATGCTATAATGAAGCGTGCTATAGCGGTGTTTCACTGTAGTTAGTATCCAGGGGCCCTATTTAATTGTGTGACAAAGATTCAGAAGCTAACTGTACTTTTGTATATTTTTTAAAATTCTGAAGTTTTTGTGGTTTTATTTCTAGGATTTTTTTATTGATATATTGGTATGATTATGGCGACTTGAAGACCATCACCTTTCAATTTATGAAAAACTTACCATTTGATATACAATACAGCTGCCAAAACTTGAGGCAATATAAGCCACCTTTTTTGTTCAAATTTTCAGTCATTTTTTTAGTTTTTTCAAGGTCAGCTGAGAACTGAACAAGTCTTTCAAGTGATGCCAAATATTTGAGTGATTGATGTTTGAGGTTTCACAGTTTTACTGTAATTTACAAATGTATACAAATGATAACAATATAAATTTGTATTAGTTGTTACACTTTGATACAAGGTTATATGAATTAATATTTTCTCTTTTCATGGAGTTATTCCCCTTATTCTACTGACAATAAATGGCAGCATATAATAAATAAATTATTTTGTTTGTATTGTTGGATATTGTTGTCAAGACAGAAGTACAATATGGAGAGCTTGTGAGTGGCATGTAGTTTGTGGCGAGACCACAATAATATCCAACAGTACAAAAACACTATATTTTATTTTTTTATATACTGCCATTTATTAAATACAATTTTATTTAAATTGCTTTCCATAAAGATAAATTGAATACAAACATGTTTGAAGAGAAACCTTGTTCTAATTATTTTTATTACTGAATTGTGTATAAATACACACTATGACTTTATGTGATTTTACAGACAGCATCATGATAAACCCGCTCTGATGTTACATTACACAACAACAAACTTGTTGGGTCCTATGTGTGTTTAACATCACCCAATAAGTAATTGATAATGACCAATAAGTGGAAAAATATAGTGGATCATGTATTTTATTTGTCAGGAATTCATTCAGTGAGAAAATGAACCTCCAAACTGGAGCTCACAACATAGACAAAGGGAGCTAACTCTTCTTGGCTGTACATGCATGCAATTGGGACATAATCGTTGTGCTTGATCTTGATTTTTTTTCTTTGTGCTACTTCCCACAGGACACTTTATGCACTTAATATGAGTTTTAACCTCAAAATATTTACCCAAATTATTTTTTAAGTACACAGTGAAAGTACACATATTACGTCGAATGTGGTATACTGGAAGTAATATGATAACTTCTACCATGCATTAACATTGTCATCATTCAGTACAGTGAGTTTAGCTTGCTGCTCTTCTTTAAATGTAATATAATGTGGTTCTGTTGATACCAGGGTGTCAATGCCGCCATAGTGGGTATGTCTGCTGTACAAAAAGCTGCTAAAATGGCAGAAACTGGGGATGCAGCTAAAGCCAAGGCTCACCTGTGAGTACATCTTTTCTTCAAACTCCTAGAAGTACTTGTTTAATCTACCCTTATTAATAATGGAATGACTTTTGACAGTAAAAGGACAGTATTCAAATGTAACTGTATTTTGTATAACAAAACTAATTGTTATTGGTGTTGTTGATGACGAAGTTTTTGAACCGGGTAACATAATCATAATGTTTTGTTTCTCCGTCAAATACATTACCTGATCACATTAACATTAACATTAGGATTACTCCGAATCCATCCCCAAGCCCCTGACACCACAAAAAAGACGAAAGAATGTCTCTCTGTCTATGAATCATATAGAAAAAGGGAAGTAACTCTTACAGGTTAACTCCCCTTTAAACCTGCTATGTGGCCACTGGTATCTCAGATGTAAACAGTTGCAGCTTTTGCTTGCTATTGTCCCCAGTGACGGGGAATCCATTTAAATTTATACTTAATTTCATCCATCCATTTTTTTTTCTCAGTGGTATATTATGTCAAAATGTTGTTATATATTGTGCTTACAATATTTATGTGATTTCCAGTGAATTCATTTGTATTTTTGTATTTATCGCACCGTTCGTTATTGTCCACCTGATATAGATTGGTAAATCGCAATTTTCACTGGTGAAATTGTTGTGCACTATTATATTTCAATTATTGCACTATTTAAATCGTCTTGGTAATGCGGGTTCACCGTTATTTTGACAATTTATATATTTGTTGTATGCACTTGTTTGTTTGTTTTTCTCTTTTCATTACAGAAATGTCAACCAAGTGCAAGAAATGCAAACGATTCAAGATTGTGGAGGACAAACACAAGTTGTGTTTGGCATGCACAAAGTACTTGTCATCACACACATGTAATATGTGTGCGTTATGGACAGAAGTCATTTGATCCAGCATTTTAAAAAGGCAACTAAAGGACCACAAAAAATGAGCACGCTCAAGATCATTGGAGTGGGAATTAAATGCAATCAATGCCAATCAACGACAAGCGATTCCAATCAAGCATTTGAATTGTGAATAATTCACATATTACAACAAGCTTAATCATCAAAGATGTCGATAATATCAATTGGCATCCCACTGGGTATAAGTCCTTTTCCCTGCCCGTACATGGACTCAGAAACATTGAAGCCAAGCATGTGGGATTAACATTTAACTTTACAGGCCCACCCGGCCCACAAAGTTATGATTCATCCTTTGTACACCATTTCGGCCGCTGACCAATTGTCCAGCCATCCAGACAATCTATGTATGGCTTTAGCGGTCATGCATCTGTCATCTCAGACTGGTGAGCCGACCAGCCTACCACGTTTTCTGACAGGACCAACAGTGACGGCGTCTTACTCCCAAAAGACCGAACAGCCAGCCGGCTGGCCAGCTGAAAACCCGGACTGACCATGTCTATGGTACATGGTGATCAGCATTACTTTTGGAGCCGTCCGACCCAGCCAAAAAAACTGGCCGCACCGGACCAGCATTCCACAATGTGACTTATGCTGATAGCATATCCAACAGGGAGAATGAGCACGTACTCTGATTATATGTTCTCAAAATTAGCCTACGGAATGTTCCACCCCTGGCCTCAGAGTCTACAGGAGGAGGACAATCCTCCCCTTGACAATGGCGATGAGATGGACATGCCTGAACATACCAATCTGACCATGGAACATACAGAATTTAGCTTCAAGGCAGCTATAGAAGAAATTTAGAGGATTTTGCCTCTATCAGAATGCCCTCTTCCATCAATCCTACCTATATGGTCAAGGCCACTCAGAATCTTTCCACAATCTTCAAAACTTGCCGAAATTATCGGGCATCTCTCAGATAACATTTGTGACCCCAGTAATGCAAGAGCCTTCTTTTCAGTGAGTCAGTTGCTCACAACATTCTCACCCTGCTGGTACAAAGCACACACTGATATGTATTATCCAGATGTACCAAGTCCAGGCAAGGATATTTCCGCCTTCAATATGTCTACTTCACTATGTTATAAAGTGGACAGATAAGTGTTTAACACCATGTCAGAATTAGTGAGGAATGTCGTGTCGACTTCCTCCTTACTTGACCTCGCGTCTCTGGCGATCTTTCATCTAACTGAAAAGGCCAGAAGCGACCATAAGCCTTATTGCCAAAGTTGTTAATATGGCTGCTCACCATATGATGGTGAATGCCCTTACAGCATCTTGTAACATGGATTTGATTAGAAGGGACGCACTCTTGGGTTCTTCTTCTCAAACCACATCATGCGGTGACCCTGCAGTCCCTTCCTTTTGGTTTTTTCCTTTGATTCGGGGTCAAATTGAGGAGGTGAGAAAGCAAATGGCACAAGAGTTGCCCCTTCAGCTTTCAGTGCAAGCTCCTATCTCTGCACGACCCTGTCAGTGAACGTTATCAGAGAAGAGACGATCATTGCCAGAGAGACAACAGGGGCAGCTTTCAGCAACGGTGGAACTTTTGTAGTCAAGCGAATTATAGGCAGTCATAAGCCCCTAACTTTCACAGAAAGGGGAGAAAGAAAGCAAGGTTTCTCCTCCCCTAGGGCTTCTTCCAACCATCAGTGACTTGCCGTCCTAGCCGCCAGCTGGCAACCCAGACTCCTTTTTTGCCAGACTTGGATCAACCTATTCCTGGAAAAGGATTGGGCGATACCAGTCATTTTGGAGGTTCTCAAGATCTCGTTCATCCGGACCCCTCCACTTTCACCATCCCCTTCATGATGGAATTCCCAAACTATCCCATGAAGAAAGATAGAGCTTTTGCTCGTAAAACTGGCGGTGGAGATAGTACGAAAACTACATTCCTGGGGTTTCTACTCCAGAATCTTTCTGGTTACAAAATCCAATGGCAAATTGAGACCTGTGATACATTTAAGCAGGCTCAATCAATTTATTTCTGCCATGAAATTCAAGATGGAGATGGTAATGGTGAGACAATAATCACATGCAGGATCCTACAGGGATCTCCCTCGCACATGTATAAATACATTGTCTTCTATTGTGCTAAACTAACATTGGGAGAAGTTCATCCTTTCAGTAGAGCGATCATGCTTCTGCTGGGTGACAGAGGTAGAGGTAGGATGCTCAGCATGTCCTCCTCCTCTTACCTATTCTCCTAATATTAATATGATCAGGTAATGTGCTTGACAGAGAAAGCAATTTGTTTAGTAAATTATGTTTCTCTGATAATACTTACCTGATCACATTACTAAAAATCCCTCCCACACTTCCCCGCAATGCGAGCACCCTGTTAAAGGTTTTGCTCAAGTAAAAACTGTTTACATCCGGGATATAGGTGGCCACCTAGCGGGTATAAAGGGGAGTTAATCTGTAAGATTTACTTCCCTTCATCTATATGATATATAGACGGAGAGACTTTTTTTAGCCTTTCAGAGAGGGCTGGATTCGGAGGTTGCAGAGGGTAATCCTAATGTTAATGTTACTGTGATCAAGCAAGTATTATCGGAGAAACATAATTTAATAAAAAAAAGTCCTTTTTCTTTTATCCCATAGTTAAGTCAAATCTGTACAATCTAACTTATTGGTAAGAACTATTCACAGTGCTCAAACTAGAGCTGACTTAGCAAGAGGGGCACATTTGACCATAGGAGCATTTTTTTATGACAAATGGGCAAATTTTGTTTAATACTCAGAAACATCCTTCTTAGTTTCCAATAAGATTTTGTCTTTTTGTTGTAAAAAGAAAGAATTATATTTACTTGTGCATCATAGGTGACATAAACAGGAAAAATTTGATAGAAAAAAATTAATACAGTTTAAGTAAGATATTTTTAAGTGATTTTCAAGACAATTGTGTAATCTTTGCTGCAAAAGGAAATTCATCTAAAGGCATCCCATCTTTTTTCTTGTAATAGCAAATAAAACCACATTTAGTTTTGCATCATACATTATATGAACATGAAAAAATATTAGGATTGTTGGAAAATAATATCGTTTAAATGAGTTACTTAAGTGATCTTGAAAGAAAGGTAGGAGATGGACTGTAGGAGAAAGGGGAGAGCACTTGAGGCACATGGGAGGGCATTTGAAACAGATGAGAGACCACTCAAGACAGATTTGGGAAAATTTAGGGCCTGATGGAGATTGATTGTCCCACTCTTTCTATCTGGAACACTGAGCTCCAATATACAAGGAATAATATCAGTGATAAAAGAAGTTTAACAAATTGCAGAATTTATGGTCAGACGTATTAAAATGTTTTGACCAGAATGAATGATGGTCAGCACAGTATGAGGGAAAATAAAAAACAACAAATGTCTTGACTAGCATAATTCAAGTAATGTATATAAATTTATTACAGAGTGTCAGTTCAGAAGATGATGTCTCGAGGAGCTAAAACAGCTCAGCAGATTGAGGAAGTCTACTCCTTCAATGTAGAGAACAGGGAACTGAGGAAAGAATTGGACAGGGCTTTGGAAAAGACGGTGAGAAAGAGTCATATTAGTTGCAATACCATAAACTTTATACAATTTAGACCAATTATACAACAAGTTGTAACAATTTATATCTTGCGTTCTAATGTGTTCTCATGCATTCAGATATTGGCATGAAGTAGCCTTAGAGTTGATTGAAATTTGAGAGCTCAGAGAAAACCACCACCCATAAATTGGTGACCATACCGCATGTGTGGAAACCAAGATCAAAACTGGGACCACAGATATGTAAAGCATGCATGTTACCACAGCACAATCCATGCTTATGTTATGTCACTTGCGCTTTCCACTCTATCACTATCTTATACATCATCAAGAGAAGGTGTGTTTTATAACATATTTGGGGTCCTTTCTCCAGATGAAGGTCACAAGTTAGTGTTTTCAGTCTGTTTTTTGAACTGCCTTTTCATGGCACATTTGCAGTCCTATCTTCAAGATCAAGATCACAGGTCAATATTGTCTGTGTTTTTGGGTCAGTTTGCCTTTGAGTTGATGGAAAGTGGAGAGCTCAGAAAAAAACACCAACATCTGATTAGAAATGTGGCCCCTAGGGTGTTAACAAGTTCAGATCATCTGATGCAGCAATGTGGCCTCTAGGGTGTTCACAAGTTCAGATCATCAGATGTAAGATCACCTCATTAATATGCAATAATCTTGCTGATAGTTGAACTTATCTGAGATCTTGATGATATAAACTTACAAACCAAATACGATCAAAATCTGATTCGAAATATGGCCTCTAGCATGTTTACACGATCAGTCAATCACATGTAAGATTACCTCATTAATATGCATGAATGTTGCTCATAGTTAAACTCATCTGAAGTATTGATGATACATGCTTAAATACTAACTATGATCAACAGATCTGATCAGAAATATATTCTCTAGAGTGTTCATAAGCTGAGCCATTTAGATGCAAGGTCACCTCGTTAATACGCTGGTCGTCACTCATAAATGAACTCATCTGAGATCTCAGTAATATAAGCTTATATACCAAATCTGATCAGAAATATGGTATTTGGAGTGTTCACAAGCTCAGCCAATCAGATTCAAGATCACCTAATTAATCTGCGTGGATTTTGCTCATAATCGAACTCAGAAATGATGCCTCTAGAGTGTTCACAAGTAAGTGTTGACAGATGGATGGACAATGACAGACAAAAGGCGATACCTTAACTTTGCTTGGCTTTTGGCCAGGCAAGCTAAATACACGATTTCAATAAATATGATTACCACCCCCCTCCTCATGCCTAAAAATACAAACAAGAGAGACCTTTTTGTCATCACAAAATACATTTGTAACCCATAGCTTGTAGTTGGTGTAAACTGTCATGATTTGCATAGCTTCACATTTAATCAGTAATGATCATGGAATACTATAACCTCTGGGAAGTTTATACAGTTAATTTTCATAGATGTGATTAAAAGGTAAAAGATGTCAGAAATAAACAATCACCATTCCACAGATTACTTAATTGATTTACAATAACTAGTGTGATTTGTGTTGCTAGTCATTGTATTATTGCTGAAGGAAAGCTCATTAGGCTGATTTGCATATGTAAAGTACACAAAGTGGAACAACTCAATTTGTTAGCAGCTAGGTATATCAGAGATGCGTGTTGAAGAAACAAAGCTACTTGTAATACACTTTGTTGCCTTGCATAAGACTGCTGAAGTCATCTTTGTTAAAGCTTTTGGCTAGTTCGTTATCAGCAGCAAAATTTCTTTGAAGTCAGATTTTACTTCCTATATGTAATCATGAAAATACAAAGCATGATTACATAAGTAGTTGAAATAGTAAATGTCAGAGCAGTATGGAAGTGTGATTCCTTTTTTGAGGCAAAATGTCTCAATGCATCATGAATGCAAACTTTGACAGTATACTCGTGTGGACAATTCAACAAGATCTTCAGGAAAGTTGGAACAACAGTACCATTCAGTCTCTAATTAGTGCATAAATTAACAATAATGAAACTTGAATCACTTTCATACCCTGAAAAAAACTATTAACAGCAGCAAAGTCTGCATCTGTAAGTTATTGCTGTATTTCACTGTCCAGCAAATGGTGACAGTTAGGAGCAATTCATGACTAAATCATAAATGATGGAAAGTGGATGCTAACAGAATTCTAATAACTGTTTTATAATAGATTTTAAAGATAGAAACTTTGTATATTTTGATGTCTCACCACGACAGTTGTAGATAAATAAACCCTTGTCCATCCATTGGCTAAAAGTGAAGTTCATTGTATATACAACCTTCATTAAATGAGCTTCTTATCTTTTCATGATATGATGTGATTCGTCGAATGCTAGCGCTAACAGTACATTTTTTTTCACACAATACTTTACCCACAGCTGAATTGGGAGTTTTCACTTAATTCCAATGCACTGAATGTTGTGTGACATCATTGGTGCCAAAAAGCAATCTTTTTCTGTGATCTGTTAATTGATATAATTGAGATCAGCATGGTCCAGTATGTAGCACTGAATTTTTTCAATCAATATATAAGATTTTAAGATGTATGGTGTTGAAGAGAAATTATATGTTTAGCCTGCAACTTTGTGATCAAAATGATCCTTTATCACCTCAGAAATGATCTTATATGTTTTTATTTACATAGTTTTAATGAACTGTGGTAAGTGATTTTTCACCTCATTTCAATGATATAAAGAATGTTTCGGAAAACTTCCACCAGTCATCTGACAAACGATATGACTCCTCAAAGACTGCTGTTTTCGTTATATCACTACATAGAACATTACTTACAAGGAATGTTTTAATAAACATTTCATCAGTAAAGTAACCATAAATTGCACCAGAATATTAATCATAGACAACAATGAATATAATATTAATCCCTTCAAAGAATAAAAAAATTAATGAATTTGCCAAGTCATTTTGTGGCCTTGTAAAAGTTATTGACTACCTCCTCAAAAATGTGTCATTCTTTGCGAGAAATCATCTTTAGTTGTGAAAAACGATTCTCATTTAGAGAATGAGAAACATTTTGAAACAGACTTCTAAGTCATTTCCTCAGTGAGGTTGGTAGAGATAAACGTTTATTGTTATTGGGGGGGGGGGGCATTTATGCAAAATTATTTTTCAAAGAGACATATGGATAATCTATAATCTCCTGGGCATATTTTTTCACGACAGATTCTTCATGAAGGAAGTATCAATTTAATTATCAGTATGATTGTTAAGGTTTAAGAGACATTTTTTTTTATCATAAAGTGGAATGTGTTATGCTATGATATTGTCCATGCATCTGTTGCTAATTTGGTTTCTGCAAAGTAACTCCAGTTGTCCAACATCTGCAGTTACTAAACATTATGAATTACTTGTACTTTGGATAAAAAAGAACCCTAGGATTTCTTGCTCAAAAGTTCAAAGGTCAAGGTCACCATAACTGAAAGAAGAAAATAATTTTCACAATAACTTGAGTTTTCCAACATCTAAAGTTGCCAAACTTTGGGGGTAGTTTGCATTTGGGATAGGAAAGAAATCAGTTGAGTTCAGAGCCAAAGGTCAAAGATCAAGGTCACTGTGACTGAAAGAAGAAAAATGGTTTTTGCAGAACCAAGTAAAGTTCTCTGCCATCTTGTTATAAAACTTTCTCAATAACTTGCACTTGGGTAAGGAAAGGCCCTGTCAGTTTCAGGGTCAAAAGGTCAAAGGTCAAGTTCACTCTGACTGATAGAAGAAAAGTACTTGCTGCATGACAGCTTGAGTTCTCCATTATCAGTGATTACTAAACTTTGTGGATGGCTTGCACCTTGGGTGGGAATGAAACTGATTGATTTCAGAGTCAAAAGGTCAAAGATCAAGGTCACAGTGACTGAAACATAATATTGATTTCCACACAATAACATCAGTGCTACATCACATACTTTAACCAAACTTTGTGGATGACTTGCACTTCAGGTAGGAAAGAAGCCTATTTATTTTGGGGTCAAAAGCTCAAGGTCACTTTGACTGAAAAAAGAAAAATGGTTTCTGTACAATAACATTATTTCTGCACCAAACTTTGTGGATGACTTGCAGTTGTGGTAAGAAAGAGGTCTATTGATTTTTGGGTCAGAGGTCAAGGTCACTGACTAAAAGAAGAAAATTGTTTCAGCACAAAAATTTCAGTTATCTATGGGGGGGGGGGCTCTTAAACACAGGATGGGTGTATAATATGCCATTGATGGTAATCTTAGTTTCAATTACTTTAACAATGACTGCCATTAAAGATCTAAATAATTCATTTTACGATTTCACCAGTCATTCTTTAAATTAATATGAATTTTAAAAATGGAATTTATAGACAAATAAATGAACAGATGTAGGAGTGTGAGAGTTAGTATAAGAATGCATGAATGAATAAATACCTGAATGTACAAGAATATAAACAAATAGGAGAATTACAAAATATACGAATGCACAAATACATGAGTATAACCAAGAAGATAAAGAAATTAGCGTTACAAGAGTGCAAGATTTTAAGATCAAATACAAAATGTACTCGTCATTCCCAATATGACACTTCATTTTGCATGTGGACATTTTCACTATAGTGAAACTAGGAAGTGAAAGTAATAAAGCAGTCATCGGATGCACACAGTAAACAATAAACTTTAAACATAGTTGACAAGCCACTGATCTCCCCTAATCAGAGGACTTTAGACAATAAAACAAGTCATTTTATTTAATCTCCAACATCTGGTATCTTATTTAATCTGCCACATCTGGTGTTGATTTTATCCTTGTGTCTTTTATATACACATTGCAATTTAAAATAGTGAAAAGACATTTGAAAGTATGTTAAATTGTAGTATTCTTTTTACAACTGATGTCCTGAAAATAAGTTGACATTTAGACATTATTACCAGTCCAGATTAGCAGTGATAACTGCCCAATGAAGAGTGGCACCGATGATGTCATGCTATGAACAGTAATTCTGATAGTCTTTACTGAAATTCAGTGGCGTTTTCCTTGCGGAGTAGACGGTCGCTATTTAAAATCATAATTAAACTACTATTTTATAAGCCAAATGACAAATTGGATGCGTTTAATGAGATACTGTGAACTTTTTTTATCTCAAACTTTACTTCCTAAAATGTGACAAAACGTGACCTTTAAGTTTTTGTGTTTAGCTCATTTCAGGCACTGTTGTTGCGCATCCATGTTCAATTATTATGATTGTGGTTGTGTGTTAGTGGTGATGAGGTATGAAAATGCCAAGTGTGCCACCTTGTTTTGTTTGGAAGTGTATTAAATTCTTCAAAGAAAACATGTATTTTATTTTATTCATTCTGATTTAAATTTTCAGTAATTTTTTGTAGGCTTGTATGATTAGATAACTTATTCTCAAGTGTACAATGTCACTTTAGTAAGTCACATGCACTGACCCCCCCCCCCCCCCGACCACAAAACCCACTGTTTTAGTCTCAGAAACGCCCCTCCATTGTCTGGAAGGTTGGCAGGTATGCCAGTAATGTGTCTAAAGTGATCCTGTAGAGGGACTGTAACAGATGTCTCACAATGCAGTCTTATTGTCAGTTTTGTGCATGACTTTAGATGGAGTTTGAAACATTCCTTATATGGCAATATTTACATTTATCTGTTACTGACAAAATGAAATTACAGGATCAGGAATATGTACTTTTAAGGAACATTGTGCGATAACTGTTTCCTGTGCAGAAACTGTTACATTCCCTCTATTTTCTTGTTCCCTGTTGATTGCAGGGAAAAGTTAGGGTAATTTACAATTCAGAAAGGCATTAAACAATCCGTTTATCAATTCTAGTAATCGATAGATGACGTATCTAAGCTTTATTCAAGAATAGTCAAAAAGTTTCCTTTCTTTTAATCTGGAATGTCGGGTTGATAACCAAAATTGCTACGTGCAATGACTTTGAGAACACTGTGCTTTTGTGGCTAACACACTGTCCTGTTTCAGCTGAGTCAGAATCCTTTTAGTACAAGAAATGAAACAATCCAGGATTGTGTGGTCCAATACCATAAATTTTAAACTTGCATCAAGCAAATTACAAAGATAATTACATTCCAATGCTTATATATTCAAAAATATATGAAATACAAATGGACTGAGAGTATTTTATAATGGTGGGTTATTATTTAAAATATATATCTCGGGTGAAATTAATTTCAAGATCTGGGACCGCTAAGTGGGCAGGTATGGATTTTAAGTACTAACCACAATGGAAGATCAGACACTTCTTTCCTGAACATGGGTTGGGAACTTTGAATGGATTTTTATTTAAATTAAAAGTGATATTCTCAGTGAATGCTTTTTTGAAAAAGATGTTTCATTTAGTGGGTAAATAATGGTCCTCACTTTACTATCACTGCCTGTAACCTAATGGATAATGAAGTGCAGTACACCCCATTTTCGATGATGTGACTGTTATATGACAAGGCCATCTCCAAGAACGAGTCCATCCCTCACTTTTTGAAAAGGTCTTATCATCAGAGAAATATGGTTTACCATAATTAGAAAGTGTGTTGTGTACTAGATTTGGGGTCCTGCCACGACACGACACATCACACAAGCTATTGTGAGCCAATTCAGTAAATCTCTAAAAGGTGTCTTTTTTTCTCTGACCACCTTACCTTTTAATTGTCTTTAAAACAGCTCTATAAACTATCCTGAGGATAGTTTTACATGAGTTCCGAGCAAGACTGTTTACTGTTTATACATACCACAGATTACGGGCATAGAATGTACATTTTTTCTGTTTTTTTTTATTTTGTGGGAAAATATTTTTTTCACTAAGATTGCTGAAAATCGTGTTTTTCGAAACACGACCGTGTCAGGGGGTTTGGGAGTCCAAAATCGTGTTTTTCGCGTGACACGTCATGTTATGGCATGTATGCCATTCTGGCACCTACAGACCAACTGAAAAAATTAAATGTTTAAAAAGGCTAATTCCTGGTGTGATCATAATTGTTATGATAATTATTTGCACTTTTTAAATAATAATAACTTTTAGCATTGCACAGAACATTGCATTTTACGAAAAGACAAATGCCCAAAGGAGCTTTAAGTGCAGAAATGGCAGCTTTTTATCCTATTTTAGAAGTTTTTAGTGAAAATAATTCTGAAATAATTTTATACAAGTATATGTAATGGCTCTGATGAAAATATATAATAAATGCTGATATGAAATCATTTTAAGAATGTACGGACTTTGATTTCTAACAAAATACAACCAAAATGTATTAATCCTGCACTTTTTTCTATTTTATCAAGGTTTATCTTTTTGTCAAAATCCAGAATCTTCATTTTGCAGTAATTTGAAATATTACAGATTTAGGATTTTGGGGCCGATAACAGCTCCTAATACCCCTACACCTTTGGAAGTCATGCCTATTGTCTCTCCATATTATTATTTTTTTCACTGGCATTTAGATATCCCAAAGGTAAGATGATCCCAAATGTGTAGTTTTTAATCATTTTTTTGTGAAGATTATTCAAATTGAAGTTTTGCATCTGAGTATAAATTTTATACGCAAGGTGTCTGGGAGCTCGCCTACAATGGTGCCAAAACATTGTCAAATGTAAAAGGATACCAAATACTATTTTGTGTACATTTGTGTTTTTTCAGAACTTTGTTGTGGACGATAACTTCTGCAGTTCCATTTCGAGGAATTTACATACGACCTATTCTGCAAGATACCTTGGGTCCTCCTCCTCAGCTAAGTCTGACTTGGTTGTGAATAGCAGATTGTCTCACTCTGAGCACTCAAAAACACAGTATTATAGCTTCAAGTGTTAAAACAGTGGCTCTGTTTTTGACCTAAAGTTCTCCCTTTACATAATCCCATTCATAGGAGCCATAAAAGTGACGTGGGCGATGAGTGAGAGCCTTATACTGTGGGATGTTCCAACATGACTCTGTCTTATTACTGCATTAAAACACAAAATTTAGGTATTTACTGTATATAATCGTGTATAAGCCGATACAAATTGCAAACTGCATAGACCCAGATCTGCTGTCGCATAATGCGCTGGCAGATCTGGGTCTATGCAGTTTGTAAGGACTAATCAGTAGAACAAACAACATAGACCCTGATCTGCCGGCACATTATGCGATGGCAAATCAGGGTCTATGTTGTTTGCATTTGGACCTTGATTATATGCGAGTATATACGGTAATGACGTTAAATCATATTATAATTGGCACTTATTAGCCACAAACTAAAATTGGGTGAAATAATTACAAGATTATTGTGATCGGCACATTATACACTGGCTCATGTTTAATAGTCCTCTATGTAGATAATGGAATCTTTTGTGCAGAATCCATTTTTCTTTTTTCAGTCAAAGGGACCTAGACCTTTTCCCTTTTTACCACAAAATGAATAGGCTTCATCCTTACCCTATGTGTAAGCCATGCACAAGGTTTGGGCCAGGTCTGTGATGTAGAACTAATGTTGTTTGGATACCATTTCTCTTCTTTCAATCAGTGACATAGACCTTTTGATCCCAAAGTCAGTAGCCTTCTTTCTTACCCCTATCATCGCAAACCATGGGTGACAATCTGCTATGCTCCTTTGTCATCCATGGCTGATGGTGCTGAGATTTCCTTGTTTCTCATGAATATGAAGATTGTTACATTGTGTTGTCGATGATGTATTTTTGTGTATGCGTACTCATAATATATTAGTAAATCTCAGCACAGGCAGCCAGGGTGATAAAGTAGCGTAGCTAGTCGTCGCCTATGGCTTCCAATGATGCTTTACCCTAAGTGCAACCCATCAACAATGTTTGGTTGATGTATGCCATGTAGAACTAATGTTATTGTGCTGAAACCATTTTTTTTTCTTTCCGTCAATAACATTTAACCTTTTGACACGAAAACCAGTCTGGTTCTTCCATACACCAAGTGCAAGAGATCCACAAAGCTTGGTAACTGTAGATGGTGAAGAAGTCGAGTTATTGAGAGGAAACCATTTTTCTTCTTTCAGTCACAGTGATCTTGACATTTGACCTTTTGACCCTCAAATGTATAAGATTCTTCCTTATTCCAAGTGCAAGCTATCCACAAAGGTTTGTATCTGTAGATGGTGGAGAACTCGAGTTATTTAGTGGAAACCGTTTTCCCTCTTTCAGTCACAGTAACCTTGACCTTTGAACCCAAAATCGATAGGGTTCTTCCTTACCTCAAGTGCAAGAAATCCACAAAGTTTGGGAACTGTAGGTGGTGGACAATTAAAGTTAGTGTGCAGAAACCAAATTGGTAACAGACAGATGGATGGATGGACGGATGAAAAACATCATAACATAATACGCTTTGCCTTATGGACAGTGCATAAAAACAGCTAAGATGCAACAAATCCCAAACAATTTAATGGAATCCATGACAAAATCTGCATTGCAGGAGCGGGGCAATACACCAAGGAGCTTTATAGTGAAGGACCATTGTGCTACTGTGTGTGTAAGTCTTCAGATAGTACAACAACAGGTTGTCATATAGTTGTTGATATGCCTATCCATGATTTTACCATATGACCTAGAGTCCTGAAAATATATGCTCAAATGGTATATCTTTTAATGAATTCCTCAAACTTAGTCCTGTAAAGTCTTATAAATAAATGTTGGTATGCTATTTATAATAAATGTTTATTCCTAAAACACAAAATGGCAGTCTAGAAGGATTTTATCTATTGTCATATTCAAGTGAATGACATTGATGACATAAATGTAAAAGTATGTGTAACCTTTTGAAGGCTCAAGTGCCAAATTCCTTTAGACACTAAGAAGGCCCATGTGCCAAATTCCTTTAGACACTAAATCAATAAGCCTTGGAAAAAAGCCCAGTTAAGATCTAGTGCCCCTCATTTGAAAGCCAATTGCCTATTCCTTTAGATCCTAAATTAGTAGGTCTGGAAATTAGGCCCAGTACTACTGTTACGACTCCAGGTCTTCAAAATGTAACAGAAAGAAATTGAAACCATTAATGTAAGTAATATCAACAAGCAGTTTATTTCCCTATAATACACAGTGAAATTGAATTCAAGAGATACGTACAATTTTGTGAATCAAATTCCAAATAATCCTAAATGTCCTAATCACAAGTCCAAAAATATAGAATGTTCTGAATGAGTTTCAATAGTCTTGAATGTCCTGATATAACACAATGATACAATCCAGACTGTCTTTAAATGAGTTCAAAAAAGTCCAAAGTAATGTATCAATTCAAAGGTCAATGAACACTTGAGTAATTCCAATGAATATATTAAGTAAATAATTCCACTCGAATTATATCTGATTTCAATGGTACAAACTATAAAATCTGATCTCAAATGGATTTCCACAGACTGATCTAAAACAGGAATGAATTATTTGTTTACCAAATCCCTTTTTATACACATTTTCACTTGGCCTATATCAACATGATTTGAAGCAATAGAATGGGAAAAAACCCAGTCTAACTGTCAGCAAGACTGGGTGTTGAACTCAAATGCTTGTAAACATTCTGTTTACTAGTGACAAGAATCTAAAGTACTACTTACCTTCATGGACAAGATTAAAACGCACATCACAGATTAAATATACATAACACTACATCTCCAATTTTTACAACAATGCTGTTAACATAGTAGGTTCTTTCTGCATGTGAAACTAGGCTTTATTTTTCAAGGCAAATATTTACTTATATCTTTGATAAGAAGCCCACTACTACATATTGACAAACTTTTTAGGCTGGCCCCTTGGTCTTATCATGGAAGAAATAGAGTAATACGTTAGAATCAGTTATACAAACTTACCAGTGAGCATGAAATTGTTAGGGTGATAAGGATTTGTATGGATTGGAACTTGTTACATATGTGTATTGTTGTGATATGAACTCTTGGAGAGATTGGACACATAATGATGTGGTTGCGACTTCTGTCTATTGTTAAATAATGAAAAAAGGAACATGCCCACATCATTGTACAACTGGATTTTTGCAGACTTTTCCATGGTATTGTGTTTTTATTTGTTATTTTTTACATGCACTAATTATAATATATTAATGTACACAAGTGATAATGCCCCTATCCAATACTAACCAGCAGTATTTACAACAGGATCCAGCAATGTTTCCAACAGGAAACAGCAGTATTTCCAATAGGAACCAGCAGTGTTTACAACAGGATCCAGCAATCTTTCCAACAGGAAACAGCAGTATTTCCAATAGGAACCTGCAGTGTTTTAAAGCTGAATTTTATTTTTCACAATATAAACAATACAAATTAAAGGTAGAATGAATTATCTATGAAAATTTTAGATGTTTACTCTTCACTACATAGTGCTATCATCAGCAGACATGGCTGAAACCGGAGGGGGAAGGGAAGGAGTTTGATTTTGTTGGTTGTAGATGTCTACGAGAACAAAATTTACCTGAAGTTTTTAACCACAAAATTAATTTTCTAAGCATTCTGGATTCTTATTTATTGTATTAAGTCAAAAATAGCATATTACGCCATTTAGCATTAAAATTAAAATACTAGTGGAAATCGTCATCGAGATGTAATATGACAGTTACACTTGCTGTTATTACTGTACATTCTTCATGGTGTTGGCGTGCATAATGTTATGATTAAAAATGTCAGATATTTGCTTTTTGAAGCATACATGATTTTGTTTTCCAAGAGCAGCAAGTAAGACGGATTTTTTTTTATTACAGATTGAATCCTGTTTAAATTTGAAAAATTTACAACTTGTTTGCATTGGAAATAACTTCTTTATTGAAATTTCCAAATATCGTTTATATTCTTTTCCTGAGGTAACCATGTTATATCAAAGATCGTGTTTTACTGAGGTAAATGTGATATATCAGAGACCATGTTATACTGAGGTAACCATTTTATATTAGAGACTGTGTTATACTGATGTAAAAATGTTATATTAGAGACCATGTTATACTGAGGCACTTTACAGTGAGGGACCAATCTCTTTGACACCATCTGCCAATTATTAGCACATAGCAGAAGTGAACCTAAAGAACAGTTTGCATTTTGCTTCAGGGCACATGGATGACCTGGGGGAAAAAGTCAGATTTCAAACAATTTACTTGAATAATATAATATTTTGCCAAATCTCAGTCTAGTACTCTGAAAGGATCAAAGATACAACACATTATTGTAATCACACGTTGATTACCTGCTCATATTTCACGATTACATGACAAATTTCATTAGAGTTTCAGTATTGTATTGACTCTATTAAGGAAGTTTATTGAAATAAGCATAGCATAAAAAAAATTTTTACTTACACTTGTGAAATTGTGTGCACAATATAAGTTTATGTAGTAAATCTGGTTCCTCTGTCATAAACAGTTACTCGACTCCAAATTTTACTAATTTTGATCAATTAAAGAACTTCATTTGGAGCAACATTATTACTCAGATTATTGAGTACAGTTTTATGGTAAAGGAATCTGGTTAGATTTACAGTCTTACTGTGAATTTGACAGAGTTAAATAACATTTCCAATTTGGAATGGTGCACTTTGTTCATACATTAATCACTCTTCTAAATCATTTAAGACAGTTGATGATCTTTCATTCTGAATTCGGTATTATTAGCACAATGTAACAGTTAACATGCACTTTAAAATTGCATTTCCAGTTTACGAAGTCAAACTTACAATTAATATTTTTTTATATATCATTTTTCATGTTTATTGGAAAGTTAGTTTTTGTTATGTTTTGCACTTTTTTTTCCGTTTTATGCCATCTTGTCTTGTGCAACTCCTAAACTATTTTTATGACTCATATATATATTTTATACTGACCTTTTAATTTTATTGATTTGACTCACTGGTGAAAAAAATCAATTTTATATGAGAGTTCTTTTAAAAATCTGTGATATATTGTGTTTATACTTGCATAAATATTTAAGTAAAACCTTTTTGTTGTTATTCCTAACTCTTGTCGTCTTTCCCAAATTTGAAATGACTTCTATCTGATCCATGCACTACTGGTACCTTCCTTTTCTCTAGCACACATGACAGAGGGCATGAGATGGACATTTTTATTTATCTGCATCAGTTTCCCATAATAAATAATTAAGTAGAAATGTATAAAGAGGACACAATTCTCTTCCCCTTGTGTACATGTTGTTTTCATGGCATTGGAACTTAAGAATAGGTTTGCAGGTATTGGTGATGACTGCTACATAAAGCTGCAATTGCCTCCTCTAGCTGCTGTTGACACTGGAAGTAACATGCCCACCTTCCTTGCACAGGAAAAAGTGGGCAATTTGCTATAAAAACAAAATGAATCCAGGTCATTTCGCCCACGATCAAGTTCGCACCTCAAATCAGAGCATAATTTTTCCGTGTTTCTATAATCAGTTCATTTTAATTGTGTGATTCTATATTGCGATTAATTGGCTCTATTACTGGCACTGTGAATGATTTAATTAAGATCTGGTCTGTTTCTCATAGTCTCTAGCAATATAATTTATAAAGCATTATGGTTGAATCCTTATTATATGTAAGTGGCATTCTGTCACTAAGCAACAAGACCCCACAACTGTGAATCAGAATCTCAGGGGGAAAAAGCAACCACAACTCTGAATATAGGGGCGAAATGACAAGGGACTAAACGACATGGGGAGAACTAACTAGTGTAATTCATTTCACAAAGTGCAAACCAAATTGTGTAGTCCAATTATAATGTGTAATTTCTGAAATAATTGGATCAATTCTATCATTGCTTTTGTGTATAAATAATTGCATCAAGTTTTAAGACAGTCCAATGAAAACTGCACAAGAGCTGATAGAAACAAAGCAGGTACACTAATAAGGGCAGTAAGGCATAGACAAAAATTACCACAGTTCAGTTCCCCTGAAAAATAATCAAAGTAATATCATCTAATTTGATAATTTTCTCTGAAAAACTTGATAAACTTTATAAGGAGAATTGTGATTGAAAAAATGTATTAGCAATCTGTTAAGTTAACTGTTGTAAATTAATTGCCTGAAAAATGTCTAATTTGCAGATATTTTTCCTTGAACCTACTTTAACTTAAATGCAATAAATCTATATATGTCATGTGGCTGATTGTGTTTACAAAGTAAATTTTAGGGAAATAGAGCTGTATTGGTCTTCTGCAGAATCTTTTGGAACCAGTAATCAGTGTTTTAAATGATGTCAAATTTACAATAAATTTAAATTCTGCCAGATCTCTCTAACTAAATATGTTTACAAAACAGTATCACTAACATACAAAAAATATAAAAGGACTATATTGAATAAGGGCCGTTTTGTGCCCCCTCTCCAAATTTCTTTATTTGATATATATTAAAAGCATGAGGTAGTTTGTTTAGTTTCTGACGTAAGTTTTGTGTTCTCATGCTGGTTGACATGGAAACCGTGTGTTAAAAAAAATTAAAGAAGATGGGCAAATTTGTCATCTTTTCCATGTATTTCTGATTGATACTGTCTATCCATAAACTATTCACTAAATTTAAAATAGCATTATGTATTTGTATTATTTTTCTGGTATGAAGTTGCATAAAATAAAGTTATAATTTGTCAAAAATAACCGAAATAAACGCTAGTAACCCATGACAAATAATTCTAACTTACAAGTCAACATGAAGCTATTCTAAGCTCCGTTGCAAAAATAAGACAGTCACTGATCAAATCAAAAACTGCCTGTTTGAAATATTGTTTAATATTGTTGGCTGATATGATTGATAATGAGTCCTTCTAGAATCTTCTGAGTTCTCTTGTTCACTGAAAATATTGGTGTTTTTCCCCTTGTTCCTGGAAACTAAAGACGTTTTGTTTATAATATTTTCCTTAATTTCGTGGCAATGTACTTGCACACACACATATTTTCATGTAAAATTTTCATTGTTGCTCTATCTTCTCGATCTTGAAAATGAATGCCAATTCATTAGCTTGTTTCAAAGAAATCGCTGGGCTGGTCTCTCCAGAATTAAAAAGATTTTCAAAAACTCTTTCAAAAAAGTATTATTGTCGGAACCCGAATCTGATGCCAAAACAGATGTAATATTTGTTGTTACTACATATTAGTATTTGTTGCTTAAATCAGTTTTTAAAAAAAAAACATAAAGAAAATGTAAAGTTTAAAGATTTAAATTATCCATTCCATAACTTGGATTGTTTGTCTTATTACACAATCGCAGAAAACTAAATAAGTGGCCACTGTGTATTCAAATAGCCTGTTACTGCTATAATCGCCTTCAAAATCTAGACATTTGATTACAACAATTGCTTTCACAAATTCATACACTTAGTCCATATATCACAAGTTAATGTTTTGATTTTTTTTTCTTCCGTGTTCAGTTTCACTTTTATTCTATTGTTTTTCTTGTTGTAAATATCGCTTTGTCAGGTGTGATATCACCGCATTTACTCATTTTGATTTTTTTCTTCCATGTTCAGTTTTACTTTTATTCCATTGTTTTTCTTTGTTGTAAATATTGCTTTGTCAAGTGTGATCTTACCACATTTACTCAGTTGTTATCAGTGGTATGTATGCCAGTAACTGATACTGAATTGAACTTTTTCATTGCCCGCAAAAACAAAAATAATAATAATAAAAAATAAGGAAATAAACGTCTACGGAATGTGACATACAGAAGAAAATATATATTTACATCATAAATGATATGTATTTTGTATCTCTCTCTCATGATTGCACATGCACATACAAAATACACACAGATGCACATACTCCATGCTGTTACCAGTAACAACTTCAAAACTACATCTGACAAATATACGCGTGGTACTGAAAATGTGCATGTATACTGATCATTTTATTCATTATGTAGATGATATTCATATTGATTTCGAAGGAATACTCTCTCTCTCTCTCTCTCTAATTGGTGATACATAATAGCACTGTGAAACATTCAATAACACATCCAAAATCTACGTTATATAATTATTCGGATTTACATGGGCGCACACACATCTGTCTGTCTGTCTGTCTCTCTGTCTCTCTCTATATTATATATATATATATATATATATATATATATATATATATATATATATATATATATATATATATAGATATAGATAGAGAGAGAGAGAGATTTCCTCTGATACACTTTTTTAAAATAAAAATTCAACCCTGGTTAACATTGACTGAATTAGCATCTGATTTCTTCCTCGCAGATAGTTAGCGGAAATGTTATCGGAAAGAAAATATCTTTTACGTTTAACAAAATTGTGAAGTATGTAAAAGAGGTGTCAGTATTATTAAAATTGGACAGTTTTGTGCATGCATCTGCTATGTGTAATATAATATAAAAAGAAACACAAATTCCCCCAAATCATTACTTTCCCTCAGATCATTAAATACAAATATAGTGAAAAGGACATTCGCTGAAAAATTATATATCTTACATGCCTGGGCGTCCGCATGAATGTTTCTGGTTGAGAGGGGGGAGCAATTTCAAACTTATTGCACCCCCCACCCCAAAAAATAAAATAAAATAGCAAAACTAAACTGAAACAGAAAATTCACTTTCATAACCTGCTGAACTTGGGTCAAATAACTATTGAAACAACGTATAAAATCCTTTAAAAATGACACAAAAAAAGAAGAAGAAAAAATAACCTTTTGGAACTTTGTGAAAGACGGTGTCAAGCTGCTTGGCAGGCAGCAATTTCGAATGCTGAATAGGATCTGAACCCACCCACCCATCCACCACCCCAATCCATTAGAAGACTACCCCCTCATATTCACTACTCATCATCTGTGAAAATATAATTATTTTCAAGCAAATTTTAAATTTGCACTCGCATTTTTTTAGGTGGTAAATCACTACTTGTTTTGTTCCCCCAAATATTTATTTGCTTGAAGAAAATTCAGCAATTATTTAAACTTAGGTTCTAATACCATTTGGAGGTATTGCCATATTCAAAAGTATAGTTAAAAAAAGAGAAGAAACAAATATATTCCCTTCCATGAATCGAACCTGGTTTTTTTCTGCTACTTGTGCAAGTACTATAAGTTAAATAATTATATTGGATTACATGGTCAATCTAACATGTGACGTCTACTTCTGTTCAACAATCCCTGTTTTAACTGACCATTGTAATATTTTTTCCAACATCTTTTAATTTTGTGCATAGTTTAGGAGACAATGAAGTACCGTATACACATTTGCTATGCGGCAGATTTAGTGCATATGATATAGTACATTTTAAAACATCCTTTTCTTGTTTACTCCATGGAAGTACGGTACAGTATAGACCCATCACCATCACCACCACCACCACCACCACTATCTTTTTCAAAGCTAATACTGTGAAACAAGAAGAAAGATTGACTGAATTAAATCTTCTTAAATGTATTTTGGCTTTGACCTATATAGCAAGTTGTATTTTAAGATATGTATGTATGTGTATGTGTGACAAAATGCACCATAAGTAGACTCTAACGTATGCTTAATTTCTGCCACACGATGGGTTGTCTCAAAATATAATTGAATATAAAACAATAAATTCTTTTGTTGTACTTTATTTTTAAGCAACAATATACCTCCTTATATTTATCTTTGTTATGGCATCCTTTGTGTGATAAATTCGCGATGTTCAGTCACGTTAAACAATAAAATGTTACTTAATATAGACGCCTCTCATTTTCTGTTTATTTTTTTCCGAATCTGGTGCATCTAAACAAAAAACAGCTATGTGCGCAAAGTAAATTAAAATTTAGAAAGGATAAATAATATAAGGAAGAAATGAATAAGATTGTTTAAAATATCGTTTTGTTGTTTCTTCTGAATATTTTGAATACAATAAAGGTAGAATGGAATAAAATGCGGTAGAAAATGCAGTCTTATCTTTTGCGTGTAGTGGAGATCGAGGTACCAACAGTGCAACAGGAACAAAATTCTAACGCTACGTAGACAGTAAAACTCATGAATGTTTGTTTTGTTTTTTTGGTATCAGCGCAACCTTGCTCCACGATGATATTCTGAAGGCATGTTTGCTTATAAGAAATACACAGTCTGCTGAAATGTCTTCGTAGAACAAGACTGCGCTTGTATCTAATTTGGAGTATCAAGTTGCTAAACGCAGCATTTATTTTGCAATTTTCAACACGAACCCATTTTCAAGGGTCGTTTTTTGCTATCAATTGGAGATCTATAAACATAATGAATGTAGATGAGTTTCATTTTTATGTTAAATAACACAATTAGACAAAGAGTTATGAAATTGAACAATATTAATTTTTATCACAAAACAAGGGGGCAGAAAACTGCCTTTATTCAATATAGTCCAAAGGCATTATTTACAAATTATTTGTGATATTTTTTTTCCTAGAATCATAAAGCATCAAAATGAAGCGATCTGCCCAATGACCCCGTCCCCATCTTATCCACCCTAGTTAAAGGGGTGGCAAATTATAAGTGACAATTTTGTAAGCTATTTGTGTACAAATATTAGACACAAGGAAATGTTTAAAGATGTCACCATGATAGGGATTTGGAGAATTTGGTGGTGTTGGTGGTGGTGGGGTGACATAAATTTGCACAGGTTGGAGTTATTTTGCTGTAACAGATTAATGTTTTCTGCAAAATTATGCATTAAGTTGATGGATGGAGGATAGGTTAAAGGTAAGTGACATTAAGGCACATCAATCCAGCCCTGTTCTCGTCTTTTTTTCTTCAAAAGTGATACAGTCCAGTCTGCACTGGTTGTGTAGCTGCAGATGAACCCTAATTAAAATAGTTCTGAATTATCATCG
Organism: Margaritifera margaritifera; assembly: GCA_029931535.1. Lineage (NCBI taxonomy): Eukaryota > Metazoa > Mollusca > Bivalvia > Unionida > Margaritiferidae > Margaritifera > Margaritifera margaritifera. Next base: position 1,709,239 of record JAQPZY010001477.1, on the reverse strand, counting down.
TCAGTTAAGAATTTGCCTAAGACTATGGCATATCATGTAAAAATACGTATACCCATTTACAAATGGTTAGGTACCTTGATAACATCGGTACAGTTCCTTAAATCTCTTATTAGGAGATTTTTAAAAAATCCATACTATTATATTTTTTTCACCACCGAGGTCCCTAAGATGAAGGTTCGGTGCATTCATTATGTAAATTATCCATTAATAAATTAAGGACTACATACCTTGCATGTCATTTCCACTTATGATTGGGGAGATAGAAATACCCTTTTTATTTTGATCCAAAATGAATTAAGTACTGTATAAGCATAAAAAAATAATTTATAAGCCATGCATCAATTGTATTTTCGTTATAGTAAGCTTTTTTTAGTTTTAGGTACATGTATGTAGCCATCTATTAAGGATTATAAGCTTGGGAAAGCTTTAACATACATACATTGTATCTTTTGCAGAATTCTGTTCTGTTTGCTGATGCTCATCAGTGATTTGAAAAGTTCTTGTAAAAGATTAATATGGCTCTAGATTTATTTCCCCTTGCTTTATTACTTTATTATCTGTAATTTTTCATACCATTTAGGGTTTTTTTGTATATCAACGATCTATGAAAATTAACATTATTTTTGATCTCAAATATTTTATATCGACAACTTAATAGGATCTGCAAACACATGTATTTGTACTTAAAAATCAGTTAAACATTTTACTTTTTTTTACCTATAACTTGTATGTTCTTAAAAAAATGAAAATAAAAGGTGTGTGAACAATTAGACACTACATTAGCTCACTTAATAGTAAAAATACACAGGATGATCACATAAGAAGCTAACAAATCTGCAGATTATAGATTAATACTGGCAAAAAATTTAATTTAAGAGATAATTATATATTAATATTTTAATATTTAATTAATTTTAATATTAAATTTAGGCAAAATAATCCTGTGCTTTATAGATTGCTGAACTATTTAAGGCTGTATATAAAAGTAACTATTACTCCCATACCTATGCAAAGAATTGTTTATTTGGCATTAAAGAAAAGTACCCGTCATGACAGAATGGAATGTTAATGCTCTTGGAAGAACAGCACAACACCATCCATTTTGTTAGCATCTACTGCTATCTCCACTGGAATTTTAAAAAATCAAGTAAATTCTATAATTGGTAGAAGCAATCTACTCCTTTGTTCACCCTGCAAACGAATGAGCATAATATCATATTTTTTAAATTTTACGTACGTTTATGTGGTCAGAATGACATATTGCAATATATTCTGTTGGTCACATAATACTTACCTTTATTAATGTCGAGGCGAAATATTATGTGTAAATCTTGATTCATGATGCAATTTTAATAATCCATTTCTTCATTGGGACACATCAACAATTGAGGCTGCATTTAGTAAGAATAGCCTGATGCACTGTTAGCTTGGAAGATGGCTTGCCTCTACTGAATGACCTGTCCTCGCGAGATTTTTCAAAATAGTGACAAGTACTTGCATCTAGCTGGCATAGTATTGACATTTTCCAGTTTTTTAACAACATTATTCATTGATTAACAAATAAGCATTCCATGCTTGTAGACATTTTTTATTTGGTCAATATTGTCCAGTAAACAGGTCTAAATTCACATAAGGCAAAAATATTCAAGTTAAATGAACCACTTATCTAGATTTTTCAAGCCTCTAATTACAGGTCTCATTTGGCAGGCGTTTTTGTGAGAGAAACAAACATTGCAAGCATATATCAGTGCAAGCTACCCCTCTTGACTGTTAGTTTTGATCACCCAGTGCCACTAACTAACAGACCATACCTAATGCTAACCTCACTGAACGCAGCCTGGAATCTATCTAGACTGGATCCATATCTTTGCCTCTCTGTTAAAAAAGTCCAAAAGTGTATCTCTGTAAAGTTTTATTCTTAGGTTTTGCTATCAAGAAGATTCAGTGGTCAGTTTGTTTAAAATTAGTGATTGCCTCATAAGAAAATGAAATGAGCAAGTCCGAGAATTTCAACTTCCTCACATTGTGAAGTTCCTCACATCCCATCAAGCCTTACAGAGGTGACAAATGATGATACAGTTGCTTAATTTACTTAACCTTTGAAATCGGTGGATATCTAGATTTGAACAGGAATTGCATTGTCAGAAATGATTAGGAATTAATCAGTATATTTGATTTGACTAAAAATACCCAAAGTCACCAGAAGAACTTATGCAATGGTCTTACGTCCGTTGTCTGGGAATCTGATTGTTGTTGTTTTATTGTTCCTGGCTTCCTACACTAATCAGAGTATTTATTTACAGTATGATACAATTACTTCTGATCTAATGGCCAATTATGTAATGGAAAAGTATAGGAATGGAATTGCTTTATTATTGTTATATCACAATATAGCGATTTATTGATGTAGCTGCTAATACAACTTTGAGAAATGTTATACTTGATTCACCACAAATGAGTTTAACAGGAGCCTTAGTACTGTGCGAAAAAGACAGAGAATTGATTCTGAAATGTATTTCAGTTTAGCAGTAGAAAAAAAATAATGATTACTGTGGAAGGATTGCCGAGCATGTTTTATTCGCCGGGATTTAAACTAAATCAACAGTTTAAAGAAGCAAAAAACTTTTTTTTAATGAAGAATATAAACACACGAAAATTAGCAATATTAATGTAATTAACGTTTATACAGGTCACCATTGTGTATGGCTTGATTTGAGAAGCATAGATGATAATAGATTACATGGAACAGGTCATAGATTAGCTAATGTTTAACAAGGAATAAACCTGCAGATACACAGAAAAAGACAACTTTGTTTCGTATTGCCCAGATAAATATTCAGAACAACTATTACAATTTAGTGAGGAGCAGTATGCTTCTCTCACTTAATAAATGTACTTTAAAGAACCTCATAATATGATGTTATGTGGTGTTACAAATTAGGGAAATACAAAGGTTTCAATAGATTCAATCAAAACTAAATATAAACGCTGTTTGCATTTTATTGTAATTATCTGCCCGACACTTGTGTACAGTAAGGCTTGGAACAGAAAGTGGCTTTTTAGAGAAGACAATGTAATTGTAATAAATTCTGATGATAAATGACATAAATGGTTAGAATTACTTATCAGCACATACCAGGAAAGTAATATTTTGCTCCTGATAGATAAGTGTGCGAATTTAGATGATGTAAGAAAGAAAGCAGCCAACATATGAAAGTTAATATTCAGTGGTAGACATTATAGAATATCTCAATGGGTAATTGAGCAAAAGTATAATTCTGTCATAAAAGATCTTCGCGAAATTGTTAGATTTGTAGTGGGGTTTTTTAAGTTTACTTTAAATATAAAACGTCTATGAAAAATGATTTTGAGGAAAATAATATAGTACCATTAGGCAAAGTTCACTAAATAACATTTATCATCATACGGTGAAACAGCAACCTTATTTATTGCAATATTGTGTATCTTGTGATGGTATGATGGATCTAATTAAATTGAACTTTTGATGACATAGCTTTGGTGAATAAAAGTTTCTGTACATGTCTGATTTTAGATTCTTTTCGTTACATATTTTTTGTTATACCCTTGCTCACTTTCTTTTCATCTATGTCAGTCCTAAAATCATGTAACTTACTTCTTAGTCCACAACATTTTTGTATTGGAATCACATTCAATTCATCTTTAAAAATATCCTGGTATCTTTTTGTTCATTTGAGGAACACCAAAAGTATTATCTTTTTTGTAGACACGTGTCATAAAACTGAACATTTTTTCATATTATTTTAGATGTTGTCTGTTTCGACATTACTATATATCTAATCAGTGTCAGTCATTAAAAGTTTTATTTAATCACCATATTGTTTTTTTAAAACTTGTAGTAGAAGTCATAAGCAACTACTTACTTAGCACTGTAAAACCACCATAATTTGGCTTGGCTAAATTTGCTTTCTTGTTCTTTAAAGTAACTAATACCATATATGCATCTATTATTGCTCTACTTGCAAATGAAATATACTTTTGAAGTTTATATATTTCTTTTCGTCAGTACATATTTTTACATTCGTTCCCTTTCCTAAATTTTCCATTTGTTTTCCAAAGACGTCTTTATTTATAAGTTTAAGGAAATCTTTTTTCTAAGCCAGTGGTTGCTTTTTATCTCAAAAAAGTGTTTGGTTTTTTTGTGTGATTTTAGACATATCTCTTAATGAAATAAAACTGTTCTATGTATCTTTTTTAGTTTTAATCCTACCTTAACATGCAATTTTAAACTACGATAGTGGATAATATATCTCTCTTTGTTTTTAACATGCATGATAGTTTAGCTACTGAAGGTTGTGTGCCATTTCTATCTTCTATAAATTTCTTCTGTAATGGTAATAAATCAGCCTTATTAGGAAATCTTTTTTCTCTTAATAAAGGATCAACTTTAAAATAGTCCTGTAAATGCATTGATACTGCTAAATATAATTTTAAATTCCCCCAAATGTATTGATGGAGTGATTATAATTCATTTGGCGGAATTCGAGAAGTACACATTGAATTCTCTTTGATTACTTTTATTTGTTCTGTGCTTGCACATTTAAATCTTTACATAGACATTGGTTGGCACATGGCTTTTAAATATAAATTGTTCAAATATTTGTACATAAGGCATAACCTTGGCCTTGAGGTATAGTATTTTCCATCATTTTGTGTTTGACCTTTACAAGAATTCTTTCAAATGTTCACCTTTTACTCATGATTTGTTCAGCACATCTATTTGATATCATACTGATTTCTCATCTAATTCCAGATTCAATCATTAAAAACATATAATATGTGAGTAAATCTTGTTCTACTTCACTTATTTTCAAACTAGCATTGCGAGGCTTGTCCAGGTGAACTAAAATAATGTGATATGTCTATTTTGTAATTATTTATACAAACATTTAAATTTTTCAAAAATATCACATAGCATTAAAATATCTTTCTTTGCGTAGTAGTCATAAAGATTACCAGCAGAATTCAATTTAAAATGTTTCATTACATCATTAAAATACTGGTAATCATCTGCACTAATTTCTGATTTTATAATGTTTGAATACAATTTCTCGATTGTTGTTAATTTAGTTTTATTAAACCTTGTAAGGGAATCGAAGTATTGGTATTGATAAATATCTAAATATTTTGGTTCCATTTTCCCCTCAGACGGTTTAATTGTTTCTATACATTTATCATAGTTTAGAATTTTAACATGTTCTTCTTAGGATTGGCCCATAAACTGATAACGATGTAAAATGTTGTTTTTTTCTTTTGACAAAATAAAAACTTCTTTGGGTTTTTTCGCCCTCTTTTACAAACCTCTCGACTATATAATAAAATCCTTACTAAATGAAATAGGTTTTAATTTTTTTTTGGTATTATTGATACTTCTAGATCTGGATCGTTTTTACTAAGGTCTTGATAATCAAAATAGAATCATATCCAGACAAATTATAAATGAAGAGTGGAATCTATTTTGGATATTTATAAATTGCCTTACACATTAGATGTATATTACGGAATATCTACATTTTCTAATCAAGTGGTCACGGTCTCTTCCTTTGTAGTTGGTGGCGATGGTAACTTAGTCAACTTCGTATGTAACTTCGTCAGGAATCTCTTTTTCACAAATATGGCATATATTCGTGAAATTATAATGCTTTTTATCTTTATGAGCGAATATTATCTTTGTCTTAGTTCTTTACGAACAGCTTCAGCAATCGATTGCAAATATTTTTAAAACTTTAATTATGCAGTCTGCTTCTCTGTATACAATAAGCGTATATTCGTTGTGAATTGATATAAGGGAAAGGCAAAATCCTGCTGGTGTGTATTTTGCTGTTTTTATTGCCTATGATGTCTGTAAGCTTTGTTTATAATGAATTTTGGTTCCAAAAAATCTTTCAAAATTATAAAATAGAGGAAAAGGAACTTTTCGTTTGTGTTGGTAGTTTTGAAATTTAATGACAGACCCATATTTTTGGTATTATGTCTATTGTGTTAGCTATTTGGTTGCATAATCTTTGTGTTCTCGTAATTTTAAATCAGAATTTTAAAAAAATATGCACTTCAGCACTTCTTGCATAAGTATTTTTTATCGTCTCTTCTTTTTTTTAATAAATAAAACCAATTTTGATAAATCTTTTATTCACCGATAATGATAACTGTTTTGGCTTTCATCAAATATTATTAATCAAATATTATTACTACGTGACTGTATCTTTCTCTTTCTGTTATTCTAACTGACTTTATAAGTTTTACTATTTCGTAGACATTAGTAGAAATATTAAATTCAATTTTCATAATTTTATATCTTGTATATTTCTTGGACATTTATTAACCCATTGTTTATATTTATTTAGGCTATATTTGTGTGGCCTTTACGGATGATCCGTCGGTTGGATTTATAATAGATTTTATAGCATAAAGAAAACGTTATTGTCTTTACTTTTACATTAATGCAAGTTTGTTTTAGATCGTGTATCCAATCGTGCAAAATCTATGTACGAATATCCTCGTATTGGTATAAATCTATCAATATATAGTCAAACAAGTATATGTTCAAAAAACCAGTTTGTATCTTCAGCTATTAGCTGTCCAACTGTTGTGTGTAGTTCATCAAACATATTTTCAGCTCTTTTTTTTTTCGTTTCATCGTTTGTAATGTGCATTTCGCTGTTCCATTAGATCAGTAAGCTTACTTTCACCACTTATAAAACATTTATTTGGTTCCATGTATATAATATCAATTTTTATAATATGAATATTACGATGTTGTATTAGGACGTCAGGACTCTTTTTCAGTGGCACAATATTATCTTCTGGCTCCCAACTATTAAAAGATTAACCCTATCCTGTTCATTTTACCAGCACATATATTTTATCATTCATTTTCGTTCGTTTTCAAAACTTTCTCAACCTTGAATACATCATATTGCTTGTCGTATAGAGATAACTCATCCTCCTAAATTATTCCATCAATATTCTCTCATTTTAATTCTTTAAATTTGTATACTACAGTGTCTCCTAAAATAACTTGCGTGATTGTAAAAGTCTCTTCTGTGAAATTAGGAAGATAACCTTTAGTATAGATAGATTTATATTTCGAGGTCCTAAATTTCTTATTTTATATTTAGAAATGCCATGGGTATCAGTTGATGGATAAATCATATACGTTTATCCATACTTTAGATCAGTCGTTAAGGTCACTAGCTTTAATTGGCGACATATCTATCAATCTGTGATATGAATTATTGTATCCAATAATAAGGATATACATATATATAAATATATATATATATATATATATATATATATATATACAACCATATAGAAGAATACCCCCTAGACTCTTTGAAGAAGTTTGAGAAAATCTCAAAAATTGCTGAAAGCAGGAACTATAAGGGAATTTCAAAGTCTCTTCTCATCCAACATTACTTTACTATGGAAAAAGGATGGCATCTTAAGGTTTTGCATAGATTTTCGAAAACCATAAGAGACGCATACTCCTTACTGAGACCCGGTTACTGGCAAGTCTCGGTGAAAAAGGAAGACAGACACAAGACTCTATTCAGTGCTGGGCCCTTATGATTGTATGAGAGTAATCGCATGGCTTTTTTTTACTCACAAAATCGCCAAGCAACTTTCAAAGACTGATGGAGCGTTGTATGGGTGATCTCAATCTACATGATTGTCTGATGTACCTTGATGACATTATAATTTCCTCCAAATCTTTCGAGGAACACTGCAGTCTTCAGCTGGCTAAAACAGCATGGTCTAATGCTTAAGGCCTCAAAATGCGAATTTTTCCACCAAAGGGTGTAGCACCATGCCCATATTGTATCGGCAGAGGGAACAGAAACTGATCCAGAGAAGACTGCAGCCCTAAAGAAGGGACCAATCCCTGAGAACATGAAAGACTTTAGGAAAGTTTTAGGGTTCGTAGAGTACTTCAGAAGGTGTGTAAAGGACTATACCAAGATAATGAGACCCTCAATGACCTACTTTTGGAACAATGCACCAGAAAGAGAGCTAAGTCAAAGAAAGCAAGCATTCCTTGGAGACGGACAGCTGTCGAACAAGACGCTTTTAATACCATCACAGACCAATTGATATCCCAACCTATTCTTGCCTATGCCGATTATGCCGTTCCATTCATTTTGATGTTGATGCATGCACAAATGGTTTGGGGCAGTGCTTTATTAGGTACAGAATGGAATTAAACGTGTCATTGAAGCCTTAGAAACAGCGAACGGATTTATCCCATCCATAAATTGGAATTCCTGTCATCGAAATGGGTCATAACCGACAACTTTCATGATTATTTATATTGGAACAAATTTGAGGTTATAACAGATAACAATCCGCTAACCTATGTCCTTACAACAACAAAGTTAAATGCAACAGGTCAGCGATGGATAGCTTCTTAAGCTAATTATGACTTCACCATTGTTTACAGAAATGGTAAGTCAAATGCCGATGCAGACGGCTTGTCACTCCTGCATCAAGAGTCAGAGATATTTCCTGAGGCTATCAAAGCTATTTGCCAGGCCATCACCACCTCTCATCCAGTTCCCTTGGTGGATTGCAATGCTATCATGGGGTAGGATGAAATCAGTGAAATAGCTGAAGATATAGAATAAGTCAGCATTAATTGTGATATCTTAGATTGGAAACAAGACCCAATTGCAAATGCAGAATTGTATAGAGCAAGATCACTGGCTGAATAGGGACGTCATCCAACCAAGATTGCATGGAAGAACGAAAGCCATACGACGAGGAAGCTGCTGTATCTGAAGATAATAGATGGAATCTTGTGCAAGAGGAGCAACGTTAATGGCAAAGAAATATTCCAACTAGTCCTTCCTTTTGTTTACATGGATACTGTCTTCACGGCTTTACATGATGACATGGGTCATCAAGGTCGAGATTGTACCCTGTCCCTTATTAAAGAAAGTTTTTTCTCTGGCCCATAATGGACAAGGAGATAGCGGACAACACACAAACTTGTGAACGTTGCATGAGGAGAAAGATCCCTATAGTTAATAAGGCAGCAGCACTTGTACCCATTCAATCAACTTTACCCTTGGAGTTGGTCTGCATGTACTACCTCCCTTTGGGGAGATCTAAGGGTGCTTATGAGCATATTCTAGTTATGACTGCCCGTTTTACTCGATATGCTCAAGCCATATACACAAAACATTAGACCGCAAACACAACAGCAAAAGCATTATTTGACCAGCTGATTGTTCACTATGGTTTTTCTTGTAAGATTCATAGTGATCAAAAGAGAAATTTTGAATCAGCTGTCATTTAGGAATTGTGTAAGATATCAGGAGTTAAGAAAAGCAGAATCACTCCGTATCATATTATGGGTAATGGAATGACAGAAAGATTCAACCAAACATTATGCAATATGTTTGGAACCCTAGAAGAGCATCAAAAATAGGACTGGAAGTCATGTCTAGCCCCTTTAGTACATGCATACAATGCTTCCAAACATGAAATTGTGGGTTATTCACCCTATTTTCTCATGTTTGGTAGACAACAAAGGCTGGCGATATATGCATTCCTTGAAACATCTTCTACTGAAACTGGCGACAGAGACAAAAGCAACTATTTGGCTACATTCAAGGACAGACTAGGGTTTGCCTATGCCACTGCTTCATCAGAGTCCCAGAATTCAGCCAGACGACATAACGAAGTATATGACAGAAATGTGATTGAGTCTTTTCTTGATATGAGCGATAGAGTATTAGTCAAGAACGTACATCTTGACAAGGCAACGAAACTGGCTGATCGCTGGTGAAGGCCCAATTAAATAGGGATATCCCCGTCTATGAGGTAGGGAGAGAAGATGGTTGTGGTAAGAGTAGAACTCTTCATCGTAATTTACTAGTACATTTCAGTTCACTGTCAAGACCAGGAGATAAGACTTAAGTGACAAGGCCAGTAAAATGCAAAGAAAGATTGAGGTCTTCTGGTGGATCTGAGGACAAAGAGGCATCAACATCTTGTAGCACCAGTGATTCTGATTCAAAATCTACATTTTTGGTGTTTCCTCTACGAAGACATGGAGGTGCTACAATATTAAATCCAGAAGCCGCAGAATTCATGCCTCTTTCCGTCTCCAGATGGTACATAAAATACGGTAGACCAAATGAAGAACACTCCAAATTATATAATACAGGATCTGATTATTTAGATCAAACTGTAGAAGCTGAACCAGTTACTTGTATAGTGGAGAGACCCTTACGAACCAGACGTGCCACATCATGGATGCGCACAGGAGACTGGATATTGACGTAATGATTTTAATTTTGTATCTTATTTGTATATGTTGCTATTGTGAATATGTATGTAAATAAAACGTCGGGAAGACAATTCCCGAAGGGATAGAAGTGAGTCACAGAATAACGTTTTGACTTTTTAATTATTCCCCTATACAACCCTATACACACCAATCTTTCATAAACTAATCATTTCATGTGGTTTTAACTTAATAATTTTTGCATTAATTGATATATGTATAATCCACAGAGATATTAGTTGCAGATTTTTCAGTTTACAGGACGACTACAAGTATAAATCGTCTTTCGTTTTGCGCATTTGCCATTCAACCATGTTAGAATGTAGATGTCATTTTTTGCTGAGATGAAAACTATTCTTGTTTTCATATCTATATTGCAGGTACGTTATTATTATAATTTTTTCTGGCTACAAATAATATTTAATTCATTACTTTTATAGTAAATTTGATCAAAGAATGTTCCAAGAATATGTGGCTTTTGTAATATTCCTTCTGATTTTCTTTCTAACTAATCAGGACTTTTCAGGGAAATAAACCACTTGATCCGTTTAATCAAATTTGGACCAATAACAATTGTTTCATTTGATCTTAACTTTCGGACTATCGAACCAATGAACTCTTCTTTCAGACTAAGGAACCTTCGGGCAAATAAACCCCCCTTTCAGATTATGTCTCTTAGAACAGACGAACCTTTCTTCTGGATTAAAGGAGCTAACGCACCTTCGGACTATTGAACCTTTGGAACATTGATCCGTTCTTACTGACCAGTGAACCTTTGGACCAACGCACCTTCAGACCACTGAACCTTAGGGCCATTGAACATCTCTTTCAGACTGATAACCCTTTGAATCAATCAGTCTTCGAAACAGTCAACCTTACTTTCGTACCATAGAACCTTCGAACCAATGAACCTTCGAACTATCGAAATGTAACAACAACATTTGGCCACGTCTTGAGCTCGTGAAATTATCAGAATATAGAACGTGGTTTAAGATATAGCCATGGTTGATCTAAGCCCAGTCACTAAATTGCTAAATCCATATAATACATGTCAAAATGACCAAAAACAAGTATAACAATGTAACTCTACTAACTCCGTCAATACAGTATCATTTGACAAGCAAATCGTTGGCAAATGACGCAACGGACTTATAGACAATTCGGCCCAAGACAATTCGGCCCAACTTGGACCGAAAATAAGACAATTGGGCCCAACTTTAAAGACAATTCGGCCCAATAGAAAGACAATTCGGCCCAACTTTTTCTTCAAACAGCAAGTGGATACTATGCAAGTTTTATATATAGTTGTAACAAATATTTATTTTTAAAAGAAAATACTTAGCAAGATATACTGATATATTTAGAAAAATCGTCGGCACAAGAGTAATAACTGAAATTTCACATACACAAATCGATCCATATTTTGTTTATATTTACTCACAAACATGGTCTCAAAACCTTAATTATCAAGCAAAATACATACGTTACAAGAGATCTTCTCGTATTTGAACGTTTTTTTTATGATTTACAAATAAAATTGTACGTGAAAAATGGTTGAAAATTGCATATTTAGTTGTTTTGTGATAATTTCACATACATTTAGTTCAGAACATTATTGCGTTTTGCTATGATGAGTTATAGAAAAGACATCTAATTTTAAAAAAAAAAAAGTATTTTATAAAAACAAAATGTAACGTAGAATGGTAACCTTTGTGTCGTAGTGTAAAATAGATATAATTTAAAGTTCCAACAACTTAAATGTACACTTTTGTGAGTAATTAAAATGACCTAAACTGATATACAGTCTCACATACAGAAAACAAAGTTTTTAGCCGATACAAGTGTACGGTATAGGTAACTTATGTATTTCACTAACGTGAAGCAAATGCATTGCATACAAGGAGGTTTCGTCTTACAAGATTCCGTCTTCTTGGGATCGGATATACATTTGTACACCTCTGCATCGGTTCTTTTACTTGGTGCTAATTCCGTCGGTTCTGGCAACAGTCATAGTATTTTACGTAGTCGCTCAAATTTCGTAAGTTCTTTCTTTATCTTACGTTTCAGGTTTGAAACGTCAGATTTCAGATTACCGATTTTTTTGTGGGCACGCGCAAGAGCCCTACGCCTGATCATCTGAAAAAATTTACCCCTGTTACTTTAGTGCGGCATTAATTTTTGCCTTATTAGTGAATTTTGGTGTCAAAAGCAATTAATCGATGCAGCATCAATTGTATGTATGTATGTAGGTATGTATGTATGTGTGTGTGTGTGTGTGTGTATGTATGTATGCATGCATGTGTGTATGTATGTGGATATGTATGTGCACTCAGGCTGGTGAGTTTTATGTATACGGGCTCAGATGTATTTTGCTTTGTTTCACTTTATCCCTTTCTGGCAATTATTTTGTTTCTAATTTGCGAGAGAGAGAGAGAGAGAGAGAGAGAGAGAGAGACGCACACATGGACAGACGCATTCAGACGTACATTCTTTGCATGTGTGTATATTTGTCTTAAAAAAATAGCAGCTTACAAGCAAGGGAACAAACAAAAAATGTAACTTAGTTAAGACTAGTAATCAGTTTATTCACAAAATTAACGGCATTTCTCTCTCTCTCTCTCTCTCTCTCTCTCTCTCTCTCTCTCTCTCTCTCTCTCTCTCTCTCTCTCTCATCCCCTCTCTTTCTCTCTCACTCTCTCTCAGTTCTTAGTTCTTCAACTTCGTGGACCGTAGATTCTTCCGCACAATCGTAGAAGATTGTTAGTACTGATTTCCTTATTGGTGTACATCCTCCACATCTTAAAAATTTTTCCGTGCAAGGTACGGATCATTTTTGTTTGATGTCTTGTAAGTTTTCCTTCCGATACCATCTTTGCTTGACACGGTATCATTTGTGCTTCTTTATATAGTAAAGTTATCATGAGATAAAACTGCAGATTGCTCTTTCGCGCTTTGCGATTCAAACGACTGTGCCAGCCCTCCACGTCGTTGTTTGTCCGTACACTTTTACCGAAGACACTCCACGTGGATACGGGCCAAATTTTGCTGGATATCCACCGGTCACTAATGTAAGTCATCCATTCTTGTAACACGGGTGTTCTTGCCTTTCCTTTCAATTTTACAAATGCTGATGGGATATGCTCGGCTGGAAGAAATACCAGAGCAAACACCTTCCTACATAACTTGAATACAGCATCCCGCTGGGTGTATGTCGTCTACAAATAAACAATATATACATATTATACATCAAATTGATCCAGATAATGAGATCATTAACAAAATAAGGCAAATTGTAAAAATGAATACCGTGAACCATCGTATCTCTAGGTTCAAACAGTGAAGAGCTGAAAACACTATATATATGACGACTTAACGTCTCACGAATCGACTATGAAAAAATATATTATAGCAGTTGTATATAAAATTAAAACAATACCTGAAGACCTTTTTCTTGAAGTTTTCGCCACACAGCCTGGCCCCAGTGGAACGCACATCCACTTATATGTGGATTATCGAATACCAAACGGAGTGCCTGCCATATTCCACTCTCGAAGTCGGCTACGAATGACTTTACTGATGCTTCTCTGGGTAGAAGTCGAAGTAGAGCCTGGAACACCTAATAAGGAAACAATAAGTTACTTAATATGGAGAAAAGTTATATAGCGAACAGAGAACATGTAAAATGTAAACTAATGTTTGTTTTATTCATATTATGCAGATCGAAGACATTGTAAAGTTACTCGCGCTTTCATTTATAGTGATTTTGATCTAAAGTGGTGAGGTGAGCAAAATAATAAACTACCTTCTTGTAATCTTTCTTGTTCTTGCCGGACATGACGATGAACACAAGTGGTACTTGCTTCATATGTTCGCCGGACTTCAAGAAACTGTGAACTGTTAGTAACTGATAAAACGGTTTCTTCACGATCTTGAAGGTACCATCGATGTACCATGTTTTAGCTTTGCTCAGTAGTTCCAGCTGGTAATCGGTTGCAAATATTAAATGACGGTTGTCTTTGCGGATTACATCTTGTCTGAAAAAGGGCTCTGTAATTGCAGTCGACAAGTACTCTTCGTCCAGCTGAAAATTGAAAATAAACAACACATTCTTAAGAACATTTATTTGATACGAATCAAACGTAAAATGGATATAATTTATTCAATATAAAGTCGCGATTGTATTTTACATGTAATATTCGATAGAGAAAAATAACGAGTTATGTAACGTCATTTATGTACCTCGAATGATAAGTCTGATGGATCTGTAGGTCTTTCTCTTTCTCTATATCGGTTGCAGTTTCGAATCATGTTGTTGTAAGTAGGTCTTGATGCTTCAGGTTGTTCAGCATCTATGTGCTCCTGAATTAACTGATCTACAATATTCTGAGCAGGATCAAACAGATCTTGTACCGCTTTTACTCTCAGCTGAAAAGAAGAATTTTGATACATTTATGCAACACTATACGTTTGCCATGAATTTTATTCAGTATACATAATTGCAACTATACTTATGAAAATTTGATATTATTCATATAGTGAAGTTTAGAACATAGTCGAAATCATTTAAAACAGATTATAAGTGAGCAGATATATCATGTTTATGTATTATTATCGTGTTGTCCTGTTATCACTAGTTTGCCATTAAATGTACAAAATGTAATTGAATTCTACCTCCTTGAGAATATTAACTGCTGTCAGTACACCAGGTTTAGCAGCATGTAAATGTGTCTGTTGAGGCTCAATGAACGAGTCACCCTGTTGTCGGATGATGACAGGACAGGTAGTAACCTTGTTGCGGGTGCTGCAACGCCATTCTGTAATTCCTTTGTTTTGTCTCTTTAACGTATATGTATAACCATCACTAGCGATGAGTTTTCTCTTGCCTCTCTCTGTTCCCTTGTCGACAACTGTGTACGTAACAACAGCATCTGCCGTAGTGTTCCCAGTTTGGATTGAGTCATCTGTCAGCGATCTATGACAAGAAAAAGATATGCTGTTGCATGTACCCGTACATACAGCTGTAAATGAACAAACGCGCTTGGATTTAGCGTTACAAAGATTTTTAATGGGAGCATTGATTTAAAACTAAATAAATACTAGTTTCTTCATTCACTCAGTGTACATTAATCGTTCAGATACAAGTAATACGTAATCATTACAAGGAGTATTTAATTCATTAATATTTAAGTTGGCCAGGATTTAGGAAATTTGTATATATAAAATGGTGTAATTTGTAATTTGTTTCTAATGACACTATGTGTGTTTGCCTGGAAGAACAAATAACAAAACAACATATATACTTTTCTTGTACTTCTTCATGTAGTTGAATCAAAGACATATTCGTTATATCAAAGGTAGAATCTTCAACGGAGTGTACTGGTTGAACGCTTCTGTTTGGCAAGTCGAAAGATGATCCAGGGTTGTCTATAAAGGTGCTCTCTAAAAAGGGATAAGCATCCATTGGCGTTGACTCAGCGATAGGATTTACAGTTGACCATGAGTGGGTGACATCATAATTCTAATAATTAAAAAGTAATATTTTGAAATTCATCATGATCCACAACAATGCACATAAATGTATAACATATACTTGATCAAATATAATGGATTAAATAATGATGAATTTGAAAGTATCAATTATAATGACATTTTTTAATCAGCAACTCGCACACTAAGTTCTTACTCTATTGCCACTTACGCTAAGTTCAAGCGCTGGCGGCTCTACGTCGTTTGATGCATTGACAGCAACTGGAGTCTGAATAAAAACAAAAAACATATATATACGTGTAACATTGAAAAATTAAACAATTATAATAATGTCTCACCAAGGTATAAAGATATAAGCGACGGTCAACAGCGCAAGCTAATATTTCACTATATATATATAATTATAAAGGTAGTCGATATAATGCAGTTATTATCATAATAGGGTATATAAAGCTGTATTGGTTTTTAACATTATTATAAACTATCGAGTTGGTGGATCTTCATCGTATGACTCTGTGACAGCGACTGGTTAAAGTTCATGACGTTATTAATGTTATCGTATGAGGACACAATAAACCTAGAATTAGTTTTAACTTACACTAAGGTCAAGTGCCGGCGGATTATTGATGTCATCTGCTTGCTCGCTCACTTTGCAGCATGGGCTGCAGACAAAGTTCAACCTACCCAACTTCAGTGCCTCCTTATACATTTTTAAAGAAATTCTTGAAAACAAATGTTATGATTATGTTATTGATGACAAGAGTCACGCTACAGTTAGTACCAAAATTAGTCATAATATAATTATCTTTGTATAAGAATAACACTTGCTCATTTTACATGTAAAACCGAAACATAGTGCTTCTACTATGTTTTCTCGATCTTTAATTAATCCCTTTTTTCTCCATATATACTGCACAAATGATGTTTTATAATACGTATTATTTGAAACTATTAATAATTATTTAGCTAACAAAATATTTAAGTTATTCTCACCTGTGCCACATGTCCTGTGTTGCCATCGATGACAACAGTCACATTCCACAGCTTGTTGACGAGTCGTCACCTCCTTAGTACACTGAATACATGGATAGTGCATTGTTGGAATATACAAAGTACAGACACACGGTATAACACTATAACTCATAAATAAAAAAATGTGCATTCGATTGGTTCTATATGTATATATAGGCCTGCGCTAAACAAACATTGCTCAAACAACGATTTCGAAAGGGAGAATCGATTAAAAGATGTAATAACAATTACTATAGTCTCTTTGAAGTACATTTATGAAGCCTCGGTGAAACATATGTCATAGGCACCAATGGTCCTTGATTTTCTACTCTATTTGCCTATTAATAAAATAACAGATCGTCTAACAAAACAAGTAAGTATTAATTAAAAGGTAACAAAGCCTTTGAAGTAGGATTAGTGTTTTCAAGAGGTATGCATGGCTTGTACTCTTGTCGCTGATTTGTAACAATATATCCTTTCTATTTTATAAAGCCATGTGCAGTCGAGTGTGTCGTATATGAAGCGGTGTTACAATCTTAACCTAAAATTATATATATTTGTATAATATCTCATGTACGGTGTCTGTAGAATATTATCTTTTAATTATTATTTGATAAATCAATATGGATAATTTGACCAGACGACTTCAATTGAGAATGTCGTTGTGCAGATGCATATATTTTTTAAGCATACAAAATTTATGACTTTTTTTTAATTAGAAAGTGCAATAAATGACCATGTTTGTGAGTAAATTGTGTATGTGAAATTTCAGTTATTACTCTTGTGCCGACGATTTTTCTAAATATATCAGTATATCTTGCTAAGTATTTTCTTTTAAAAATAAATATTTGTTACAACTATATATAAAACTGGCATAGTATCCACTTGCTGTTTGAAGAAAAAGTTGGGCCGAATTGTCTTTCTATTGGGCCGAATTGTCTTTAAAGTTGGGCCCAATTGTCTTATTTTCGGTCCAAGTTGGGCCGAATTGTCTTGGGCCGAATTGTCTTTGGGCCGAATTGTCCAATAGCCGACGCAACGTTGTCACATAAGATGCTGCCCAATTTAAACCGTTGGTTCAATATGATCATTTTATGTATTAAATTAATATATAGTTTTCATAATTCATAATTTGAAAAATGGGCAAACTAAATTTAATTTTAATTGAGACTGTATGAACAAACGTGTGCTCGAAAACTATTTCATAGCTCCTAAGACAACCATACTGTACTGGTTCTCTTTCTTGGATATTCAAATTTCAGCATAGGGAAAATAAAGACGTAAACCAGTCTGCCAATATTTTGAAATAGTGAATGGAGTTGCTCGTACCTAGCGCATTTGAATGCTAGTTGCTAACGGACCGGGAACCAGGGTATTATATACTCCCTGCTGAATTCTCCGCCTGGCATGGACAATTTCGCCGTTCGCTGGGTAGCAACCGCATGGAAAAATTCTGCAAGCGCGCACTCGCAGGGTCAACCTAGCGATAGCCTCACAAACACAAGCTGACGAAGGAAATAAGGGTACTATTATTAGTACTAAGGGGCAACGTACTTTTTAAAATAAAGTTTTGGGGAGGAAATTTGACATACGAAAATGACTAAAACAAAAGAAGATTTTTCACTCTGGGATGACCATTTAGATTTAGATTTCCTTATCTGGTGGGCCTATTATATAATGAAAACGAGTATTTTGAAGATATTGAACATGAGAAAAATGATGAAGAATGTGTAAATTAACGAAATGACGGAATCTGAGGTGACAAATTCTGACATTTGAATGAAAAAGGACTTTGAAGTTTGAGTTCGGTATTTGATACTTTTAATAACAATAACTGGCACTTTTAATAACAATAACTGGTATTTGATACTTTTAATAACAATAACTGGCAATAATTTGCGGACACACATTAAAGAAAATGTACAACATTAGGCCTATAATTTTCTTTCATATAAAATTATTATTATTATTATTATTATTATTATTATTATTATTATTATTTACAGTCTTTAAGTATTGTTTATTCATAACTTTTTAAGATGAATTATGAGGAAGTTTCCAAACTTTAAAGCTGTAATGTATATTAATATCCACACCTTATGACTTTTTGTAATAATAAATAATATTAGTTGCATAAGGTACCTTTTCATAAACCCCATAAATGAATAAAAGATCTTTTTATGGCATCGTTTCACTTAAATAATTTATTTATGACACACTTACTTTTGTTTGGTATTATTCAGTTATTCAGGTGGCACTTTACTACAATGTAAATGTATGAGAGAGAGAGAGAGAGAGAGAGAGAGAGAGAGAGAGAGAGAGAGAGAGAGAGAGAGAGAGAGAGTAGTTTATGATCTACACAGTTGTGGAGTCTTGTAAATATATGTGGGAGAGTTAATTTAAGACAATTATTGTGTTTGAATATGAATATATATGAATATATATATATATATATATATATATATATATATATATATATATATATATATATATATATATATATATTGTTACGACTCTAGTTCTTAAAAAAAGTAACAGAAAGAAAGTGAAACCAACAATTTATGTAAAGTCAACAAGCAATTTTTTTTCTACAATACAAAGTAAATCTTTAATTGATACTTACAATATTATGAATCAAATTCCAAATAATCCTAAATGTCCTAATCACAAGTCCAAAAATATAGAATATTCCCAATGAGTTTCAATAATCTTGAATGTCCTGATATGCCACAATGATACAGTCCAGAATGTCTTTGAATAAGTTTACAAAGTCCAAAGTAATATAGTAATCCACAAGTCAATGAGCGCTTAGTAATTCCAATGAATGTTTAAATAAATAATTCTTCTCGAATGATATCCGAGTTCAATGGCACCATGTAAAATCTGATCACAAAATTAATCTCAGACTGATCTTAAAACCGGAACTAAGTTAATGCGTATCAAGTCTCTATTATATACCTATTTTCTAAGGACGTGAGTCATTCTATGGAAAAGAAACCCAGCCTAATAGCAAATAAGACCGGCCTTGAACCCAAATTCTAGTCAACATTTTGTTGACAAATGACCAGAACTTAAAGTGCAACTCATCTTCATGGAATAGGTTCAAACACACATTATAGATTCAATATACATAACACCTTCCCTGATAAAGAAAAAGAAAGATTTATGCAATAAAAGTTTCTTTTACATACTTGTCAAATATGTATATGATACTATAATAATCAAAATTACATAGGAAGATGTTATGAATTACACAAAATAAAGCAATATTATACGTCTATACACTTGAGAGTGCGTCTCCAATGACATTATCTCTTCCCCTGATGTGTCTAATGTCAATGTCGTATTCTTGCAGCATCAAACTCCACCTCATCAATCTTTGATTTTTATTTGTCATTGTGTTAATGAAAGTAAGGGGATTGTGATCACTGAATACAACAATCGGAGAAAGATTTAATGTAATATACACTTCAAAATGTTGCAAAGCCAATATCAAAGCTAAACATTCCTTTTCAATTGTGGAATAATTTTTCTGGTGCTTATTTTTTAGTTGTTTAGAAAAATAGCACACTTGTGGTCTACCATTTGTATCTTCTTGAATCAATACTCCATCAACTCCTACATCACTTGCATCAACAGACATTTTAAAAGATTGGCTGAAATTTGGTGCTGAAAGAACTGATGCATTCTTAAGTATGGTCTTCAATTTATCAAAAGATTCCTGACAAACGTGGATTTCTTACTCAATAAATTTGTCAGAGGTTCAACAATTATGGAAACATCTGAGCAAAATTTCCGATAATATCCAGTCATACCCAAGAATCGCATAAGTTGCCTTTTACTACCAGGCACCGGGAATTCAGAGGTAGCCTTTACCTCAGCTCTTAAAAATGTAACACAAGCAAAACTCACTTTTGGTTAAATTAATCGTCAGGCTTACATGCCTGAGTCGATGGAAAAATTTTCGAATGGTTTCCAAATAATCTCCCCAGGTGTCCTTGAAGATGATGAAGTCATCGATGTACGCGTCACAATTATCTAGACCAGATGTTAACCTGTTCATAAGACATTGGAATGTTCCTGGATAACTTTTCATTCTAAAAGGCATCACTTTATGCTGATAAAGCCCATTTGGAGTTGGAAATGCCGAAATTTAGTTTCCTCTTTCCGTGAGTGGAATATGCCAGAATCCTTTTAAAATGTCAAACTTGGTGACATACTTCGCATTTCCTATTTTGTCGACGCAATCGTCTATTTTTGGCATTGAAAATGAATCCGTTTTGGTGACACTGTTGACTTTTCTATGGTCAGTACACATGCGGAATGTATTATCTCGTTTAGGCACAAAAATACATGATGAACTCCAGTTACCTTCACTTGGTTCTGTAAAATTATTCTCTAGTAAATATTGAATTTCCTTTTTCAAATATTTCTGCTTGAGAGGATTCATCCTTTAAGAATGTTGTTTCACAGGTGTAAAATCTATGATATCAACGTCATGATAGATTTTATTTGTTCATATTGGAACATCAGGAAACAAGTGCTTATACTCATGTAATAGCTGTTTTAGTTAATTTCTTTCCTGTTGTTGTAGATGTGAGAGGTTCTGGTCCAGATTGTTCAATATTTCTGATTTCTGAAGTTTGATTAAACCAAAGTCAATACTGTCAGATTGCATTCCATCCTTTACATCCTCACTGTGTGGGATAGGTATAACTAAATTGATTGAGTATTTAACTGGACTATCTCTATCAAAATACTCCTTTAACATATTTATGTGACAAAGTTGTTTCCGTTTCCGCCTCCAAGGAGTGTTAATGATATAATTTAAATCATTTACTTCTTTTCAACTGTAAAAGGACCATACAATTTATCCCGAAGAGGATTTTGAGGTATGTGCAAGAGAGCCAGAACCTTTTCACCAGGCTCAAAACTTGTTTCCTGTGTATTTCTGTCATACCTTAATTTCATTTTCGACTCAGTAGAATGAAGATTAGTTTTTGCTACTTCACAAGCCTTTGACAACTTATATTTGAAATCAGAGACATAGTCAAGAAGATTAATCTCTGAATCCTCATTTGAAAAAAGTTTCCCTTTCAATAACTTCAATGGTCCACTGACAGTATGTCCAAAAACCAGTTCAGAAGGACTAAAACCCAATGATACTTGAACTATTTCCCTAGCAGCAATCAGCAGCAAATGTAGACCCTCATCCCAATCCTTTCATGTATCAAAACAATATGACCTAATCATATTCTTCAAAGTTTGATGAAATCTTTCTAAAGCCTCTTAACTTTCAGAGCGATAGACAGAAGATTTAAATTGTTGGATGCCTAAATCATGCATAAATTGTTGGAAAATTCCAGGCATAAAATTTGACACTTGATCAGACTGGATAGATTTGGAAAGATCAACAAGTGTAAAACAAAAACTTTACCAAAGCTTTTACAATGGTTTTAGTTGTAATATTTCGCAAAGGAATTGACTCTAGAAATCTTGTGGACGCACACATTATGGTCAACAAGTATTGGTTGCCTGACTTGGTCTTAGGTAAGAGACCGACACAGTCTACCATTATTCCGCTAAATGGTTTGTGAGATGTAGGAATAGGTTGCAGATGAACCTTAGGTATCTTCCGATTGGGTTTTCCTACCATTTAACAAGTGTGACAAGATTTACAGCCAAGAAATTCCGAAGTCGGTTCAAGCTGGAGTTTATTGCTTTAACGAAACGAAGAAAAATATACTAATGTTGATGAAAGCGATTATGCAGCTTCGTTTTTTTAAAGAAATTGATCTCATCTTTACTGTCTTCGGCATTCCTCTGCTCCCATCGCATTTCAACCAACTGAAATGTATGTCAACGGAACTTGAAAAGGCGTCCACTTGCTTGTGTCAGAATTTGATTCCGTTTGGAAAAAGACATCAGAGTAAGTATAGTCCGATTAAAGCAATTAGACTTTAATTTGTGGAAAAGTGTCAGTATGAGCTACCAAGTGTGTGAGATATTCATGAAAATGTGGCCTCTAATTCCCCTGTCAGTCGCCCGCGGATCACGCTACACAGCACCGTTTATTTAAGCAGTAAGACGTCGAGCCAAACAACATAAATATCAAGGTAGACGTCTTACATTGGAGGACTAATTATACTTATGAAGTAACAAGCTCGATATTTTTTATTTTTTTGCAACAATGGAGTGCAGCAGTTTTTACTAGTCCGTTACCATGGCAACAAATATGTTAGATATATTTCAAATAATGTATTTTTTCATAGGAGATTACTCAAATGCTTTTAATAATCTTTCATAAAACACATTTTTAAAATGAAAAGAATTATATCAACGTAAAAAGAAGTAACTAATATGAAATTTTCAAGCAGTTGTGATTCTTTTTTGTTCTTCTATGTGCAAGTGCCACAGAAAAGTAATGCAACATAAGCACTAGATACACGAAAAGCACACATAGCGCATGTGCTTCTGTGTTGATGTTCTGAGTATTATTAGTGATTCAAACAATAGAATTAAATATATTTTAGCAATTTTTAGATATGCAAATACTTTGATATAAAAAATCATAAATAATAAGTGTTAAGAAAATCAGTTGCAAATCATTTCGCAAATACTTGTAATGATACATAAAGAGACTTGATTCTTTTTCTTCAATTACAATGATCACTTTATTTGAGTGTGCCAACTGAAAGTATAAATATTTTAACGTGCCAGCTTTAACTCATGCATTAAATCCCATATAGTGTACAAAAAGCCTGTCCCTATTTATATTTGTCCAAATCAAATACAAGTAGTGTGTCAAATTTCAAAAACTCTTGGTAAAAGTACAAACTCTATAATTGTATCTTTATACATCTAAATACACTTGATAACTGATTTTTATACACTGCAAGAATTTTCTTTTCATCGAGATTATTTTAACTCAATATAGCCTTTATTTTGTATACTGCATGGGGTTACAATATGTATGCATCATATTCCTACAAATTTACAGGTAATGAAGGAAAACAATCCAACTTTAAATTTGATGATTTTAATTTGCGGCAAATGTAGTAAATCAGTCATGAAAGTAAATAAAAAACATGAATTTTCTCTGATAATGCTTTTTCTCAAATAGCCTGAAAAGGCGAATAAATAAAATAGCAGTAAAAAACTGTTATCAATACTACTCTTCCTGTACACCTAGCTGCTGGTGGTATGCCTGAAAACACGTACCAAAGCACACGTGTACGTCACATTTACCAGATCCATACACTGTCAACTTTTCTGTTATGATTTTTGGTGCACTGCTTGAATGTGCTCCACTTCTTGCTCAATCTCGCCAAAGAGTGCAAAAGACGTGCAGGTAGTGCAACAGGATCAACATTTCCTTGTTTGCGCGCAATCAGCATTCTTGCAACATCAGTGTGGAAGTCCAGAACGGTATACTTCTTCTTAGTCTTCTTCAAAGTGTCCATCTCATACAAATATAATAAAGGCATTGCTCCGGCAAAGATTGATGAGGAAGTGAACAAAATATTTTCACCATTTCGTGCTGGTCTTTCCAACCTGATACTTGGACCTAAGCTGATTTCTGCGGTAAACTCCACCGATTTGGATCTGGTAATTGTGGACCACTGATGGCTGATAAATCTTGAGCCTCGATCCATCCTTTAGTCTACGAAAGGTCGTCTCCAGTTGCTGTAGAGTTGGTGGACAGAAAGTGGATCAAAATAAAAATTGAGACTTCAAAAAAATTACTTGCATTTATTTCCACCTACCATACTTTACTGTATGAAATGTTGAGAATAGTAATTACTTCTCAGGAGACAAATATTTTATTTGTACAGAAAATCTATTCCTTGAGAGTCTAATATCTTAATTATCAACTTTGTTTGCATTTTTACTTTTTGCTGAATGTGGTCCTAAACTGACTGTGTGGCCTCATGTTTGTAAGTTATTAAGTTTTAAAATATAAACTGCATGAAACATATCTAGTTTTAATTCATTTAAATAATGTATAATCAATTAGCAAGGACTGTATATATTTGTTTTATTTTGTGCTTATCAATGTGTTTGTGCATGTATATGTATGTACACCCAGGAAATTTGAAACTAAGCCGGCCTCGAAAGTAAGCCTACCTTGAAGAAAAGCCACCTATTCCTACGAGCTTCTGCTGTGGAAAGTACACCAGCCTCTAAAATACAATACCTAATATATTTAAATATTAAATCTATCTTGTCAACATGTGGCGAAACTTGTATCTTCAGAAAAGGAACACTAATATGATTAACTATATGTGAACATCTAATTAAAATGTAAAACCATCTATAAATTAACATAGAAAATATACTTTATCAATTTTGGATTGAAAGGCATGATTTTTAAATTTCTTATTAATTCTTGTGATGTACATAATGTTTGTTTTAGATGCACCTCTGTCCTATTGTCTACCGCTAGATTTACTCGAAAAAGCAAACTCCAAAGTAATCCGTCCTTGAACATGTTGAAAATAAACTAACAAAAATACTGATGATTAATATAAACCGCTGCCTATTGTTGACCGCACAGAGTATGTATGTATGTATGTATGTATGTGTATATATATATATATATATATATATATATATATATATATATATATATATATATATATATATATATATATATATATATATATATATATATATTCTCTGGCGCAAATTTATTATTATAAATGGTGCATTAGGGGGACAGAAGACAAAGGACGACAAAATAGTATCGTCCTAATATGTTGACGTTATTTCTTTAGCCATATAGTCAGTTCATTATAATATGATTATTACGTGGACAATTTAAATTGAAAGACGAGTTATTCTTTGTATGTAGATGTAACGTATCTATACCTGTTTTTGAAATATACTTCGTTTAAAATGGAAGACTTATATTCGCTGTATGTAACAAATGGGCGTTATGGAGAAACTGAATAATTTAACTTCTGTCGGTTCCAGGAGACATATATCCATGCCAAAGTAATGGATTCCTTTCTAAGTACTATGGAATGAAGTGTTATGTTCAAATTATAATTGCTAAAGTTGGTCAATACCCAAGGGATAATGTACTATAAGCCTTAACCTAATGATCAAGGTCAAATAACGAATTGAGGATTTAATTAGGCAAACTCACCAGTCTCTACAGATAGAAAATGTTGAATGTGACCATGTTGTAATTTTAAAAGAACTATTCATTAAATGTTTGTACAATATAAGCTGATTCAAACGTTTTGCTTTGTTACTAGCTAAACAAATTCAAATTCTTTCAAATTAGCCGCCGTAAGAAGACACCTACGATGCCATTTAAAAAAAAAAAAATTTTTTATGCCTGCTGGGATTATGATTTTTTATACGTTATAGCAGATAGTGTTTTGCGTATTTAAATAGCTAAATATTAGTAATTTCCACTATGGCTTACAAGACTAGATGTAATAGATTTTCTCGAAATAGCCTAAATTTAGCAGTTTAAAGCAGAAGAAGCGGTGTAAGTGCCAATATTTTTCTAGAGGCAATTGCGTCTGGATGGAGAATAGATGTTTTTAGCAAACGTCGCTGCTAAGAGTAAAGTCATTGTCTCGGCTAAGCTGTAAAGTCCAACCCTTTCAGATTAATATCCTGAGGAATATGGCTGAGAGTGCTTTACTGTGACCTTGTACGATTTTGGTCAGACGGTTATAGTTGACCGAATTAGGGACATGATCCAATTCTTGGGATGGAGTGGGGGTTACAAAATATTGCAAAAATGTATTTTCATAAAGAGGGAGTTTCTTTTTTGGTAGGTTCAAACAGGCAGCCATATGGTTAGATATGGGCATAAGTCTTCTGGCAAACAATATACAGTACTATATTGGAGTCCTCGGTTTTGATGCACTTAAGCACCTACTTTCACCTTTTCAGAAATATACTCCTTTCATAGTGATACCTTTCATTTCATTTGAAACATTAGTTATTTTAGCAAAGCATGCATATCAAATAACAATAATGTAAGTGTCAATGGAAAATACGATAGTACAGTGCAGACGACAAAGTTAAGGTGGCAAAACTGTCAAAGCAAATAAGATTATCTCATATTCTTTTGCACTACTAGTGCATCATGTACTACTATTCTCTTTGTACCTTTAACATGTTGTGTGTCCCTCAAATTTGAATGATGGGGGGACACAATGTCTCTTACTCTTGGGATCCTAAGTGCAACACCGTATACAGTATACCGACTTTTTCTGTTTTGAATATGCAGTGTCTGCGTGATACCCCTGCAGTTCATCGCGTACATTAAGCTGCTCCGTCTCCAAAATAAAATAGCGTGGATTTCACATTGTAATTGCTGTTCACGACTATATTTTTCCAATTGACAAAAGTTTGCTTGGATGGAGCAAGGTATGGTTTAAAATTTGTAAGTTATGTAGTGAATAAATAATTATCACATAAATTGTAATTATGCCAGGTAAATACTTTTAGAGGTAGGATACGATTCATAATGAATAGGAAGCCGACTATAGTTGTTTTAAATGGCATTGTGAATGGCATCTGGTGCTGCATCTAACAATATATTTCTTTACATGTCCTGAAAAATGGATAAAGAGACTGTTATTTTCCTCATTAATGTGGTCACTATCAGGGTCTGTTGTAGAACTAAAAATTTAGGGGAGAAATTCTCTCCACTATTTGAAAAGGCGACATTTTGTAAATATGGGGGGAGGAGGTTAATGAAGAAATAACGGTGTGATCTGCCAATATTATGCAATTGCATGATTATCCAGCAATCGTACGTCTTAGGATACACACTGTACTATGTATTTCATTCACTCTTTCAAGGCTTTCGTAAAGAAAATGTTTGGCACATGAGAAACAGTGGCTAGAGGTTGATATTATAATGTAGGGGTGACCTTTTTTTCGAATAATAATTACCTGTCACTGTCGTCTGTGATTTAATTTGCAAACAAATTTTTTCTCTTTAATAAAAATTTAAAGAGCCTTCAAGAGAAAATAAAACGTGTTATAAAACTTTAGACAATGTTCAAGAAAAATCATTGAAATAATTATTGACCGGAAATCAGTTCGAAGGTTGGAGCCTGCGCTCCCCTGCAAAACCATTTGACAACATGGCAGCAATTGTAACATTATGAGGTCCTTGGCCCATTAAATGTGAGATGAATGTATAGTGCCCCACGTTAACGGGGAAAAGAACGTTCGTGAAATTACTAAAGCTAGGAACTGTGTTAGTAAAGCGATTATTTCTAGCTGTAGTACCAGGTACCATTCGCGATGCCATTTGAAACTATGAATAAATGTAACTATACAGAATAACAGAAATTTGTATCAAAAACCAATTGTTCCTCTTGATATCCTTATTAACCAATGCAAAGTATTATAAGGTCAAGCAAAAAAAGAAGAAAAAAAAGAAACAATTATGTGTTTCCTATAACAGGCTTTAAGTTTTTAAAATTTTGTTTAATGTATGAATTCGTATATTCACGATTAGTTCTGATTGTCAAACTGAAGGACTACAAAATACTTCGAGCAGTCAATACTAAATACCGAAATTACAAAAAATCCGGAACAGACCAGATGTGAACATTTCTAGAAATAGCGCTTACTAGCATTAAGTTTTCTGATTGAACTACAAATGACTCAAATCGAATTGAGTATGGCTTTTCTACATCATGTACCAACAAGGACATTTAGTATTTTATGATATTTTGATATGTGTTAGCAATCATTTTAATTATTTTCATTGTTGTTTGAAATCATTTAATTTCAACAAAATAAGTACTATCTCGTTTCTTCATAAAGCAATACAATGGAGTAGGGGTGAAACGATTTATTGATATATCGATGTATCAATAATTTTGCCATATCGATGCACATATCAATACAAGAGGTGAAGATTCGATACAAATAGGTATTTACCCTATACAAGTTATTTTAATCTTTATTGTTAGTCATCTTGTGTTAATTTTTACAAGGGGAGTGAGTGTTGTCAGTAGTTTCCCTATTTCATTCACAGAAATAAGTGTATGTTGTCGCGGCAGTTGTTTTGCACCTGCAGGAAGTACAGTGTGAGGGATTTGGTTGTTCGTCATTTCCGCTCTCGCACTCAGTCGTATTCTGGATAGTTATTATTAGTTCTGCTAGTCATAAACTGGAAGAGCTTATCGGATGGTCTTTAATCCGTCGTCTGCCAGTCCATTA
The DNA here is from genome assembly GCA_029931535.1 of Margaritifera margaritifera. Lineage (NCBI taxonomy): Eukaryota > Metazoa > Mollusca > Bivalvia > Unionida > Margaritiferidae > Margaritifera > Margaritifera margaritifera. The sequence continues at coordinate 1,680,201 of JAQPZY010001477.1, read as the reverse complement.
GCACAAGTTAGTGATTGCTACTCCTTCTAAACTACTTGGAGGATTGCCATGAAATTTTACACACACACATTTATCGCATGGTCTAGTTGATCCTAACTGAAAATGGTGCCGCTCGAACATCTAAATCCAATATGGCTGCTACATGTTTGCTTTCACCATAGGACTTCTTATGATGTCTAGCTGGTGCTAAATGAATATGTTGCCGATCTAACTTCCAGTATGACCACCACCGTGGCCATTTGGAAAATCTTGTTATGGCAACTCCTGAATTGATAATATCAACATGGGGTTTTCACTAAAAGACTTCGTATGATGTCTACTTGGTCCTAGATGAAAATGGAGCCGATCTCATGTCCAATATGGCCGCCACAGAAGCTATCTTAAAAATCTTGTTATTGCTACTCCTCCTGAACGGAAAGTCAGATTTACATCAGGTTTTCACCAGAAGATTTCCTGTGATGTCTAGATGGTCCTAGATGAAAATGGTGCCGCTCAGATATCCAATATGACCGCCACAGTGGCCAGCTTAAAAATTTAGTTATCACTGCTTCTCCTGAATGAATGATTGTATCAGCATGGGGTTTTCACTGAACGACTTTTTATGATGTCTACTTGGTCCTAAATGAAAATCGTGCTGATCTGACATCCAATACTGACACCATGGCACTATCTTGAACATCTTGTTATGGCTACTCCTAAATGGATGGCCAGATCAGTATTGGGTTTCCACTTAAATACTTCTTATGATGTCTAGTTAGTTCTAAATGAAAATGATGCAGATCTGAGGTCCAAAATGGCCGCCACAGCATCCATCTTGAAAATCATGTTATTGCTACTCCTTCTGAAGGAAAGGTCATATTGACATGGGGTTTTCACCAGAAGACTTCTTATGATTTCTGGTTGGTCCTAAATTAAAATGCTGCTCACATCCAATTTGGTTGCCACAGCAGCCATCTTGAGAATCTTGTCATCGCTACTCCTCCTGAATGGATGGTCGTATCAGCATGGGGCTTTTACTGAAAGACTTCATATGATGCCTAGTTGGTCCTAAATACAATTGCCGCTCAGACATCCAGCATTGCTGCGAAAGTCGCCATCTTGAAAATCTTATCACTACTTCTCCTGAATGAATGATCATATCATCATCGGTCTTTCACTGAAAGAATTCTTATGATGTCTAGTTGGTTCTAAATGAAAATGGTGCCAATCTGACTTAAAATATGGCGGCCACAATGGACATCTACGAATCTCGTTATCGCTACTTCACTTATTAGATGGCTGGTCATATTGACATTGTGCTTTCACCAAAAGACTTCTCATGATGTCTAGTTGGTAATAAATGGAAATGGTACTAATCTGATATCCAATATGGCGACCATGGCAGCCATTTTGAAAATCTTGTTATCATTACTCCATTAAAAGAGAAAGTCGTATCAACATGGAATTTTCACCAGAAGACTTCTTATATTGTCTTGTTGGTCGTAAATCAAAATGGTGCCAATCTGATATCCAATATATCCATCAGAGCAGCTAATTTGAAAATATTTTTATCATTAAAGAATATCAGAGATGGTTTAAACACTCAGCATTTAAAGGAGCACTACTCTAAATATTTTCAGAAATTATACTTTGCATTAGTTTTTTCTGTTTGATTCAAAATGTCGAAAAATTTTGAAATTAAGCTTGTGTTCATGCAAACAGGCTCAAAATCGCGTTTAACGAAGGTCAAGCTTCGACTACGCGTAATATGATCATGTGACACATCAATATTAAAATCTAAGGCGCAGATGGCAGGTAGGCTGATCGTTTTCGACACCAATAAGACTAGAGTCTCTAATATAAAATTTGTTAAGTGTATCAGTTTATGTTAAGTAAAATAAATAGTGTGAGATCCATTCGAGTTATTCTTGATTTGCCAAAAGTAATGCTAGTAAAACCTTTTTTTTCAAGGAAAACCAGACACATATAAGTTTTTATAAAATAATAAGCTCTTTTCATCTCAACCTATTTTTAATAAGTTTATGAGACAACTAGGAAGACAGATAGATGGACACAAGTAGATGGAAAAGGTAAATCCCATATACCGCCTGTATATTGAGATGACAGCATAAATAGGAAATAATTTGAACAAGATGCAATTCCTAAATGACTGCCAATATTCAAAGGTTGCTGACTTTTCAAACAATGAAGTGAATTGTATAAGTGGTTAAGAAAGTACTTTAAAAAGTAAGTATGAGAGGCCCAAGTGGGCATGAGATGGCTCACTAAGGTCACATTCAACTCAGAGTCAAGTATAATAGCAATTTGCAGGTTAAACTTGGTTCAAAGACATTTTTCACCTGGTTTGCTTTAAACTTAGCAAACAGTGTCTAGTTCTCCAAAGATTCAACTATTAGTATTCTAGAAAATGTTAAAAAGAATTTTTTTTAAATGCATAAAGTTTGATTTAAATTGCCACAGTAGTTTTTAAAATGTCAAAATATGTAAAAACCTAGTTGTTATGGAGGTTGAATGGTTGTTATGGAAGCTATGAAAACAAAACTTGCCCCAATTGCCTCATACACAAAAGTTGACGAAAATTCTGTGTCAGTAAGTAAAATAAATACCTGTAGAATCCCCCCCCCCTCAAAGTCTATAACTTTTTCTTGAAGGTGACACCAAAACAGTTAAATATGACACAATGTTGAGACTTTAAGTTAGAGTACCGCACAGCACATTACATCTCGTGACCTTTATCCTACCAATTACCTTGCCATCTGCATGATAAGGAGTGGAGATGCGCAAAATTTCATCATAATATCTGAAGGGGATAAAGATAAAAAGTGACAACCTGGATAAGGAAACAGGTGCTGACCTACATTATCCCTTGTCTTTTTTTACCTTGACCTTGAGGACAGGGGGTGTGACTTAATAGATCTCAGAAAATGTTATATACATGGCTCCTTAGATATACATATAATATGAGACCATATTTATAACTCGAGAAATTGCAGTGGCACATATAGCCTTTGATTTCTTAGAGGTATTCGCGAAACCTTTCCGTAATCTATGTGTCATAATATTCTGTTTGAACGAGCTATCACACATCTTTATGAGTTAGATGTGGGAGAGGTTAAGAGACAGAGAATGTCAAAATTGTATGATTCTCGTCTGGTCAGACATTGTTACGCTTGCCCCAGATATTCATTTTCGCCCTGATCGTGACATATTTTATTTTGCGCAAGACAGCCAACTATACCCGCTGTCTGACACGTCTCTACAATTGCTTTGTGATCATATTATGCAGAGCTTACAGTTGATAAATTTTTCTGCATCATACACGTACCGTTATAATTTGTAAAAGAAACTACACTACATATATAAATATAATATAAAATAAAAATATATGTATAAATAGGTTAATTTATATGCATGTAATACTATACTTAAATGATGATCATTATGATATAATATTATATCATATAAATTTTAAACAATGCCATATATAGTTAGTTAATTAAAGGTAAGTTCTTATAAAATATCATTATGTTATCATGTCCACGTGACTGTCCCATCGGCCATTTACCATAATGTCAATATCGCTACTTATATTCCTTACTATTTATAAAGCTTATAAACTCCTTTGTATATGTGCCTATAATAATATATTTATTTCTAAAAGATTTAGAAATCATTTTAAATACATCTTCAATTTCAAAAGTCCAGGGACTGCTGAATTCAAATGTTTACTTGTTGTACTTTCATCTTGCTTGTATTTAAACGCTCGGTAAAACGCAATAATGTGATCAACATTAATTGTACAATTTGCCATTTGTCATTTTTATGCCTCCAATTGGCAATTGAACCCGCGGACCTGGGTTCGAGTCTCTGTAGGGAACGGTAGATTGTAGTTGATTGTGGTAAATCGTGACGACCGAGAACACGGTTTACCACAATCTACCACAATCGACCGTACCAATATCACAATCTTCCTCAATCTTCTACAGTCTAGCGTAAAAATATCACAATCGACCGATATATATATATATAATATATATTTAAAATGTAACTCGTCACAACATTTTTAGTATAGACTATTTTACAGAGTTGTCTCCCTTGCTCAAGTGTCCTGTTAGAATACAACACAATCAATTATTCTAACAGTCAGGAGCTTCTGCAATGGTGGCCGGTAAGTTGTTCTATGTCCCATATGATACGCGGAAAAATCTCTATCTTGCTTATATGTACCTAGTGATTCTGGTATGCCGAGCTTTCAAACTTCCTCGTTGCTGACTCGCAGGTTGTGACACAGAAAACCAATAAAATTACTAGTTATAAATAGAAAAGACAGTGGGGAATAAAAACAAAACTGAAAGCTTGGTTTCGGCAGCGAATCTTGCTTATATGTACCTAGTGATTCTGGTATGCCGAGCTTTCAAACTTCCTCGTTGCTGACTCGCAGGTTGTGACACAGAAAACCAATAAAATTACTAGTTCTAAATAGAAAAGACAGTGGGGTATAAAAACAAAACTGAAAGCTTGGTTTCGGCAGCGAAGTTGTCTTTTATAAGTAGGCTGATTGTTGTTAAGTATTTTGTTATTTTTGTATTTATTTAGAGCACGTGAAATCATGGAAAAATCAAGATCAAATTCAAAGCTATCATCTGGAATAACATTCTGTTCACGGGCACTCGTTTCTGTCAGTAAAAAAAAGGGAAATTATTAACAACATCCACAGCCCTTCTGCCAATTAAAACGGTAGAAGGGAAGTGGGTGTTGTCAATAGTTTCCCTTTTTTACTGCCAGAAACGAATGCCTTTAATTATGTCTCTTTCAATCTCTTTTATAGTACATATTATACTTCCCCATATTGTGCAGGTGGTTGGTAATCAACATTTCTGTTTTCCTTTTCTCTCAACAGAGCAGCATGGAGTTTGGAAGTACGTTTACCTACATAGGAGGAAATTCTCATGGTGGTTCTGAGGAAGAGGAGGAAGTGGAGGTGCTAGATGAAAACAAAGATGATGATGTCAACGACCTTCTGACTGGCTTGGGTGCAGGCCTACAATGCAGTGAGAGAGGGGAGGTAATTCAAGTATAGCTACCAATTTGTTAGGAAATATCTGTATATACCATACATTTCCTGCGTTTTTATTTTATTGCAGATTCACTAGTAGCAATAATATTTAGGTTGACTTTAAGTTTGCCTTTTTTGTCATCAATATTTTACAATCTATGCCTAATTACCATACCATCAGAGTAGATTTTGATGATTAGTTTAATAAACACATTTTTATCAACTATGTTCAAGTTTGATTTCGATAGTCTTAACAATATTGTATAAGGATATTGTCAATTTCTGATTTAGACTTATGTTGCCTTCTTCATTTTACAATTACCACTCAGCATTGTACAATAGACGGGGTTGAATAAAGCCATATAATTGTGTGGTTTAAATTATTGGTGTTTTAATGGCACATCAGCACAAAAAAGACTATATCGTGCAGAACGTATGAATGTAAAGTGCCGTGCCAAGAGACACGCATTGCAGCAGATCCGGGCTGGTCTGGGTAGGATTTGAACCCACTGTTTATGGATTTAGTATACAAAACCATTTAGCCACTTGGGCTCAAAATTGTATGGCAAAAACCAAGATTTCCTTTTGTGGAAAAGATTATTATTTAGGTGCATTTTTGTATGATAAGATCAGGGAAATAACTACACTGGTTTTATTATTAACGAGAAACAAAGAAATGTTTATATACAGTCTGTGAAGATGGGAACTATTTAATGAAGTTATTGCATTTCCGCCTACCTGAAGAATTAGTTGAATTTTTGTCTTGCCTCTAAATTAAAGTTCAGATAAAGGTAGTACTTCATGTTGTTGGTATGAGCGCGATGAAATTATGTGAAAGTTTTTACATTAGCCTCTACATAACTTAAACACTATATGCTGTATGTACAGTCTTAAGTTCTTAAAGCCTATGAGTGGAATCATCTTAGTTAATTCCAACCTCTGAGATTGATAAAATAGGTACCAGTGATCTGGTTTTCATGAGCAGTGAGTAATTTGGTTTTTGGATCATACTGTGGCAGAGCAGGCGATGTGTAGCATTTTACTGTTTGGCGTACTGTTTGATGCATCCTATTGAGTAGAGATGTTCATCTTGTATATTTTAGAGAGTAAACTGTAATATTGTCTTCTATTATTTAGACTGTCTATGATCTGGAATATTGATTTGTCCTGTGAAACAAAACATAGAAACATCACATTTGAATTATGAAATATAAAATACTTACAACAATTTTGCACAATCTTCATCACCGAGGCTCAAGCCTTTTTTAAAATTACCTGTTCCTATTTGGTAGCAAAGATATACAGCAAAACATCGATAACATTGATAACACAACATTAGTCAATCAAATACCCAGCATAGCTTGAAGGACTTGCTCATTCCATGATTAACACATTTTAATGTTGTTGTTTTTTTTTTGTTTGTTTTTTTTTTTTTGTTTTTGTTTTTTTTTTTTTTTGGGGGGGGGGGGTATATTTCTACTGGCTGATGTTTTATTTCTCCAAGGAATCAGCATATTGTCACCACTCTGTCGCCTCATCTAAAGAATTTTGTAATGAACTTGTATGTAGAGGTGGCCAAAATAATTTAATTTTAATACATACTACATTATGAATCCAACTATTCTTCCTTTCCTATGCAGAGGCCATCAAATGTCAAGACCTAAGCCCATTGGCTATGTTTATCATCACCATTGATTTTACTCTACGGGAACATGCACAAAAGTGGGATGTCTCTTTTAACGAAAAAGATAAGTCAGTCGGAAACGTCGACCATCTAACACAACTAGATCTTTTGAAACACTTATCTCTAATTTCAGTACAATTACACAAAGAAAATATATTTGAAAAAACAAAAACCCACCAAAACTGCAACCAGTTTGTTTTCTTTATTGGTAAAAGAAAACTAAAAAAAACCATTAGCATGTAAGTCTTCTATGTTTGCAGACAAGGGTATAATGCAACCTAGTTTTCCTGGCCCACTCTTGAGCAGCATTGACATTTTGAACGTACTAGTTTTTCTGGACAAGATATTCCGGGAAAATGATAATTATTATTTGCACACAAATTATCTGGACAACAAGAAAAGTAATTCGTTTTTAATATCTGGATATTTGGATTAATGACAGTATTTACCTCTGTTAAATGAGATTTTACGTTCAGCAACTCATTATACAACATACTGTAAAATGGTCTGAAAAGAGTGTTACTCAACATGCTTTACAATGGTCTAAAAAGATTGTCATGGATTTATAAATAACTGACTGGAAAATTGAAATTGCCATTAGGAGATTTGAGCTTGTTCCAAAAAATAACAACATAATATGAGAACTAGAGTTAAAAAATTAGGTAAAATGAAATATGTGATGTTTTAAGAAAATCGCGTTATATTTATTTTACAAAGAAAGAACTTTTGTTTCCTTTTTATCTTTGTTTGCACCTTAAAACCATATGCCGATTATCAAAAAAGATATATGTAAATATTATATGTCGATAGATACGAAGATGAGAAGAAAAGAAAGGGTTAGAATGCATATATAGTTAGCAAAACAAAGGCAAATATACACACGTATAAATATAGACAGATAAATGGATAGATAGATGAGGGTTTTGGAAATAGCTAGATATTTTAGACAGAGACAGATGTTTAGGTAAAAGACTTTGAACTGAAAAATGAAACTTTTTTTCTTTGAAAGGGGTTCATTAGATTTGTTTGTCTACATACGCACCAGACTCATCTCTTCAGCAATATCAACAATAATGAAAGCTAGACGTTTTGTAATTGCAACAGGACGGATTTATTTCAGCTCCTGTTAAGGCACACGTTCGATTTTAATTTAGATCTGGATAGAGATGGTCAACTCCAAATGATGGGGTCAAATGTAAACAACAAACATAGAGTGTTTTACTATTTTTTAAGAAGGTGTTAACTGCAGATATCAAGCAGAAAAACTTTATTGTAAGCACTATATTGTAACATTATAATTGCGAACTAACTATGAGCATAACTATGATCAGGAAAAAATGAGAAACAAGTTCTGTGTCTCGTCCCATTGAGAATTTATTGCAAACCCCGTCCCCTTAAACTATCTCAAACCTGAATAAATTCCTACATAGGCGAAAAGGTTAATAACCACCCGCACAATTAATGCCCTAATTATTTCTACGGAAGTATATTCAAGCCACCCCCACCCCCCATATTTGATGCAAGGGCCTAAAACTAGAGACGGAAGGACAAAATTATCATATGCCCTAGGCCAGGGCTTCTCAGGCGAAGAGAAACTCGCCTTCAGCAAGCAAGCTGACCAAACTGACCGCTGGTGCAGATTTTATGCCCATCCGGAGCAGTAGAATTGCATTGCTTCCTGCACAAGATAATCAGAAAGCGGCTTACAGAAAACGAGGGAATTACAAATCAAAAAGGAAGTAAAGTTTCCAATATGGCGAACAGAAAAGCAACAATCGACCGAATGCAGCAGCCGGTTTTTGAATTTAGACTTTATAACATAATTGTAAAGATGAATGCATGCTAAATCAGTGAAAGATGACTGTATAAGTTTTACTACATGGTTTACGAAGTGAGACAAGTTTATGTTGGGTAAGCTAGTTACATGTTACTCAATAAATGGGTCATTCCGTTACATAATGATTTATTTACTATCACATCTGAATGATTTGTGAACACTTATTTTATCCATTTACTTAACAATTATCACCAAGTAACTTTGAAATTGGCGACGTGCATCAAAACGATAAGTATTTATCTGTCTACTGTAATTGGCATGTAAACAATAGATGATAAACACCGCTTGGGTGCTAGATTTTCAGTAGATCGATTGGGCTTTTATAGAAATCCAAGTGGCTAATCATTATCAATGAGTGTCTTTAATTTCCAAACACACCTGTCAAAGAAATCTCACGAATTATATTAATAACAATTATCACATAATCACCTAGTCACCTCGGCACATATCAGAGTTCACGAAATGCCCATGGCTAGTTTAGGACTTGAAAGTCGGCGAATCCATTAAATGTACAGATGTTTCGATTAAAATGTAACTGATAAGTTAAAATATAAATGTTAATTCCCTATTTGTCATGTATGTGAGAGAAAATGTGAGACTGACCTTAACATTGACTAACAAATGAAAATGATTTACTTTGACAGTACAGTCAGACCTGTCAATAGCTGCCACCCATGAGAGAAGCAAAACTGACCTTTGAACACATGGATTGTTATTATTATTATTATTATTATTATTATTATTATTATTATTAACATATTTAATTTAGTGCACTACTCAACTATATGTTGTTTTCTCCCGAAGTTATGTTCCACACACGAGTACTATATCCTGCTCACTTTAGTCCATCCTATACATCAAATAATTACAGACGCTTCCAAGAAAAAAGAAGAACAATAAATCACTGATCTTTGTGTTGTGCACCATAACAAAACACTAATTTCACTACTAACTGACAGCTTAAATATGATTTTGAAACAACGGATTTACTCTTTCTTTGGCCAGCCTGAACAATTAGACTTAAGAACAAGTGTTCATGTCTCAAAACAATATCAGCTCGCCGAGATCAAAAGAGTCGGCTTATGCAAGAGGCCTGTGATGAATAAGGAACGAAAAGCGTAATGTGGCTATTATTGTTGACATAACCGAAACTTCGTCAGCCTTTACAGACAAGTTTTGTAAATATTGAATTACCCTTGATCCTACCAAAGTGGGATGAATTCGTGTCTCTCCTCATAGAATAACTTTTTTCGTCAGATATAAAGACAAAAATTAAGATTTCAAACAAGACCTGTCACACTGTCGTAAAAGGCGACTCTCATTTCTGCTGCGACTACACAACTACTTTTATCACCATCCAGCTAACGAATTGCTTAGACCCTCTGTCTCGCTAACGATAAAAACCTTCCTCATCAGACAAGAGTTGCATTTGTATGTATAGAGCAGTCGGTGTTGATATGCTCCAGTGACCGCTTAAAGCAGCGAGAAACCATTATTTTGTTATGGAACAGCTGGCAGCTGACAACGGTAAGCAGCAGACAGTATACGGTTATATAAAGGTGACCGTTGGGACAGGTTTAACTATATATCGTTTCAAAAAAGAGATCGATAGATGAAAGAAAGTGCATACAGTTATGGAAAAGAAGAATGCATTATATATACACACTAAATAAAGGTGCTGATATCTGTACTGTGGCCAGATTGCAGAAAATAAAACTTGCAGAATAAAAAGCATTACGAAGTGAACACAATCCCTCTCTCTCAATTGTTTGGCCTTGCCCACGTGCAAGTGCTTTGCAAGCTTCAAGCCGAATTTAAGCTTGTCCCAGGTGTTGGGCAAGTGGATTTGTAAATCCTTAGTGTTACTCAACATACGGTAAAATGGTCTAAAAAGAGCATTACTATAGACTGCCAGTGCTGTTTTGACACAAAAAGCTGGTGCTAAACAATTAGATTGAAGTAATTTGTACATTAAACAGCTTCACTTTTACCAAAACAATGATTCATTCGGTCATGTCTATCTGGTGAAATTAAGAACATATTCCGATCTGTGTCTTGATACCTCCATCCTATCATTCACAGCTTTGCATACAAGTGTTGTCGTAGTAAACCAAACAAACAAAAATTCAGAGCTCAACAGAGTGAAATAAACTTTCAAGTGTGTTGACCTCTGAAGTTTAGTTTGTTTTACAAAGGATGATATTATTTTTAATATCTCTGCAAAATTGTTGAAACATCTGGATGTGAAAAATAGATAACATTTTTAAAAACTTTCTCCATGAGGCCAAAATCCGATTAAATCCTGTGTACAAATTTGATTAGCAGGGTCATATTACAATGATACTTTGCAGCGACGAAATTAGTTATGTGATCCTCCACTTGTTTGACTTTGACGTACGTCCTATTTAACTTACAGTTTTATTACAGTGTGAATGATTTCTGGATGTAAATGATTTGAGTAGTATTCTACTTAATGTGATAAGTGTGTGTCCTCCTTAAGTACCAGAAGTCATGCATTTAGTCATCAGCACCATTTAGCTATGCTTGCTACTTTCCATTTGCATAAGATATAGACCTCTCTCATACTTAGTGCACAGTCAAAGGGGAGTTGCAGAAGTGCATATTTGCTGTAGACTGAAGTCACCATAGATCCAGATCTAGATTTGCATAATGTGCCCACAGATCAGAGTCTATACTCTTTTTATACTCGTGATTTAAAGCAAACAACATAGACCCTGATCTGCTGTTGGCACATATGTGATGGCAGATCAGGAGGATCGTTGTGTATGACAGTTGTGAGCCATACGCTATACATAGATCAATTTAGAGATGAAAGGTGGCGCATTTTGGGGAAGAATGTTAAGTCTGTTGACTAAGAGAAGTGGGACACAGGCTCTTCTTCTTTGACTCAAATTTCAATTTAATATGTTTTGTTTTCCCTCTACAGTGTTGTCTTTTGGACATTTTGGACACTGCTGGTCAGGAGGAGTATTCCAGCTTGCGGGAACAGTACACACGGACGGCTCAAGGCTTCCTTGTTGTGTTCAGCATCACAGACCTAGAGTCTTTCAAGCAGGCAGAATCTATGTACAAGTTCATCCAGAGAGTTCATGATGTTAAAAAGCCTCATTTGGTAGGTTGTGCATCAAAGAAATTGACTGGAACAAATTCAAAGATTTGTTGAGACACATGAGTCTCAAATTTATGAAGAGAATAAATAGTTTTAGGTGTATTAATCAGACGCAAATAGTGTTACCTGATAGTGACAACATTTAATGAATTAGGCCTCTCTGATCCAATTGGTATATTGTTACAATTCTATTGCGAATTTTGTTTCACATGACAGTGGTTATAGCTATGCATGCAGGGTATACCCAGTATTGATGATGGTCACCTGTACCAGTATAATAAAACTTAATGCATCGCAACAGACATCTCTGGATATTTCATCCATGACGATCTTATTTTCGTTCATTGTTTTTGGTACTATTTATGGTTGATACAGTATATTCACTAGCTGGATATGGAAACCAACTCTACAGCTTTTTTGTTGTCACACAGAAATAACACGAAATCGTTCCATTTTACTGAAATGAGAAATAGAATGATACATGCTATTATAACGACATTTTTAAAAGTGTTTATCTGCAAGGTTGTTTTATTTCTAACCTTTCAGAGAGGGAAAGGACAATATTTCAATTTATCATCTCCCACCTCGAATCCCTCAGGACATGCGTGGGAGTCTGTTTCTCGAATGGCGCGCGTCCTAAACGGAGCTGCTCAGCACACTCTGGCCAATGCCGCTACAGCAGCAACTAACCTGCAACTGTTGGAAAGAAATGTAGTGCTGTACACTTCCACTTTTCTGAACGACAACGACAAAGCCAAGTTAACATCGCAGCCATTCTCTTCTAACCTCCTCTTCAGTGTCCATGTCGAGAAAATACATAAACAAGCCACCAAAAAGAGCAATCTCTCTCACACACAGCCTCGGGCTCAGAGGAGGAATTTTCAGGGAAGTAAACAAAAGGATAGAAAGGACTCCCGAGGGATACTGGAGATAGGGAAGCAGTCCTACCGATCCTATACCAGTAGGATGCCGCAGTTCTCAAGAACGAAAGTGGACACGAGGCAGATAGAAGGCAATGGTTTTCGCTCTAGTTTCTCTCCACGCCAGCCTCCTATAACAAGAAATGACATCATTTTCAAGCCGCTCTTGTCAGATATCCGCTGGGGGGGGGGGAGGTTTCTTTTCTTCGCTATCGAATGGAAAAGTATTTGCAACGACGATCAATGGACCCGGCAAGTGGTTTCAGAGCGCCTCAGCATCACGTTCAATACATCTTCTCCATTGTCCAGGGTCCCTTCAGTTACAGACGTCCCGAAAGACCCGTTCAAGGTAGATGCTCTGCTGCGAGAAATCAACAACCTTCTCCACAAAATGACGGTAGAGATCGTTCACAATGTAAAATCACCGGAGTTTTATTCGAGACTATTCTGCTCCCAAAGACCAACGCACGCTTCGACAAGTCACAGACCTAAGCACCCTTAGTCGTTGCATTCGCGCCTCTTGGTTCAAAATGGAAACACCAAGGCGGTTTTAAATGCCATTCAGGAGGGAGACTTCGTTATCAGTGTGACATGCAAGATATGCATAAACATGTCCCAATTCAAATTCTTCCAGGAAGTTCCTGTGGTTCGCTTTGAGAGAGATATTTTATCAGTTCAGGGCACTCCCTTTCAGAATCAACATCAGTCCCTGGGTCTTCACTCGTCTTACGGACTGAGGAATGGCCCATTTCAGGACCATATCCACGGCAGCAACATCCGGTGAGTTATATTTTTGAGCAAGACATGCTATCCCTTGTTACTCTCCTTTTCAGCCTTTGATTCCTTGACAACATGAAAAAATTCGAGATCATACCAACTCATCGTTGTGTCTATTTGGGTATTGAGCTCAAAATACATGTAAGCAGAGTTTGTCTCCCTCAGGAACGTGCATCGAAAATCAGTTTAACAGTGGCTTCCATTCTTACACAGGACAGTCTCTCAGTCCGAGAATTACTTCGCCTACTGGGTTTGCACAATGCGGTAGGGGACCTCATCGTCATCAGTCGCCTTTTTATGAGACCATTACAAATGATTCTTTTGTCCCAATGGAGGCAGAGACTTTGTCTCTTGGACTAACCAATACCACTCTCCATGTATGTGCAGTTCCATCTCAGATGGGATAACCTCAATTGACTCACGTCGGGTGTTCCCTTGCAGGGACAAAGTCCAAGGATGACGGTCTGTACGGATGCGAGCACAGCAGGCTGGGGTGCACATCTCTTTCCATCATTCCAGAACGCCAGTGGAATGTGGCCCACTCGGGATTGTCTTTTGCATATCAATATCTTCGAGATTAAAGCCACACTGAAAGCATTTCAATGGTGGCAGGAGAACCCACATGGAAAGGGCGTTCTCATTCTGTACAACAACTCCACTGTGGTGAAGTATCTCAGAAGGCAAGAGGTAACCAAGTCCCCAGACCTTTGCGTTTTGCTTGGGATTTTCTACGGTGATGCCTTCAACAACAAATCCACTTACAAGTTTGTCATAGTCCAAGGAAAATAGAGATATTTCCTCACGACGGCATGTGTTTCATCCCAGTCCATAGTTGCTGAACCTGCATGTCTGGAGCATTTTAAAAAAAGCCATCAAGAACAAATTGTTCTCTCAACAAGTGTTGGAGAGAATCGCTCAAGTGAGAAGGCCCTCCACTTTGAAAGCATACGAGGGGAAATTGAAAATGTTCTCACAATGGTGTGAGCGTAAACACATTTCACTGATGAAGGCATCAATACTTTAGATAGCTAACTTCCTACTTTGGGCCTTGGACGAGAAACAGTTAGCTCTGATCACGATAAAAGGCTACCGCCTCACGATCTCTGACATGCCGCTAGAGAGGATATCGGACAAAACAAAGACGTATCCGATCTTCTTCAAATTTTGATTTCACACGTCCAAAGGCGTTAGTTCGGTGCCCAACGTGGAATCTATCAAGGGTGCTAACCTGGCTAAATAAGAAGCCGTTTGAACCGCTATATAGATCTTCATATGTTCACCTCTCATATAAGACCTGCTTTCTACTTGCTCTAGCGACAGCAGGCAGAATCAGCGAAATACATATCTTGTCGGTTGACCCAAACTACGTACAGTTCTGACGGGATGGGTCAGTGTCACTCATGACGGCCCCTGCTTTCATTGCAAAGAACAGGCTCCCGCTCATGGGAAATCAGTCTTTTGTGGTAAAACTTCTTTCTATCCTGGATCATTCATCTCAAGGTCGTCTACAGGACCCAGCTCTGAAGTGGTACCTAAAAAGAACCGAGCCAGAGCGTCGAGGGGGACCCCGTGTGTTCTAACCTTTCAAAGAGGGAAAGGACGATATATCAGCGCAAGATCTCTCATCCTGGATAAAATGGGTTATCCGTTCCGCATTTCGAGAATTAACCCAAGATCAAATCAACTTGCTACGCATTTATGCTCATGAAGTTAGGGTAGTCGCAATAAGCATTGCATTCGAGCGAACATGTTCCCTAGCTGAGATTATACAAGCCGTGGGATGAAGGTCAGAGTCCACTTTCTCGAGCTTCTACATCAGAGATCTTTCATCCAAAAGGCTCAGCTAGGCTTGGCAGGGCCTATCGCCGCATCGCAACATGTTACCTTCCCGGGTCGTTTGGCAGCTTCCTAATGACGCGGTTTGCTGACTTCCGCTGGATTTGCGGGAGGGAAATTTTTCCCTTTCATAAAATCCGTGCCTCGGAATTTGGATTCAATACTTGAGCCGGGCTATAGATCTAGAAGCTGTCTCACATACCTTAAGGGGACTGGAGATTGCCTCTCCGGGGTAAGGGGATGTAACTCCCTCCACCTCTCACCTATTCTCCTAACGTATTATGATTGGGTAGCATATTTAAAGATGAAACCAATTTTGTTTAGTAAAATATGTTTCTTCAATAATAATTTTCCGATCATAATACACATGCACCTCCACCAACCCCACCCCCAGGCTCCCCGCAGTTACATCCTTCTAAGAGAGTATGCATACCGATCCACTAGTAACTGAAGTATTCACGGGATCTGGGGCTACTCCCTGTATCAAGGGGAGGTCATTTAACTGCCACTTAAAAGTCGAGCATGGGAGGGCTGGATTTGCGAGATAGTAGTAGGAAGAAACTTAAATATGATAGGGTAAGTATTATCGAAGAAAGACATATTTTACTCGAAAAATTGGTTTCTCAGAAAATGCTACATTTACAATAAATAATCTTGATTGATACATTTATCTTGTTAAGTTAATACTCATCAGTATCCAAAATGGGTCACTGTGATGTACTTTTTGTTAAGTTAAGGTTTAGGGCTTGGGATCATACAGCATCAGAAATGGGATCCGGCACTCCATGGTTATCTTGTTAAATCTATGTTTAATGAATAATTGTATAGAATTGCAAAAGAGCAGGTGTTATTAAACAAGAATCCCTCACTTCACAAATCTTCTGTTTTCTATTTCAGGTTTTCTGTGCTAATAAAATTGATCTTGAGATAGACAGAATGGTGAAGAAAGAAGATTATGACCAGTTGTCACAAAAGCTTGGTGTTCCTTGTTTAGAAATATCAGCCAAAACTGGATATAATATAGTGGAAGCCTTTGAGACTCTTGTGCGGTTGATTCCCAGAAGGGGTATTTATTACAAGGTATAGAGATAACTCACATGGTATTCTGATTGTGGTTAGAAAAAAAATATTTTCATCTCCATATTTTAACAAGCGTCAGCAACCATCATTTTTCAGTTCATCTTTCTACCCGGTGCCTGTCTGGCCAATGAGTTACTCTATCCACTATTATACTGTTGAATAGAAATTATATACCTGCAGGGTCTATTGTAGGATGCACAATTATGGGATTCATACTAATTTCTCAAAAGTCACACTGTAAAATAAACCAAATACGTAAACTTCATGCATCGTACTTGCATTCCTTATCCTTATTTCTTAATTTAATCCCTCCTGCATTTGGAAAATTCCCCGCCTTTTCTAAAATGGTAATAATGTGCAAGAGAGGTCTTATTTTTTGGCTACCTACCGGGTACCTTGGGGTGGGTCAAATTGTTAAATGCACTAAAATGTTTAATCATCTGGAATTGAAACAAAATAATTTTTTCAGCAAAACTTTCTGTATTTACGCCAAGCAGGAAGACATTTTAGAATTTGTAATGGATTTTTGTTAACAGTTCCTGGATCATCGTGAATGGAGAAAGGAGGGGTCATTACTAGAATGGAGAGTAGAGGATCCTAAATGATACATCTTCAAGTTATGCTCTTCTTTGAAGTAAAAGAATTAAGTGCAGACATTGTCATGCATGAAGTTACAAATAATTTTTAACTACATACTGGATTCTCCGCTTATTGTGGGGTACCAGTTATCATGTATTTCGTGGTTACCACAACCCATAATCAACAAACAATTTTTCCTGTTGTGGAAAGAATAGAACATATTCCCAAATTCCAAAATAAGTACCTGCAAAAATTACCAAAAAGTAATTTTTCTCAAATCAGTGAAAATTCATACCCAATAAAATAAACAAATTAATGGTACCTTCGGAAGCCTCACAAAAGATTGATCTTACATCACTTTAGTATTAGTTCTATTTTCACAAGGTTTTACATGGTAGTCAAAATAACAATAATTTCTGTCTTTGGATTACTAATTGCTGTTTTTTGAGAGAAGTATATGGTATATAATCTTTTTTATTTTGTGTAAGTCATAGTGGTAGCATATATATATATATAAAGGATGACTATGTTAGTCTACACCGAGGCTTAAACCCATGACCTCCCTTACATTACCATTTCGTAAATGTGCACATAAAATCTCTATCATACTTATCAAGAGTCCGATATAAGTCAAACCAGGTCTGATTGACCGAGCGATGGAGATACAATTACCTGTCTCGTAAAAGTAGGGTAATATGTTACAGGAACTTAATGAATTAGCATATGTCTTAATCTCCTTATCTGCTAAGATATGGCCTATACATCCTCACCTAATTCCTTTGCAATCTCTTGGACTCTGTTTCATGACACTACTGAGTACTTTGTAGCAACATTTTAAACAAAAAAGAAGTTCTATAAAAAAAAGACTTGAGTACCAACGACTTGGTTGTTGAAATTTTCATGCATCCAACATAAAAAGTGTATTTTTACGGAGTTTTAGGCATCCGGGAGAATCCTGAACTAATTGGAGTAGTTGAATGAGATAGCTCAGTTGGTAGACCACCTAGTCTTGAGCTAGATAGATGCCAGGTTTATGTCCTGGTCCAACTGCACATTTTTACCCCTTGTGGCACAAGGAATTCAGCACGCTATACATTGTTCTATAATTAAAAATATGAGAGGTTCACCACAATGATATCAAACATATTATTACTTCCAGGAATAGCTAAACTTAAGGAAGAAGACAATACATTTTTTATCATTTAAAACCATCTTTGGTACGGCTTGGTGTTTCATGGCACAACAAGTCATGAAGGTTGTTTAGTGCTGAGGCAATTGGAGTAAGTGCCTTCCCCAGGGATACACCATGGTAGCTGACCCATGCTGATTTAATGATAGGATTTGTACCCACACCCTTCTGGTTGTGAGTCCAGCACAGTAACCACTATGACACTGCGGCTCTTCCTTAAAACTGTTGCTTTACATAAATTGTCACTTATAAAAGCTACATTTAAGATAAAATATGATTTTAACAGACATTTCCTTTCTATATTTATAACTCTGGCCTGGTATTTACAAATATAACTTGAGTCTAAACTTAAGATTAAGTCTAGGATCCAACAATCTGAATGGACGAAATTAAAGTTTTACTTAAATGTGACTAATCAAATGACTTAATTTTAGACTAAGTTTTGATGGCGTGTTAATGGAAATGGGATCTGGTATGATAGGTAGTTTGAATAATTGGAGTGCTCCTTTTCACTATGGGTATGACTTCCTTTGAAACCATATAAAGGTAAGACTGGATTATTTACTATTTGATGTGTTGATACATTATTAGTTAAAGGACTAAGTAAAACTATGTAATAATATGTGTTTACGTGTTATTTTGGCAGGAAGACTAGATGTAAAAAGTTTGTCAAAATTAAGCAACATGTAAAAACACTCTCTTTATTGTATACTTTAGATTGTAATTCTTGGCGCTGGAGCTGTTGGAAAATCCAGCGTTACTGTCCGATACACAACTGGGAATTTTGTGGATGATTATGATCCAACCATTGAAGACTCTTACAGAAAACAAGTTTTTATAACAGGTTTACCCAAAATGGAACCAAAAGGTGAGTCATCTGTTTGAATGGTGGAAATCACTTTTTCCATCACTTAGTATGGATATGTCTCTCATTTCTATATATTTGTAGCACAGTTTGCCCATGAGAGAAAATCATCATGTGGGATCTGTCTTACTCTCATTTCTATATATGTGTGATACACTTTGCCCGTGTGAGAAAGTCATGTGTGATACACCTCTCTCACATGAGTGCACTCATTGACACTGTCACATGAGTGCACTCATTGACACTGTGGATGATGTCAATATGTCTAATGTATGATTTCATGAACGTCTGCAATGTTTCTTGAGTTTTTAAGTTTTGAAAAGATATATTTAGCCAACATGTAAACAGTAATCTTCTTTTACAACACATTTTTGGTTGTAGACTAAACCTTTATAATTTTTCTAATGACATAAAACCTTTAAGAAAATACTCTGTATTTCAAAAGCTTTATTCATACCGATGATAAGCCATCTTTTTCCAACATTATTTCCCAGTAAGAATTGAAAGAAAAAGAATCCATTAGATTTGTTCATGTGGGATAGAGAAATTCCACCATTGAATTAGAATTTGTGGGCAAAAGCATAACATGTCCACAAATTCTGACCCTCGGGTGGGATTTCCCTATCCCACACCAATGAATTTGGAGAGATGCTGCTAGGACGCGCGAGTGCGCGAATTACTCAAAATTTGTACGAATTCGCATACTTGGAAAGCAGTGATGCTCGAGAACACCCGCAAATTAGTTCAAAGTCGCGAATATAAAAATGTATTACACAGTATACAATTTGTATTTAACTGTTAATATAAATTGAATAAATAAGAATGTAAAAATAAATTTAAAGGTAAGGATATTGTTCATTCCAAAGTAGACAGATGTACGTTAATACAAAAGAATGCTTGGAAATCCCTCTCATTATTTATAACAGAAACACGTGTGTCCTTGAGGGGTTGTGCAGTTGATGTCCTATCCTCATTTGCGCATACGCGAACTTTGCTCCATTTCCTGAGGGAGAAATTATAGTCAAGCATGACTGGTTAGAAAATTACTGATTCTTTTCAACTTCAAGTCAGTAGTGGCGCGAATGTGCAAAGTGAATGGCAGACTGAAGAAAGTGCATGATGAAGTGGAGTTTCTCGCCAAATGGAGGACAATAATTATAAAATGATGACAGATGCCGGGTTAGATTAACCGCCAAAGAAGAAACCGAAATTGGATGCAAAGTTTCAGAAATCTTGGCAGTTACAGTACAAAGGGTTACAACACAATACCAATAGTTGTGGGAAAAATAACCCTTTTATTTCGGAAATCGGCTGTTTGAATTTTAGGACGTCAATTCTTATTCGACATGTCGTGTCACCAGATCACGTCCATTTTAGAGCAGAGATATAGATGAGACAATATCCTGTGAACTGTGGAAAATTCTACAAAATTTTCCAACTTGTTGAAACTGAGTAAGCTAGTTATGCATATGCCCCATTCAGATGGCAGATTGTGAAAGGGGGTTCCCAGCACAGAACAATATTCATAAACAGATAAGGAACAGATTAAGCTCAAAAGCAATCAGCATACTAATGCATATACACCTAGAGGAGATATCTTTTCATGATTTTTATTTTAATAGAGCCCTAACAGAGTGAAGCAGGAAGAAAGAGAGATGGAGTGTCAGATAAATATTGAACTATGGCCGTTGCCACTACGCCTTTTTTTTGTCCCCCCCCCTCTTATTTTGGTAACAAGGGGGAGATCCCCATTTATATACAATACTGTCAGCATCTCTCAATGATATGATCGATTCTATCATTCTTGTATACAAGACAGAGTTATCCTGGGCTTTAATGTTTTACTTTGTGCTGGAGATAACTCTTTTTTTTTTTACCCTTGGAGTAGATTAGTTCAACAATACCTATGTGGCATTCATTTGACGTGATTGATGTGTACAATATAATGAAGAAATTGTACACAGACTTCTAAAATTCTCGAGCATACTGTAATGTTTTGTTCAACAATAATGCATATAGTTGGTAAGAAAAAGAATCTTACAAACATGTTAGAGAGGGAAATTTAACCCTCGGGGGAATAAAATGTGAAAGAGATTTAGCTGTCCTCATCCCTGACACAAATCATATCACCTTGGGTTAGATTTGCCTATATTGTCATGCACATACATGGGGAATATTCTGTTACTCCATCACAAGTGTATACAATTAATACACTTAATTGTATCACATGTAGCTTTTATTCTGTTAACAACGCAATATCTTGTCTACTTTATTTTGTTAATAGCCCTTTGATTCTTGCCAATATTTTGCAATTAACGGTATTATTTTAAAGCCTGGTTAAAAAGCTTGCAGGTATTGAGTGAAGTATATGCATTGTAACAAAAGTATTTTGGACCTGTATTTTCTATTTGTAGAGAGTTTATGGAGATCTTGATTTGTTATTAAAGCACAAAACATATGTTTTACTGTTGTAAACTGAAGTACCAATGTTTAAGTGATGGTGGTTACAGATATTACATGGAAGTATAAAAATGTTATTGTATATTAGTTAAAAATGGAAAATTATAGACTAAAAAAAAATATAAATATTTTCTGAAAATTATATTATGGACTAGCCAAGAAGGGTGGTTTGGGCAGTGCAGCACAAAAGGCATCTCTTCGAGGCAAACAAGCAGATGACATTCAATATGCGTTCCAGAATCCCCCACTAGAACCAGAAAAGGGAGGATCAGGAAAGGTTAGAAAAGCCAAAGTTCTGCCAGAAAAAATAAAGAAGGCAGACACCAATGTCGTGATGTTATCCATGAGCATGCTGGAAGAAGAACCAAACATTGTTACTGGAGATCCTCAGAAATGCTCAGGTTGCCAGGCCATACTGTCTGCCATATCCAGACTTGAACCTGCTGGTGAAATATATATTTGGAAATGGTATATTATCATTTTTATATTTCTTCTTAATTATAACAACTAAATGTAAACAGGTAACCATCATTTACTGCATATACATCTAAGAAAGTACTTTTTCAAAATACAGCTTTTGTAGCATTGAAAAGCAACGTTTTTGAACATTGAAACACACACACACACATACACATATGTGCGATGTTTGTGTGTGCACAACGTACAAAAATTAATATTTATTAATATTAACATATTACTTATTAATTAGTAACAAACAATTCCTGCATGGTTCATGCTTATGAAGGATTGAGAAATAGAACTTTCAGAAATTGTTAATCAGACATAAGAATGTTTTTCTCAAGGTTTTGCTTAGACTTCGGCTTAACTTTTGTCTATATACCATTTTTGCACATGTGTGTGTGCATGTGTGTGTGTGTGTGTGTGTGAAGTGGGTAACTGACCAGGCTATAAAAACCCTAATCAGCATCATGTCTTGTCAAAGGCAAATTTGGGTTTATATTGTAATAATCATTAGAATGGTAGGAACAAGATTTATATACCCTGCTGTTAGGCGGAGCGTATTATGCTATGATGTTCCTCTGTCCGTCTGTTACAAATTTTGTTTCCGCACAGTAACTTGGGAACCCCATCACCTTCCATTAACAAATGTTGCAGATGGTTTGCACTTGGGGTAAGGAAAAAAAAAAATATTGATGCGACTGAAAGAAGAAAAATGGTTTCTTCACAACAATTTCAGTTATCAAGCATGCATCTTCACAAAAGTTGGTGGATGACCTATGATTTGTACATTGGGTAAGAAAAAAGCCTGTTGAATTTGAGGACAGAGGTCAAGGCCACAGTAACTGGAAGAAGAAAAATGGTTTCTGCATAATAAATTTAGTTCCAGACCATGTACCTTGATCAAATTTTGTGGAGGACTTGCACTTAAGTAATGGAGTGGGTCTATTGATTTGGATCAAACCGTAAAAGGTCAAGGTTAATGTGGCTCAAAGAAAAATGGGTTTTGCAGAATAAAGTTTGTTCTAGAATATGTTCCTTGACCAAACTTTATGGATGAGTTTCATTTAGCAGAATACAAAACCTATAGATTCTGGGGTCTAAACGTCCGGGGCCTTAGTGATAGTAAGTCTAATAATGAAAAAATGGTTTCTGCACAGTAAATTTTGGTCATAACCACATACCTTGAGCATAGGTCCAGAGTCAATCATGCCCTACTAGTGCCAACATAGAGGACTATTAAACATGGAGCAGATATATAATGTGCCATTAACAGTACTTTTGTTATAAATAGTTACCAATATACATCCTAATTTGATTATATTTTAAAAAAAAAATAATTACCTTAAGAGAAGAGTTTGACATGCTTGCCTTACTCACTAACTCACATACACAGACTGGCACAGACTTGAATTCTAATAAATTTAAAATGTTCAGCATTTTTTTTTTTTTTGTATTATTAAAAGAAAGTATGCTTGACATTTGAATAATAATATCTTACTTTATTAAATTTCTATACCTATTTTGGTGAATACCTTTGTGTTTTAATGAAACTGTAGATGTTGCTGCCAAAGAGGTTCCAGAAGTTAATAGTTTTTACTTTGTTCTCATGAATTTTTAGTTAGCCTGGCCGTAAGGCCAAGTGAACTTATGGTATGGCCCTGTGACCATCATGCATCATCCATCATAAATTGTGCATCGCCTATAGTGTATCCATCAACATTTGTATGGCCACCATTACGAAAGATAGAAAACTGATGTGATCTCAATAATTGTGTCATCCTGAAATAATTCACTCACCACCACCATACCCTTTTCTTTAAATAACTTCTTTTTAAAAACTGCTAACAAAATATTACCATATTTGACAGTAAGCATCCTGGCATTAAGGGCTCCCAGTTTTGTTTTTACAAATGATGCACATTAGCCTTCAAATAGAAAAACCTTAAAATGACTTCTTCTCAAAAACCACTCAACAGAATTTGACCAAATTTGACAGAATGTATCCTCCTGGCATGAAGAGGTTTTAATTAAGTACAAGTGATCCTGATCTGCCATCATATATGGCCACTCTTACTAAAAATGGAAAAACCTTAGGATGACTTCTTTTCAAAGGACTTTCATTTATTTTTTTCCAAATAATGACAATTTGCCTTCAACTATGGCCTCTGCTACAGACAATAGAAAAACTGTGAAATTACTTCTTCTCAAAAGCCAATAAATATAATATGTCCAAATTTTACAGAAAGAATCATTGCTTTAAGGGTTTTAAAATTTATACAAATGATTACGATTCGCCTTAAAATATTTTCACCAGTACTAAGCAGAGAAAATACTGTTTCTTAAAACAACACTGAACACAATTTGTCCAAATTTTCACAGAAAGTGTCCTAGCTGGAAGGCCTTTCAGATTAAACAAATTTGCTCAATCTGCCATCAAATATAGACACCATTACATGAAATAAAAGAACATTTAAAGAACTTTACTTTTAATAAACACTAAACAGAATTTGGCCAACTTTGACAGAAAGCATCATGTTATAAATCCTTTCAGAATTGAACAAATCATGCCGATGTGCCATCAAATATGGATGAAGAAAAAACAAAAAAAAAACCCCAGAAACCTTGAAACAACTGGTTTTATAACATGTGCAATCAACATCATTTGAAGAAATTGCTACAGAAAGCAGCCTACTGACCTAATTATTTTCAGGCCAGCCCAGGTCAGCTCCCTCAGTGTATCCTTGGGAAAAACTCCATTTCATCGGTATTATATTGCTAATACTGTCTTGAAAGTGCCATCAAAACCAACAAAAACAGAACCGATATTTTGTCAGTCTGCTCTTGCAATTGACAATTAGGCAGATATCGGCTAGTGAGTGATCTCAGGTCCACTTGGGTCTTTGGTTCTCCCATATGTAAGTAGTTGTTTTATTTCTTACGTATAATTGACAGTTGAATTCTATTCATCATTTCAGTGAATTTTGTGGTGTTATCAATAAAGATCTGGATATTACCTCTGACGAGGTACCAAAAGGGGAAAGTTTTGACTTTGTTCTTGTCCCAGCACAGACAGAATCAGAACAGAGCAGAGCAGAAGGGAAGGCAACCAAGGAGAAATCTTGGACCAAAGGAATCCTGGTGTATTGTATGGACGTCAGTGGATCAATGTTGTGCGGAGTCTCTCTGCCGCAGATCCAGGGTATAGTTGATTAGCTTTTATCACATGATATCATTGATTTTATATTTCATGAACACATTTCACATTGTTTATACTTCCCTTATTTTAAAACCAAGTCATGACACCACCAATGCTAAAATTGCAGCAATAGAAAAAGCTTACTGAATTTCAAACCACCAGCTTTCCCTATCAGAGTGGGGATCTCAACAGTTTTTATGTTATGATCCTGCATCTAAGTCTGGTGTTAAGAATAGACCCAACGGTCAAAGTCAGTTGCATATCTGAATTCGTCTTTTCACATCCAATAAATGTATATGTTGCTGTATGATGGGATCTCAGTGGTTCAAAAGTCCACAACTGTATGCCCAAGGGGTCTCATTTTAACACCATAGCTAATATGTGTTGACACTTGGGTTAGTGATCACAAACATCAATTCTCAGATATGTTGATCTCACAATTTGTAGTTATTTTACATTTATGCAAAACCACTTCCACCGCCAGAGCCCCACCCCCATGGGTTGGATCAAAAACAGTATGTACATCTGCAGACTACCTCCAATTATCTCTCATAATTTTAACTCTCCATCTTGAACCATGTAGAAGAAATTGCCTGCCATTACAAAAGCACGCACACACATAAAGGTGGAATTAAATAATCCCTGCCTTTCCTCATAAACATGCAGGAATAATCATGTAATAACACCTCATGATGTCATATAAAACAAAGGCATAATGTCTGAAGTATCGCAATGACCCTCAGAATTATTTCACTGCACTATTATTCTTTTATTGCCTTCTACCTTTGGGGACTCTTATCCTATGTTGCCTACTGGGCGTAGTGCCCAAGCAAAAGGCGAGGAAACTATATCCCACCAGACAATATTGTAGGAAAACAAGTCTCCAAGGGAGAAGGCAATACTAGATTTAGTACTTCACGTGACATAATGTGACGTCATTTGGCATACTGCCCACTAGAATAGGTGTAATGGTCATTGCTAGGTATTGTACCCCAGAATCAAGGGAAATCACGTACTATCCTAAAATACATCCCTGTCGTTCGCTGATCGGAACCCGAGAGAATTTATCACATCATGCACTAGGGTGTTGTTAAATTCTTACATAAACATGAGTTTGCAGAGTTGTTGGATGGGGTGTATGAATGTAGCTACATCCTTGTATCAGCATTGAATTTCATGAGCCATTGATGCCTGAGTGTGTCGTTATACTTATCCCTTTTTCCAGGACAATTGTAAAACAAATGACTCAGCATCCCACATTTCATGTGTACTGGGTAAAAGTATGCTTTAGTACTCGGTTCTCCAGTCCCAAAAGAAATAAGAAATATTACGAGGAGAAAAAATATGTGCTCTTTTTATGCAGTGCATATTATTCCCTCAAAGCAAAAGGATTATAAGCTATAAATGCACAGGAGGATTGTGTTTGAACTCGTCTTCTTCGGAGTAACTGCTGTGTATTCTCAAGTGCATGTAAATCCTAGAACTGTTAAGAATTTGTGTAACTACAAGTAACTTACCTGTCAAACATTTGGTGGATGATTCATTCCTTAAAACTAACATCCTATACTGAACAACTTGCTTTAAAGGGTTATTTCTCCTTCTTAGAAGATGGCTCCCATGTGAGCTGCTTATGTACATCAAACATCAGTTGATCAGGAGAAAATGATTGAGTAAAAATTCGTATATAAATAAAATCAATATTCTTTTAACTCTACCCCCTCCCATCCTCCCCTCCCTCCCGCAAATGAAGTTGGGGGAGGGATATATTGGAGTGAACTTGTCCGTCTGTCCAGCCATCACACGTTTGTTTAGTTAATATCTTATGAATCCTTTAAGATATATTCATGAAATTCTGTATGCTTTTGTATCATGACTAGCCATTGTGTCCCATAAATATGGAGTCTGTCTAATCAGCATTTAAAGAGTTACCCTCATTTTTATTACAAATTACGTCAATCCGTCTGTCACTCTCGTCTCCGGGATAATATCTTCTGAACAATTTGAGACATTTCATGAAAGTTGCTTTGCATTTGTATCATGACCATTGTTTGTGTCACATCTAAAAGTTTGCTTTGTCAGATTGGAACTTTTAGAGTTTTATTACAAATTGTGTCCATCCATCATTTCATATATCACACTCTTTTCCTTTTAATATCTCCTGCACCATTTGAGATATATTCATGAAACCTGGTATGCATTTGTATCATAAGAAGAGCTTGTGTCTCATATACAATTTGGCTTCGTACAATTAGTACTTCTAGAGTTATCTCCTTGTCGGATTAATACTTTTAGAGTTTTATTACAAATTGTGTCCATCCATCATTCCATATATCACACTGTTTTCTGTTTAATATCTCCTGCACCACTTGAGATATCTTCATCAAAACCTGGCATGCATTTATATCATTACAAGATTTTGTGTCCCATATAAGATTTGGCTTTGTCAGATTAGTAATTTTAGAATTACCTCCCCATGTTTGAAAATAGTACTTACATATCATATCTCAATCGTTTCAGGCATCTGCATGAATCTTTGCAGGCTCTTGTATCATGACTTGACAATGTGTCTTATAAAAAAATGGGCTTCATCTGATCACCAATTTAGAGTCATCCCCATTTTTTAAATAAAAATGTGTGTCCATTCTTCTCTCCATCACACTCTTGACACTTAATATCCTCTGAACCGTTTGTCAGATATCTTCATGAAACTTGGCATGCATTTGTGTCACGACAAGAGTTTATGTCACATATAAGAATATTCTTAGTTAGATTATTACCTGTAATTTTATAATAGCGATATTCCGTCTGCACTCACTGACAGATCTAGTAAGATTATTACATGTGCTTTTAGAGTAGGGGTATTCTGTTCGCACTCACTGACAGATCTAGTCAGATTAGTACATGCACTGTTTAGGTAGGGGGTATTCTGTCTGCATTCACTGACATATCTAATCAGCTTCTTCCATGCGCTTTTGGAGTAGGGGTATTCTGTCTGCACTCACTGACATATCTTGTCAGATAATTCCATGCACTTTTATAGTAGAGGGTATTCTGTCCACACTCACTGACAGATCTAATTTAATCATGTGATAAATAGAACTTTACATGAGTGCTTATTTGAAATGAATTTTATGAAAATTGTTGAATAATTTAAATCTTTTCTTTGCCATAAATCATTGGCCACATTTCATCAATTTCGTTTGAAATGAGCATTCATGTAGGACTCTGTGTATTTATCACTTTAAAAAAAAACTTTACATAAAAATTGCCTCTAGGAAGATTAGTCTTTGACCCTTTTGAATCACCCTCTTTACATACAGTATTAATAATATTATGATTAGAATCTTACATTTGTATTCATTTCATATGAGGTATAAGACAGTTTAAAGTTAAAATTTTATATGACATCGATTGTACGTAAAGTTCTACCAACTTAACTCAATCGTACATAAAGTTCGTGCTCTCAATCGTACATAATGTTCGTGCTCTCAATCGTACATAAAGTTCGTGCTCTCAATCGTACGTAAAGTTCGTGCTCTCAATCGTACGTAAAGTTCGTGCTCTCAATCGTACGTAAAGTTCGTGCTCTCAATCGTACGTAAAGTTCGTGCTCTCAGTCATACATAAAGTTCATGCTCTCAGTCATACATAAACTTCGTGCTCTCAATCGTACATAAAGTTCGTGCTCTCAGTCGTACATAAAGTTCGTGCTCTCAATCGTACGTAAAGTTCTGTCAAGTTAGCGTGCTCTCAACAACTCAGATGTTGACTTAAGGTAGTCTGCGTTTGTAAAATCTGTGTTTACTAAGCAGCTTGGAATGACATAATTATTACATTATGACTTTTTACTTAGGTGTATCATAACGCTAAGAACTGTGAAAGAGATTAGATGTAAAATGACGTGGTTATTAAATAATGAAAACAAATCTTAATAAAAATTTTAGTTGCAATAACAGTCCTGTGAAATAAAATGATAAAGTCAACGAGACCTTTGGAAACCTTGTAAATTGGCCGTGCATGCTTTCTGTTGTAGAAAACTGATGTGATCTTAATAATTGTGTCATCCTGAAATAATTCACTCACCACCACCATATCATTTTCTTTGTCCGTTTGCAAAGAGGAGTCTACAGTCTTCCGCCTGTGAAAATTTGACAAATTTTAAAATACTCATTCAGCTATTATTTTATGGACAATTAGTGACAGAGTACTTTTTCTTATGTTTTGTATGTAATGGCTCTTACTTGGGGATAAATATTCAACTAAGAATAGCAAAAGAAAATGCACGCCTACTTATACATTATTTAGTGATTTTAGATTGCTTGGACCCTTTGCTATCTAAATATATCAGTTTTTTAAAAAAATCATATACTCCATCATTTCACTAGCAATCTTCCTTAATGTAACCGTGGAAGAAGTAGAAGAACCCAGAAAAAAAATACCATCCTTGGATGGGTGACACTGTACCTTTGCAAAATATTGGCACTGGTGATCAAACCCAAAATGGCATATGTGAAACTGACACATTACTACTGCGCTATCCAAGCACTATCCAAGCTATGACAGTTACGTATTAATACTACCCTCACAGCGATAGCTGAATGAAGCATATTGTTTTGCCGCAGGCCATCCATATGTCCATACATCCGAAGGTCCATTCTGAATCCATTTTATCGCAGTAGCACAAAAACTATTAAACTTTGAGCTATGGAATTTAACAGACTTATTAACGGTCATAAGTAAATGAACTGAATAGAATTTTAGGCATCAATTGTTCATATTTTTACTCATTTGTGAACTTTATCCATATGTTTATTCATATGTGAATGACCTGATTAGATTTGCAGGCCATTACATCATTTTTTCTTTTTGTTTTTTTCTTTATATTTTTCAACTTTCTATACTTGCACTTTCACTGACACAAATCTTGTTAGCATGATTAAGGAAACATTACTTGAGGTACAGAAATACAATTTGATACACATATCAGCGTTTATATGTAAATGACCTAATTAAATTTTCAGGCCATAAGAACAATTATCTTACACATTTTTTAATTTTCTTGACAAAAACCTTGTTAGCACAATTTAGCAAAAACCGCATGAGGTAGACAAATGCAATTTTGTATGCATGTTTGTATGCACATGCAAATGACATGATTAGATTTTCAAGTTATTATAGCAAATTTGTCTACATTTTGTCATTTTTTGGACTTGGATTTCTTTAAACTGCATAATATTTAATATTCTATGTGTTTTAAAAGCACAAATCTAGTTTAAATGTTTCATTCAAGAGACTTGCAAAAGATGGAAATAATTCAACTTTTGTATGAATTTCATATGATATAA
The DNA here is from genome assembly GCA_029931535.1 of Margaritifera margaritifera. Lineage (NCBI taxonomy): Eukaryota > Metazoa > Mollusca > Bivalvia > Unionida > Margaritiferidae > Margaritifera > Margaritifera margaritifera. The sequence continues at coordinate 1,649,785 of JAQPZY010001477.1, read as the reverse complement.
ACATCTATGTAAAATCTGTATCTCTTTCTGTAAGGAAACTGTATTCAGCGTTTTGACTCATTTTGTTCCATATTGTTATGTATGATGTTTATATAATATTATAAATATTTTAGGAAATTATAAATGTTTCTTCACTTTAATATTTGCTTAAATCTTAATGTTATCAGGAAAAACATGTTTTACTAGTGTCCTTGAATTAGGTTGTTTTGATCAATATAATGTTTTCTCAATTTGAAGGTCAAGGTTGATTTTTGTTAACAAGTAAAATTCCATTAAGATGACACACATTCTAGAACATTCTGTCATGTGACCAATCTTTATATATACCATGTTTGGTGGACATTTATTTAGTTTTGACATTACCATCAGTCTTGTAAAGAGCTATTACAGTTGTGAAAATTCATTACAAATTCTAAGAGAGGAATTATTTTAAATATTCATTGGATTATAACAGTGCTCATAAACTTTTGGATTTTGGATTTTTAATTAATGATTTTGGAATTTATGTGAACTTATTCAGAGATTTTGGAATACTTCATTTTGACATCAGCACATCAAGATTTCTAGTACATCAGGACTTTGGAGACCATTAGTACATCATAACATTCAAGGACACAGCCGTGAATTCGGAACATTCTATATTTAGGACTTGTGATTAGAACAATCATTCTTATTGGATTATTAGGATTTCAAAACACATTACTGTAAGTGACCTTTTGATTTTTCATTTTAATTATCTAGTAATAAATTGCTTGTTGATTTTTTACTTGATTTGTTGGTTTCACTTTCTTTCTGTTACATTTTTCTTAGACCATAGAGTCGTAACAGAAATTGGGGGCTCGTCTTCTGGGATCTGAATTTCATTAAAGCATATTAGAGATATTAAATTTATCTTTGAAATTCATATTGATTTTGTCTCTGAATTTTTTTTTTGTCTTTGGCAAAGATTTTTAATAGAGAAATTTGTTTTGTGTGAAACCAACAAGCATTTACAATGGCATCTAATGTTCAGAATTTCATTTCAAAACCTACCCAGGAGGGGTTAGAGTGCATGAGAAAGGATGAGTTGCTCGAGCTTGCCAGAAAATACAGTCTATCTGAGGCAAAAGTATCATTGACAAAACAGGAGATAAAGATTATTTTAATTCAGTATTTAGTAGGAAAGGGAATTTTTGAAAATAGTGCTTTAAGTTTGAAGAGAAAGCCTGTATCTGGTTCTGACAGGAAATTAAGGGAATTAGAGTTAAAGAACCAGATGGATTTAGAATTGGCAAAGCTTCAGATTCAGAGAGAGAGAGAAAAAGAAGAGAGGCAGATGGAGAGAGAGAAAGAAGAGAGGCAGAGACAGATGGAGAGAGAAAAAGAAGAGAGGCAGATGGAGAGAGAGAAAGAAGAGAGGCAGATACAGATGGAGAGAGAGAAAGAAGAGAGGCAAATACAAATGCAGATGCAGATGCAAAGAGAAGAAAGGGAAATGCAATTTAAGTTAAGAGAATTAGAACTGGCAAACAGAGCACACTCCACTCCTTTAAACACAAGTCCAGGTTTTGATGTTACTAGATATATTAGGTTAGTACCCCCTTTTCAGGAAAAAGAAGTAGATAAATACTTTCTTTATTTCGAGAAAATAGCTGAAAACTTGAAATGGCCCAGAGAGCATTGGACTTTGTTATTACAAAGTGTACTTATTGGCAAAGCTCGTGAAGTCTACACTTCACTGTCAGTACAACAAAGCACTGATTATGATGTGGTTAAGGAGTACATCTTGAAAGCTTATGAGTTGGTACCAGAGGCATATCGACAAAGGTTTAGGAATAGTAGAAAAGAAACTGGACAAACTCATGTCGAATTTGCAAGGGAAAAAGAACAACTATTTGATAGGTGGTGCTCAGCCAAGAAAGTTGATCAAGCTTATGATAACCTCAGACAGCTCGTATTAATTGAAGAGTTCAAGAGGTGCATCCATAGTGCTGTTAAAACCTATCTTGATGAGCAGAATGTGGAAACTTTGGAAAATGCTGCTCGTATGGCTGATGATTATTCCTTGACTCACAAAATTTAATTTGGTAATAAATCGTCCTCTCAGCAGTTTTCTGGTAAAAAACCATTTCAATCTCATTCGAGTACTTCCAAATTTCACAACAGCACAACTGTTAGGAATCAAACATCTGATAAGACTGATCAGAAATCCTTATCTCTTCCTACGTGCACTTATTGTAAAACGAAAGGGCACGTTATTTCTGATTGCTTCAAGTTGAAAAATAAGCAACAGAGTAAAGACAGAGCTTTTCCAAATGCTCTTATTTCTACGAGGTCAAGGTCACGGTCTTGTATTGAAAGCAATACATTTGTTGGGTCAAACAAACCCCAGTCTGATTCTATTTTGGAGGCTTATGAACCATTCATGTCAGAAGGTTCTATATCACTTATTGGTGATTCTGCCAAACCTATCCCAATTAAAATATTAAGGGACACTGGAGCTTCTCAGAGTCTTTTATTATCAGGTACTTTGCCTTTGTCTGAGGAGTCTTCTTCAAGTGAAAGTGTTCTTGTTCAGGGAGTAGAGTGCGGCTTTGTAAATGTTCCTCTCCATTGTGTAAATTTGGCATCAGACTTAGTTTCTGGACCTGTGACTGTTGGGGCAGTGACTTCTTTACCCATAGAGGGTGTTCATTTATTACTAGGCAATGACCTAGCTGGAGATAAGGTTGTGGTTAATCCACTTGTAACTGACAAGCCTTGTTTGGATCAGAAAGTTGATCCTGTCGAAACTGAAATCCCTGATTTGTACCCTGCTTGTGCAGTTACTAGAGCTATGGCAAAAAGAGCTCTTGAGAGTGATGTTGATCAGGATATTATTCCTTTAGCTGACACATGTATTGGTCAGTTTTTTGATGAGGTCACTTTTCCTCAGGTATTGATCAATCAATTGGTATTGATCACAGTGATCCTCTTTTGGCAACTCATTCTCTTTGTTCTAATCAGGATGACAAACGACAATCCCTTGTCGTTGAACAGGAGCAAGATCCCGAGATATCTTGTTTGTTTCAGAGGGCTATTAGTGAAACTGAAGCCACACAAGTTCCAGTGTGTTACTTTGTGAAAAATGGGGTCCTTATGAGGAAATGGAGACCACCTGATGTACCCGCTGGTGACGAATGGTCAGTGAGCTATCAAATTGTTGTTCCTAAGTCATATAGACAGGAAATTCTTAATTTAGCCCATGAAACTCCTTTGGCTGGTCATTTAGGAGTCCGTAAGACTTATCACAAGATCTTGAATCATTTTTATTGGCCGAAACTCAAAAGTGATGTTTCTAAATACTGCAGATCTTGTCACACTTGTCAAATGGTAGGAAAACCCAATCAGAAGATACCTAAGGCTCATCTACAACCTATTCCTGCATTTGATGAACCATTTAGTAGAATAATAGTAGACTGTGTTGGTCCTTTACCTAAAACCAAGTTAGGCAACCAATACTTGTTGACCATCATGTGTACATCTACAAGATTTCCAGAGGCAATTCCTCTGAGAAATATAAAAACTAAAACTATTGTGAAAGCTTTGGTGAAGTTTTTTACACTTGTTGGCCTTCCCAAATCTGTCCAGTCGGATCAAGGGTCAAATTTTATGTCTGGAATTTTCCAACAAGTTATGCATGAATTAGGCATCCAACAGTTTAAATCTTCAGCCTATCACCCTGAAAGTCAAGGTGCTTTGGAAAGATTTCATCAAACTTTGAAGAATATGATTCGATCATATTGCTTTGATACAGAAAAGGATTGGGATGAGGGTGTTCATTTGTTGTTGTTTGCTGTTAGGGAATCAGTTCAAGAGTCGTTGGGTTTTAGTCCCTTTGAACTAGTTTTTGGTCATACTGTCCGTGGACCATTGAAATTATTGAAAGAGAAACTTCTTTCAAATGAAGATTCAAAGATTAATCTTCTTGATTATGTTTCTGATTTCAAATACAAGTTGTCAAAGGCCTGTGAAGTAGCAAGAACTAATCTTCACACTACTCAGTCAAAAATGAAATTAAGGTATGACAGAAATACACAGGAAAGGAGTTTTAAACCTGGTGACAAAGTTCTGGCTCTCTTTCCCATACCTCAGAATCCTCTTCAGGCTAAATTTTTTGGTCCTTATACCGTTGAAAAGAAAGTAAATGACTTAAATTATATAATTAACACTCCTGGGAGACGGAAACAGAAACAACTTTGTCATATAAATATGTTAAAGGAATATTTTGACAGAGATAGCCCAGCTAATTATTCAGTTAATTTAGTTGTACCTGTCCCACACAGTGAAGATATCAATGATGGAGTACGATCAGACTATAGTGACTCTGGTATAACCAATCTTCGGAATTCAGAAATATTGAACAACCTAGACCAGAAACTTTCACATCTACAACAACAGGAAAGAAATGAACTAAAACAGCTATTACATGACTATGAGCACTTGTTTCCTGATGTTCCAACACGAACAAGTAAAATTTATCATGACGTTGACATTGTAGATTCTGCACCTGTGAAACAGCATCCTTATAGGATGAATCCTCTCAAACAGAACTATCTGAAGAAAGAAATTCAGTATTTACTGGAGAATGATTTCATAGAACCAAGTAAAAGTAACTGGAGTTCACCATGTATTCTTGTTCCCAAGCCAGATAATACATTCCGTATGTGTACTGACTGTAGAAAAGTCAACAGTGTCACCAAAACTGATTCATTTCCAATCCCAAGAATGGACGATTGCATTGATAAAATTGAAAATGCGGAATATGTCACCAAGTTTGACCTTTTAAAAGGATTCTGGCAAATTCTACTGACGGAAAGGGCAAAAGAAATTTAAACATTTGTAACTCCAGATGGACTTTATCAATATAAAGTCATGCCGTTTGGAATGAAAAATTCGCCTGCAACGTTTCAACATCTGATGAACATGATAACATTTGGTCTTGATAATTGTGACGCTTATATCGATGACGTCATTATCTACAACAACACCTGGGAAGATCATTTGGAAACGATTCGAAAATTCTTTGATCGACTCAGCGATGCGAATCTGACAATTAATTTGAGCAAAAGTGAGTTTTGCCATGCTTGTGTCACATTTTTAGGACATATTGTGGGACAAGGTCAAGTTAAACCTATAGAAGCTAAGGTCAAAGCTATCTCTGAATTTCAAGTTCCAATTTGTAAAAAGCAACTGATGCGATTTCTAATTATGGCTGGATATTATCGGAAATTTTGTTCCAATTTTTCCAAAATTGCTGAACCTTTGACAAGTTTATTGAGTAAGAAAGCCAAATTTTATTGGTCTGACAAGTGTCAGGAATCTTTTGACAAGTTAAAGGCCATGCTTAAGAATGCACCAGTTCTTTCTGCACCAAATTTCAGCCAATCATTTAAATTATCTGTTGATGCAAGTGATGTAGGGGTTGGTGGAGTATTGATTCAGGAAGACAAAAGTGGTGTGGATCACCCTGTGTGTTATTTTTCTAAAAAACTAAACAAGCACCAGAAAAATTATTCCACAATTGAGAAGGAATGTTTGGCTTTGATATTGGCTTTACAGCATTTTGAAGTGTATGTCACCTCAGCTCTTTCTCCAATTATTGTGTACAGTGATCACAATCCCCTTACTTTCATCAACAAAATGAAAGATAAAAATCGGAGATTGTTGAGATGGAGTTTGATAATGCAGGAATATAACATTGACATCAAACACATTAGGGGAAAAGACAATGTGATTGCAGATGCACTCTCACATGCCTAGAAATGTAATATTGCTTGATGTAATTAAGTCCAGTATCATAAAACATGTTCTTATGTAATTTTGGTTATTGTAGTATTAGATGTATATTCAAAAGAAAGCTTTATTATATAAATCTTTCTTTTTCTTTATGAGGGGAGGTGTTATGTATGATGTTTATATAATATTATAAATATTTTAGGAAATTATAAATGTTTCTTCACTTTAATATTTGCTTAAATCTTAATGTTATCAGGAAAAACATGTTTTACTAGTGTCCTTGAATTAGGTTGTTTTGATCAATATAATGTTTTCTCAATTTGAAGGTCAAGGTTGATTTTTGTTTACAAGTAAAATTCCATTAAGATGACACACATTCTAGAACATTCTGTCATGTGACCAATCTTTATATATACCATGTTTGGTGGACATTTATTTAGTTTTGACATTACCATCAGTCTTGTAAAGAGCTATTACAGTTGTGAAAATTCATTACAAATTCTAAGAGAGGAATTATTTTAAATATTCATTGGATTATAACAGTGCTCATAAACTTTTGGATTTTGGATTTTTAATTAATGATTTTGGAATTTATGTGAACTTATTCAGAGATTTTGGAATACTTCATTTTGACATCAGCACATCAAGATTTCTAGTACATCAGGACTTTGGAGACCATTAGTACATCATAACATTCAAGGACACAGCCGTGAATTTGGAACATTCTATATTTAGGACTTGTGATTAGAACAATCATTCTTATTGGATTATTAGGATTTCAAAACACATTACTGTAAGTGACCTTTTGATTTTTCATTTTAATTATCTAGTAATAAATTGCTTGTTGATTTTTTACTTGATTTGTTGGTTTCACTTTCTTTCTGTTACATTTTTCTTAGACCATAGAGTCGTAACAATATATAGTTGCATAATGTACAGTGCCAGGTCAAAAGTGAGTAACCACCTGGTAAAGAAAAGTCTACCTCATTTAGCAAACTGTAATTTTAAATGGTTATTGCATGCATAAGAATTATTCTGCAAGTTTGATTTTATATGTGTGCACTAATGAACATCTTAAATGTAGTCTGAAATTGTAAATGAGTAGCCAGTGCTATTTTTTTACCTTCCTGATGATGTAAAGAAATGGCACCTCACGGTAAGGAATTGATAGATTGTCAGAAGCAGACGATAATTCAGTTGGTTGATAGATTTTAGCGCTAGAAAAATTATCCAAAGTATCTGGAATGTCACATTCTACAATTTGTCAACTTTTTAAAAAGTTTCATAAAGTGGGATTCAGAGAAATTGATTTTTGTGTGGTTTTAACGCCATTTTTCAGCACATGATAGGCTATACATGGTGGCCAGCATATCTGGTGGAGGAAGAACCCGGGAAAACCCCGGGAAGAACCACCGACCGACGGGAAGCTACTGGCAAGCTTTCTCACATACGTTGGCCGATCCCGAGACTCGAACCCAGGCGGACAGAGGTGAAATGTCAGTGATCTGTAAAGGCGAGCGCCTGAGACCACTTGGCCACCCGGAATCCCCTCAGAGAAATTGAGAATTGGGTAAGAGACCAAAAAAGCATGAACAAAAGGGGCGATTATGTACTGTCTTGTTTTATTCATCACAATTTTTGACAATTGTAGACAATCTTTGCCGGACCTGAGAATAGTTTTTAATGAGCCTGGTAGTGTTCATGTTTCTGAAAGCACTGTCAACAGATGATTAACGAGTTTAGGATTCAGGAGATGGACTGCAAGGAGGCAAACTACGATTTTCTCAGCAGAATCATGCATTTGGGTATTTTATGGTTTAAAGAGAGACATAACTGGACAGTTGAAAACTGGTATTCAGCAGTAAGTTTAGCGATGAAACTAAAGTTTCTTTGGGCAAAGATCGAACGATTATGTTTGGAGAAAACACGATGAAGAATGGCAACCACAGTGCTTATGCCTGTATAGTGCACACTTGCCATATAAAAATATGCTTTAGAGAGTGTATTACCTGCAATGCTGTTGGCAATCTGACTCATTGGAGGGAAAACTTGACTCTGAGAATATTTCAAAAGAGTTTCCAAATGGGAAAGAGACTTTCCAGGAGAATAATTGTCTGGTCCATATTTCTAGCAGGACAGAACAGTGGAAAATGATAAGATAATGATTCCTTACTTAAGCAATTAAAAACCTTGGACTTCAATATTATTGAGAATATATGGCAAACAATTAAATCCAAGCTTGAAAAAGACTACATGAAATCAGATTAAGATCTGGTCACATTTGTGATGTTCTTGACATTTGGGATTATCTCAATCAATCTTAATCAGTGGACAGAATGACTCCATACCTAGGCGATTACAAGCTATGGTAAGAGCTTAATAATCAGCTACCAAATATTTGATGTATATGAACCATTTCCTTTCATATTTTTGTCGGGAGATTGTTTAGAAATAGAAATGACATTATTTTTCCTTCTATGGCGTCATTGTAAGTAATTATTCATTTTTGACCCAGTACTGTATATTTAATGCAGGATTATCTAGAAAATAATGTACTTCTCAAACATCTGCACTAATTATATATTAATATTAATATTCAATGACTACAGTAGTTATATTCTCAGTCTCTGTTACCTACAGGAAATGCCCATACTTCAATTGCAGCATCACCAACATATTTTTTTATTAGTAGATATCAATCGTGAAGAGAAGTGACTTCCCAAATTATAGAATTCCATTTTCACAGTTGTTTCTGGAAGTGTATTGGGTTCAACTATTCGAAACAGTTCACTAAATTACTCTCCCCTTTGTTTCAAATGGAGGGGAGAATATCCCGCCTGAATTTTGAATTCTGAAATAGACCCATACTATGATAGCATAAATCAGGTTACAGTAATCTATGTTTCATTTTTAGCCGAGTGGAGAAGTGCTAGAGATGGCATCGCAAATGGAAATCGAAGAATAAGTAGGCTGGATGCCATTAAGGAAGCAACTACGAGGTATGAAATACAAAAGTAAAGTCTGTATATTCTCACAGGGGCTGAAAATAAAGCACAGGACCCAATGGTCCAGGACCAGTGGGTCCTAGTTTGTGACAAGTCCAGGACTTCTTGTGGCAGATCCTCAAACTACAGTGAGTGGTCTTTATCTATTTCAACACATGATAGTGTACAGGCTGTCGAATAGTTATCAACTTATCAGATCTCTGAAAATCGAAGCCATAAGACGTTTGCATTAGGGATGCATCGGATGATTTTATGCTAGAAATTGTCACAAATTGGCTGGTCTGCCAGATTCCAGACTAGAAAAATTGGAAGGTTCATGTCAGAAATTACATGGTTTTGGAATTCGGAATACCAGTTTTCAGAGCCTGTGTCATATTTTGTGCAATATAATTATAGAAGTTTTTGAAAATACTTTAACAATAATAAATTATTTGGGACCTAATTTTTCAAAATGAATTGACCTATCTCAATATATGCCAGTCTAACTCTAATATAGGCCAGTACCGTACATTGGACTGTTGAACTATCACTGACAAAGGTATGTTGATGCATTGCATACTCACAGGTAGTACCATGAACACATTTTGGAGACAGTTATTTCAACACCTAGGTGACTGTGTTATATATCATATGTAAGTTCAATTGTTATAATTTCAACATGCTCCAACAATTTCTTATGTAATTTATTAGTATATTACTCAAAGTTACGGGGATTGTCAATAGAAAAGAAAAAAAAAACAATACATGATGTGCTATTTCAATTACTAGGCATTGCTATCTATATTCGTGCTATACATCAGTTGTTGTTGTTTCGGGGGTAGCCAGGTTGTCTTAATATCTGGCAGCACCCCTACATCATTTTGGTTGGATTGTCAATAATTTCAGCGACCACCATGTGGTCATTCCGACAAATTTAAAAATATGAACATCAACATTATTTAAAAAGAACAATTTCTAAAAATTCACACATTAAAAAAAATAGTTATTTTAAGTTTTAATAATGTTTACAGGTTTTACCGTAGTACTTATAGTTGGAATGAACATATTTGATGTTTGTCAAGAAATGAAGCTTTATCCAACACTATCCATCATATGTTAACCAATGATCTGATTACTAATGGTTTTCTTGCCAGACATTATTACTGGAATAAGATAATAATGTAGACAAGCACGCAATATTTCAGAAAATCTGTCTTCTTACTTGCAGACAGCTGGAGAGTTTGAAGATTGAGCAGCCTGACAAGAGAGTTGTACTGATAACGTTTGGTTCAGAGGTTTACATATGGGGAGATGGCAGCTTGGGTCATGCTATTACGCACACTGGATCATGTCTTGACAATTACGATCAACTGATCAGCATTGGCAAAGAGTATGCCAACAACATGCAGCCAGCACCACTTTCTGAGAGCTATGAGTAAGTACATTGTTTAAGTGTAATATTGAGAGGAATTGGATAATTTTCACAAATAGAAAGTTACAAAATGTTTTTACGTAGCAGTCTCCATTATAGTGGCATTTACTTATAACAATCAAATATCTGTCTGCCAATTTCTTTATCCTTACCGTGTGCAGGAAGATGCATGTATGCAACAATGATTAACATGCATGTACGTCGTTTTAGTTACACACTCTTGCACATGATGTATTTTTGCTGATCTCTATTAAAGCTCCACATTGTTTTCCCACGACCAAAGGTGCGCGGGAATATAGTGATATCGATGTTCATCAGTCCATCCATCCATCCATCTATCTGCAGACAAGGTGGTTTCACGTCTTAACTTTAGTTGGCTATGGTCTTTTTTTCTCAGACCTCATCATTGATGTGGGTTACCCATGAGTAGATGCAGAGGCTTTTCGATTTTGGTGCTGCTAAGGCCAGTGTCAAGTCCCTCGAGCTGACAATTTTATTTTTCTTTCTGCATGATAAGTTAAGTTCCCTTAGTTTTATTTGCATCAACCTTCATAGTTAGACAAAAAACTTTGGCATGGGACAGATCCTTATTGATACTGAGGTCAAGATCACTGGAGCCAACATTGTAATTGGTTTGGTTTCTGCTCGCTAAATCAAGTTTGCTGGAAGCTGTTTCATCAAACTGTATGCATAGTCTACACTTCGGTGGAGGCAACTTCTAATTAATTCTCAAGAACAGAGGTCAAGGTTACAGAAGCTAGAATTTTCATTCTGTGTTGCACATGATAAGACTACTTTCCTCAAGTTTCCTGAATCCAATTTTTATCAACTTCACTGTTGCATTACATTTGAGGAAGAGCATCTTCCTATTGAGGTTTTGGTTGATAGATCAAAGGTTAATGTCACTGGACATGAAATTGCAAAATTATGTTAATTTTTACATTATTAATAGCTATGGTTGGTCAGGGGAATTATCCATTATTTTGATGGCTATTTGATATGCCCGTCATAAGGCGGATTTGTAGTAACTCTTCGTGGTACCGAAGCATTATAGTGGATATATGGTGCCAAATTAAGGTAGCTGTTCCAAAAATGAAAACATAATTGCACCCCAGGAAGATAATGTAAACATTAAGTACAAGAAGACAAAATATAAAACGCAGAAAAAGTTACAGCTCTGGAAAATATAATAAAACAAAAAATAAAGAACACGTGTAAAATCCTTAATACATTATTCAAATTTGAGCTTCACCCTTCAGGAGGTATGCATGAGTCAGGTATGTGCGACCGATAAGTCATCGGCACAATACCACCTCTTCTCTCTGATTTGTCCTATACGAGGGATGCCACTCTCCAATAGTATGTTGGATGTTCATCAGTTTGCTTGTTTAGTTTTCATTCAAAATGTTCTGCCAAGTATGACGAACATCCTGATTTATGCAATATTTTAGGTCAGTATATGAATTCTTCCTTTCCCAAATGGGTGGCTGCATGATAGCTTTGGCTGCTTTATCTGCCCTTTCTTTACCCTTCATGCCAATGTGACTAGGCAGCCAACAACACACAGTACTTTTCCCAAATTGTATGAAAACATGATGTTCCTGTAATATCTAGGTTATTAACGGGTTGTCAGATTTATGATTTTGCAAGTCTTTCAATGTTGTTGTTGTTTTTGGTTTAACGCTATTTTTTTAGCACATGATAGGCTATACATGGCGGCCAGTATATCTGTTGGATGAAGAACCTGGAAAAAACCCGGGAAGAACCATCGACTCACGACAAGCTACTGGCAAACTTTCTCACATACCCACATTGGCCGAGCCCGAGACTCAGACCCACGTGGATAGAGATGAGATGGTAGTGATCGGTAAGGGCGAGCGCTTTAGACCACTCGATCACCCGGAGACTTGGCTTTCAATGTGGAAATAAAATCCGAAAAGATAATGATTTTTTTTTTAGATGTTTCAACATACATGTAGTTAAAAGCTTTGAGTATGACTGTAATTTCTGCAGAACAAATTGAGGCTTTATCCGGTAATCAGCTCGATATGTTGCCATCGGGCCTTGAAATTACAGCTATAACTTTGTCTCTATCTTTCTAACCGTCTGTATACAGTGACAGATGGCTACAATAGGCAGCTCTTATTTCATTGAATTTACTCTGGAAAAGGAGAGGATTTGGTGAAGATTTATTGAATTTGCAAAGGTCAAATATTAGCTTGGCAGGTTTTGATAACTACTGTGGTGAGTTGGCAATAGAGAATTTTGCAATATTTCCAACATTGGATTTTGATGGTTTCTAATTGAGGACGAATTCGTATTCTAAATGGTGGAATGAAGTTTGGTCCCTGAATGTATAAGTTTTGGTATTTGGGCCTAAACACTACATTATATGCAGGGTTAGATGGATTAGAAGATAGTTTGGTAGCATACTGAAGAGCCAATTTCATTTGTCTGAGATAAAGTGATGGTTCATTTGCGTCACTATAGAGGCTTTCTGAAGGGGAAGTTGTAAATGCACCGGACAAAGTCTAAGTTCCTGACTGTGTATCGGATCAAGCATCTGCAGGTAAGATTTACAAGCTAATACGTACGCAATCGAGCCATAGTCAAGTTTCGATCTTACTAATGACTTGTATAAATGGAGCAAGATCTTCCGGTCTGCTCCCCAGTCTGTGTTTGCCACGACTCATATTCAATCCAGGGATTTTTTACATTTGTCCCTGAGGTATCGAATGTTTGGAAGAATTTTTTTGTTTACGGTCGAAAATAAGCTCTAACAATTTGCTCTCCTCCACAGCAGGAATAAGACAAACGTCAAGATGGAGCTTTGTGTTATCGAGAATATGATGTAATTGGCAGAAGTGCATATAGTTAGTTTTTTATTTCGAAAAGTTGAACCCGTTTTCTTCTGTCCATTTCTGAACTATGTTGATACTTATTTGCACTTAACGTTCAATAGAACGCATGTTCTTTGATCTATGGCAGAGCAAACAGTCGACAACATATAATGAGCAGTCGGTTCCTGGATGAAGGCGTTTCACTATGCTTTAATTTTAATGTTGGACAGGGTGACTGACAATATGCTGCCCTGAGTTACACCCATCTCATGAGGATAGTTTTCAGAAAGTGTGCTATCCACCTTAACTCTGAAGCTATTATATTTCATAAAATTGGAGATAAAGTTAGGTTGACGGCTCCTTCGACCTAGGTTGAATGGGCCATTAATTATACCGTACTTCTATGTGGCATCATAAGCTTTCTCCAAGTCGAAAAAGACGAAAACTATATGTTCTTTCTTGATGAAAACTTCTCTAATAAATGCTAAAAGTCTGACAAGATGGTATATTGTGTTTCTCTGGCGTCTGAATCCACATCGCACGTCAGTTAGTAGTTTGTTGGATTTGAGATACCAAGGTAGTCTATTGTTTATCATCCATTCCATGGTTTTGCGATTAAAGGTTGTTAATGATATGGGGTGGTCGCTTTAGTCCTTTCCAGGTTTGGGTACTGTATCACCATTTCTTCTCGCCAAAACTGCAGGAAGTAGCCATTTTCCCCAAATTGTATTGAAAATGTTTAGCAATATATTTAGAGCTGTGTCTGGTATGTAATTCAGAAGTTGATAATGGATATCATCTGGTCCTGCTGAAGTGTCATGGGCTGGATCAAGAGAGTCTTGTAATTCTATGAGAGTGAAAGGTTTATTGTAATCTTCAGCATTAGCAGATCTAAAATTTAGACATGTTAAAGGAACCTCTGCTCAGGTTTTTGACACGGCGGAAGTTTTCAGAATAATTCTCTAGTGAGACGTTGTTTTAATGTTTTGGCCAATGTAATCGAGATTTCTTGTACAGTTGTGATCATTTCATTCAATTTTTTAGAAATGCTTGATACAGCTGCTTTTATTTTTGCCAGTGATTTTTCATACCATATTCCATACTGATTTAATAGAAAAGCGAGAGTTCAAGCTAGAGACATAGGATCTCTATGTTTTCCTCTTGCTCTCTCTCTAATGCAACAATAAGCTCTAGCTTGGTATACCAGATTTTTAATTGTTGGATTGGTTTTTAAATGTTTAAGGATCGCATCTTAGCAAGCATTATCAAACTATGGTTTGTTGACACATTTAGGAATCGCCGACATTTTTGGTATTGTATCCACAGCAACATCCTGGAGTATCTTTGCAAATTGCGGTATTGGATCCACTAAGTTGTCAAAACGATCAGCTGTCAGATATGACTCGCTGAGGGATTGAAATGTTTCCCAATCAACCTTGTTCAATTTTCATCTCTGTCCGAGTCCTTGAGGTTTGGTAATATTACTTCTTAAATATATTGGAAAGTGGTCACTACCACATAGGTCATCACCAACTTTCAAAAAGAAGTCAAATAAAAGGGATGGACTGCAGATAGTCACATCTAAGGACGAGTAGGATCCCGAGCCAGGATGCAGATAGGTATAGGACTTGTCATTAAAAAGGCAAAGATTATATTTTGAAACAAAGTCTTATAACTTTTCCTTCTTTCTTTGATATCTTTACAGCCCCAAAGTGTATGGTGGCCATTAAAGTCCCCAAGCAAAAACAACTGTTCAATAAGATGGTAAAGGTGAGATTGATTGATTGGAGTGCTTGGAGGTAGATACATCAAACAAAGTGAAAAAGTTGTATGCAGGGACAAAACAATCGGCTACATCCAATAAAATAGTATTGAGAGCAATTTGGTTGTTGGTTTTATTATTTATGATAATGGATGATCCTCCAGCAGCCTTATTGGTATTTCTTGAAAAACTGCTGTATGTGGTGAAGTTTCTAAGATTAACTCTATCGTTTTCCTTTTTTGACAAAGTCTCCTGAAGGTAGACAGCTAATGGATGAAGTTCTTTAAGTAGAAGACTGATTTCATCAATATTTGCTTTTAATCCTCGGCAATTCCATTGTATTATGGTGTCAGACATATTTATGAATGTGGTGAAAGGACGGGACTTCTGGGAGGTTTCCCCAGTGCTATATCAGGGGGTTGTTCAGTGTCCATACTCTTTAGACTCCCAAATTTATTAAACAATTTGATAGGATCGTCAGATCCTTTGGGGAGTCGCATAGATTCTTTAATCCCTTCTATATGTTGTTTAAAGCCTACATTTCCACTGGCGACAGCGGTCTACTGCTAGTTTGGTGGGCTGGCTTCTCTGGAGTAGAGTTCGGAATCTTCTGTGTCACTCTGATTCTATGTCCACTGGGACCAGTGGTTTGCTACTTTTTTGTGGGCTGGATTTAGGTGGTTTCTTTTTTGTAGACTGTCACAATGAATATTTCTTTGATGGCCTTAAAACTATAAATATGGCTTCACCTTCCGGTCATGTAATGTCTGTCTGGGTGCAGACAGTATTTGCGGAAGTTTTTTTTTTCTTCACTTTAGCCGAATTGGCATAGGTTTTGCCAGCTGTGTTCAGTGGAGTTGTTGCTTCCACACATTTCCTGGCCTCAGTAAAGCTCATGCTTTTCTCATATTTCACGCGTTGGATCACCTTCTTGAGTTTCCATTTAAGGTAGTCTCTGGGGTACGAGAAATATTCCCCCTGGCAATTTGAACAAGAGACTTTCTCTGTGCAGGATGATTAATCGTGACCATCCTTCCTGCATCTGGGGCAGACTGTTTTTCTCTTGCAGCCATCTTTGTGTTGCCATATTTCTGGCAGTTAAAACACCGCAAAAGATTAAGCATGAAAGGGTCAACATAGATATTTAAGAACCCGGTTTTGATTAATGTAGGCAAAGTGGCGCAGTTGAATATTACGGCAAATGTTGATTAGCTTCCCTTGTGTCACGTTCTGAGAGCTGAGATTTTCAAGCATCTCAGTCTTACTGGAGCCATCTAAATCTCTATATCGAACAACACCTCATTACTAGTTGAGAGATTTCTGGAAAAATACCCTAATGGATATCACCACGCATTGCTTAAAGGGAAACAGATTGTCCGAGTCAGCTTTGCAGCTGTACTCTATGAGTAGTTGGCCTGAACTAAATATTTTTACACTTCTTGGCTCTCTATACAAGCTGTGAAGTGCTTTAGCTATCACAAAAGGTGACAGCTTTGTTAGTTTTGATTCTGATCACTGGATTTAATGATGAAAAATTTTGGACAATTTCCACGACTCGAACGAGTTTCCTCATCCGAGTCGCTGGTTAAATTATTCCCGGTCCTTTTGAGAGTAGGTCTCAAACTATTGCCTAAAGTTTTCGTTGGTCATCAGATAATGGCACACTAAGATATTCGTCACCTGTGCTGCCCACCCGCCTCGAAGCCACTAAAATGGGACAGAGATTTTCGCTAATTTATTGCATGTCTTATGTCAGGGCTACGCAGAGTGATATATTCGAGCAAAGGACAAACTTTACTCAATTGACCCCCGCCGTTGCCCTTAGAGGCTATGTCCTTCATAAGGTCTGAATAACAACACGCTTTTGCTTTAATCACAAAGGTGACCTTTGAACACTATACAAATAAGCGAAACTGAGAGTCTTTAACACAGCCCATTAAGCTTGGCGTAATTAAATGTCAAATATCAAGGTTGGTATGACTGAGACCAAGAACAATGGTTTTTGCATATTAACTTTAGTTGTAGACTATGTACAATGACCATACTTGGTGGATTCTTTGCTCTGAGTTAAGAAAGACACAATTTAATTTCATTTCTATGGCACATGCTTTATCCAAACTTTGTGGATGGTTTGCTCATGGAATGAAAAATAAATCTACCTTTTTGGTGCATTGGCTTATGCTGTCCAGAGTCAGCCATGCCCTTCTAACACCCATACAGAACTATTAAACACAGGCCAAGCGTATGATGTGCCATTCACTGTAAGCCTATTACTTCAGAGTTTCATTTAATCCATGTTTTCAAGAGCATGATCAGAGGGTTTCAGCCCGAGGGTTCAAAATCTTTCCCGAGTGCTTCAGCAAATGCTTGCACACAGAGGATATCGTCAATGGGACACCTAAAGTCAGCAGAAATCCACACTATGATCGGCAGAGCTGGGAAATACTTTAAACTCTTGTTGCTGACATATTCACCTTGGTCTGATTTCTGTATCAGTAATACACACAACGATAGCTTATCAAGCATCTTTGTCAAACCTGCATAATTTATGCAATATTTTGCATAAGCGGGAGCTCTGGATGTTGTGGTTGCCATAAAGCACGAATTTGAAGACCAACAAAAAAGAACTTATGATTAAAAGAAGACTCTACTCTAAGTATCATACTGTTAAATGTTATATATCATATATAGTCATATATAATGCATAAGCATAGTTTGGGAGTGTACAATGTAACAATTGATCTTATCATAACATTTAACAACTAAACATTTGCTCACTTCTCTACAGCTCCTCACTGGCAAAGTAGGTGCCATTTATTTTGGCGTGAGACCATCATGCTAATTGTTAATTTATTGTTTGATGTGCCCACATTAGGGGAAAAAGAAGACATAGCAGTCACTCTTCCACCGCCGCCAGCGGCAATGGTAGTGGCATCATCAACACTTTGCTTGGTTTGGGTTAAAGTTTTTCATTTCCATGTATTTCCCAACCCCTTAATGGATTCATTGCATACTTGGGATGAATCATTATAAGGCAAAGACAGTTCATTCTGTGACACACTCACTAGCCCCTTTGACCTTGGGGTCAAGGTCAGTCATAGAAAATGTGTGTTAAGGTTTTAGTTACTGTTTTTCATTTGCTTATATTTTCTAAAACCTCTGATGGATTTCATTCTTGAATGGGGTAAATCATTTTGAAGCCAAGACAATTCATTCTGAAGCATACTCCCTTGCCATTTTGATCTTAGGGGTCAAGGTTACAGTAAAAGAAAGTTTGTGTTAAATTTTTTATTAGAGTTGTTCATTCAGTTATATTTCCTAAACCCCTTGATGGATTTTGTTCACATTTCGGACGAATCATTATGAAGCTTAGACAATTCATTCAGTGACATGCTCACTCAGCCTTTTGACCTTGTGGGGTCATGGTCACGTGTTTTTCAACAATGCTTGTATGGTGGGCTCGATATGCAGGCCGTGTCTCCCTTGCTTACGTATATTCTTGTACTGATAGCATTCTTTTATCGGCACTTGTAACAACTTATTGTTACAAGATACACCACTAGAGACTTTATACTATAGTTATGTACCTAATAATAATAAATATAAGCTGTTACAAGCATCTGTGAATGATGCATATTCTTCCCCCGAGGTACCTTTTCTCTGCCTATGTTAAGAGACAATAAGTCACCAAATGAAATAAAATATCTCTTTCTTTCAACAGGTCTGGGTATTTAAAAGTGTTTCATGTTATTTTTCTTCATATTGTTAACTTTAATCTATTTCCATGGTTTTAGTCCAAGCCACCTCCTTGTAGTTGTCCAATACATTGACATGATTCATTTTCAGAAGTCTTACCTGTAGATGTGTTTCAGTCACCTGTCAATGAAAACATTCTCTATTAGCTACAGTATTTTCATTGTCTTTGAACGTAACTAGAATGAATTATCCTGAAACACTTAAAACATGTTCAGGATTAAATGTTAAGATGTTTTCAGACAGGAAGTCTATCAGTTTGTATCAGCTTTGAAGGTGCTCTTTTAGAGGTACATGGAGTATGGTTAAAAATGACAACTATTTATATGTAGGCTGTCTATGTAGTTATGTATTTAGACTCTTTATAGCATAAGCATTAAGACAGGTATTCTTTGTTACTGTGTCTTTTTATTGCGAGTCATTACATTCTTTTTTTTTCTTCAGATCTCTATTTACACAAATTATGATTGTTTCGGAGGAACATCTTCTGATAATGCTGTCTCCAACAAGAACTAAGTTTCACAATCAGCATATTTTAGACAAATGTAACCAATAAGCAGTTAATAAACCCAGTTTGTAATAGTTTTGGAGTTCGAAGAGCAGAACGTTATATATTCTGGTTTTCAAGCACTTTTGACGAACATCGAACAACATTGAGATCTTAACCATTAGTTCAAAAAAGAAAAGTCTGAATATTTATAACAATTATGTTCCCATTTAAAATACACAGGGGAGAATTTTTAGTGAAACTTTGTTCACAAAAGTGTGCATTATACTCTTACTTTGATGATCTGTACAAATGTATGTACAGATGAAAATGTATTCCTTATGCAAAACTACACAACAAATGACACCCAGGAAAATAAACGATTTCACGATATTAGAAAAACGTACTATTTTAATGTTAGTAATACCTTAGCTGCCACTATTATTAAGACCATTTATGTGAACACGTGGAAAGAAGCACTATGAAGAGAAAACATATCTACAAGTGATGGTTTTGCTAATTACCAGGGCTTGAGTTTCATATTTCTTTGTAGTGAAATTATCCTCTGTCTGTATCTATCAAATACTTTTTTTAATTTCGTGCGTTGTCGCACAACGAGTCACTTACCTTCCCTCCTCTACATAAGGGTATGGGACATTGCGGTAAGAATATGTAATCATTATTACGGGTTCTCAAAAAATTATCCATTCATAGTTTGCACAACAGTGTTTTCAATTGACGGTGTCCCGATATTATTGTGATTATTGTTATTAATGCAATAGAGTGGTCACAACACGGAATCTCATAATAGTTGGTTATTAGCAGAGACTCCATGCACCACAAATGTTTCACTAATGTTTTATAACATTACTATAACACAACAATGATGTTCTTGTGTTTGTAATTTGTAAACGGAATAAAACGAATGCATTCTGACATTCTTGTTTTTCAATGCAAATCAGTAGTAAAGAGTGAAAAAAGACTTTGACGCAACCCTTGTTGTTATTATAATTCATCTGTTATTTATTCATCAATACTAAAGTTTCTTGTTTTCACAACTTTTTTTTACAGATGTCTCAAACGGTTGGTAAGTGTGGGCATAGAGAAGGCCCATGCAACACTCATTCAACTTGTATATCATGCACAACATGTAAACGAATAGAGTGATGTCCCATTTGTTGTCTATGATCGGACGACATTTGGGGCCTTGCCGAAAGTTGACACACGTGTAAGAAGAGGAAGGAAGCACGTTCTTCTTCTTCTTCGGAATCAATTAGATCTCAAATTGTGCAAAACTTAGCTGGAATTGACTGCGTCTCCCCTAATAAAATAGGGAGAGACAGCATCTTCCAGGAGAGAAATACTGTTACTACCTGTGAGGTAGTAACAGATATTTCTCAAAGGATCGTGTGCGCTCCCCCGAAGAAAAAAAGGGAAGATCGGCACCCCTCGCAGATAAGATAGTGCGTTTTCTAAAAAGAAGGCAGCCTCTATCGTAAATAGCAATCATCTTGCTGGGTCCGAGTGCACCACCAACCCCCATCCCCACCCCGCCAAGTATAGGAAGGCGAGGAAGCAACGTCCCAAGATCAAGCACATTAATACCACAGTGGGGTTGTACTGAGCCCCTAATATGGAGATTCCCATAGTACCCGAGGTCATGCGAGGAGTAGATCACGCAACCCCAGGAGGGTTAGACGTCATTCTAACTCTTCTAGTTCTGAGGGAAGTTCCCTCAAATCTAGACCGCCATTGACTGTAAGTGACAGGTCATTGACCTTTTACTTATCACCGGGTACAGACAGAGCGGGTACCGGGTACCCGTCTTCACAACACGCCGAATCTAGGTGTAGAACCAGGGATATGTTTGAATACCCCCCCCCCCTTCCGCTACATTACCTATTTATCCAACCACAGGGACGTAGACTGCTTTTATGCACGCTCCTGGGATAGGAATTCGGACCGATGTCCCTTTCTTTCCCGTGTTCCCTTTTAATTATTTTGGTATGTGGAACTTCCCCCTTCAAGGAAGAGAACAACCTATACCACCATGGATGTCGTCTATGTGGACACTTGCATGTACGAGGGATGAGGTCCGACAACCATCACAAGTTCCGTAAGAAAGGTCATCAAAGAAGGAGAGGATTAGTCTCCTTCTCCTAAGAGGCCAAAGAGAGATAAGAAGAATTTCTCGCTCTCCTGACATGACACCCATTAAGGACAGTTCTGCTGCTCCCCGTGCAAAGTCACAGAATATATATGTCCCTACTTCCCGGCCTTCTCTGCAGTGGGATCGCTTGGGATTCATTTCTCCTGTTTCCCACCGAGCATTGTCGATTATCGTAGATTCCCAGGAATTTATCCAGGGGATAGGGTATACCCTCTCCTCTGAGGCTCTCTAAATCCCTCTCACCTAGCGTCACAAGTGGCTGAGGAGGAGGAGAGTTGGTCACTGGACATGGCTGTCATTGACCCTTAATATCAACCTCGAGCTATAAGTTTCATTCATCTGCCTGGCAAGTGACCCCTCCCCCATGCACCCAGAAGCTTCACAGGTGGGCATTTCAACGGATTCCTTTGCTTGCCTCTCGGTTAAATCCTTAGAGGCTATAGAGTCAAAGGCCAGGTAATTAGTGACCATATCTTTACATGCAGACCTGTTTTCAACAGCCTCCTTAAATTTACTGAAGGAAGAATCATAATCACCCATTGCCTTGTAACGACTGTTAGAGGATGTGGCTAAGACTTTGAGACGCGCATTGTCTACGGTGATGGCGTTGTCAGCGGAGCTTCTTCACCTCCGTCCAGATGTAGCTTTGGATTCTTCGAAGATTTTGCTAAAACAGCAAATATCTTCCGAGGGCTGCACCCCTGGATTCTAAGACCTTACTCGGCAGTCTCATTCCCACTATTGCTTTTCAGGATTTTAAGGACCAGCAACATAGGTCCCTTGCGCCGGTAAATGGCCTGCCAAAACCGGCAAATATCCGCACACAACCTGATCGAGCCATGGGTCAGCCACAGTTTCAACAAAACGTACGCAACCACAACAACAAAGTAGTCATCCCCCCTATACATCCACCCCACAAACGAGATGGAATAAGTGGAGAGGCAAGAGCAAGGCAAAGAAGTCTACTTTTGCCTCTCCTTTTCCCAAAAAGGCGAGGGTGGGGAGAAAGAGAGACCGTCTCTAGGGACACCTCACCTCTCCTGCAGTTCGTACCTCTTCCTTTAACACTCATGTTCGATTGGCCCTCTTTTCAGAGGCCGTGGGTCCTTTCTATAGTGAAAGAGGGTTAGCGTCTACGCTTCACAGATCTCCCTCCTCTCTCAAGGACACCCGTCTTCTTCCATTAATCACACGTATTAAAATTAAAGGAAGAAGTGCACACCCTTTTTCAGAAAGGCACAGTAGAGAGGGTTCAGAACATCCAGTCATCAGCTTTCTGCTCCTGGATATTTCTGGTCCCCAAAAAAGGCGGAAAACTGAGGCTTATTATAGATATTTCCCCCTAAACGAATTTCGGCTAGAGGAAAGTTTCAAGATGGAAACTGCAACTTCAGTTCGGAACGCTATCAAACCGGCCGACTAGGCAGTTTGCATCGATCTTCAGTATGCGTACTTCCACATCCCGCTATTTCCTCCGCACACAATTATTTCCGGTTTTCGATCGGACAGGAAGTATTTCACTTCCACGCCATGCCGTTCGGTCTAGCCTCAGCGCCCAGGGTCTTCACCAGAGTCATGGGAGTAATAGCTGTGCACTTGAGGTACTTGGGGATTCCGCTAATCCAGTATTTTGACGACTGGCTGCTATACAACAGCAACAAACAGTCCCTATAAAGTTACATGACCCGCTGTTGGTCCGTCGTGACTCAGTTAGGACTGATTCCAAACCTAGAGAAATCTAATCTCATTCCCTCTCAGGATTTCGTGTACATGTGAATGAATTTCTTTACCTCTCTAGGCCGGGTTCGTGTTTACCCAGAGAGGATACACAACATCATGGAACTTTTGAGGATCTTACAGACCAAGACTTCGTTGCTGGCTCGTCTGTATCTCTCTCTTCTGGGAACCTTGAATTCCGCAGCGGACCTGCTATCCCTATGGACACATAATTTACGTCCTCTTCCATTTCTCCTGTTGGCGGTTTGGAAACCCAACAAGGATGCACTGTCAGATCAAATTTCTCTAGGGTCGACGCTTCAGCACCACCTCAAGTGGTGGTACAATCAAGACATGCTTCTGAGGAGAGTTCCCCAGCATGCCCCTAGACCCACTACTATCTGTACACCGACGCGTCAGATTCAGGTTGAAGGGTGAGCTCATTTAGAGCCCGAAGGAGTACTTCTCCACGACCATAGGTCACAGGAAGACAGTCTCCTCCACATCAACAATTTAGAAATGAAAGCCGAGTTCTT
The DNA here is from genome assembly GCA_029931535.1 of Margaritifera margaritifera. Classification (NCBI taxonomy): domain Eukaryota; kingdom Metazoa; phylum Mollusca; class Bivalvia; order Unionida; family Margaritiferidae; genus Margaritifera; species Margaritifera margaritifera. The sequence goes on along the minus strand of JAQPZY010001477.1, from coordinate 1,626,348 downwards.
TACCCTAAGAGGATGCATAGAACATGTCAAAGTGCAGTTGCATCATGGTCTCCTCAGACAATGCGTCAGTGGGTTGTATACCTCAGACGACAAGGATGTACTTATGCTCCTTCTCTCTGCGTGGAATTCTGGAACATTCTACGTTGGCCATAATTAGAAGGGATTACACTTAGAGTTCGTCATATTCTAGGGGACAAAAACATTCTTGCCGACAGTCTGTCCAGAACAGGCAAGGTAGTCGTAACAGAATTGTCGCTACATCAAGCAGTTGCAAAGTCTCTGTTCATTCTATGGGAGACATTTCTAGTGGACTTGTTTGCAACAAAACTCAACAACAAGCTCCCATTTCATGTCTCCCCTGTCCCAGACCAAGCAGCCTGTGCAGTGGACGCCTTTAGCCTGAACTGGGATCGATTGTTCGCGTACGCATGCCTACCCTTCAGGTTGATTCCACAAGTACTGCACAAGATCAGGACATCCACAGCACGGATCATCCTGATGGCACCTCAGTGACCTCAAAGGTCATGGTTCAATGACCTCCTCGACCTATTGATCGATAAAGCAAGGATACTACCTCAGTGGGACAATCTTCTCTCTCAACACAGAGGTACTCTACTTCACACCAATCCTCAGATTCACCACCTTCATGCTTGGCTCATCTCAAGCGATCTATCCACCAGGAACAATTTGCAAGCACAGTTATCGACTGCATCATACAGGCCCGGCGACTTTCTACATCTAAGGTCTACGATGCAAGTGGAGAATCTTCTGTGATTGTTGCACTATGAAACGCGTTAATCCTTGCCGATCTCCTCTTGCTGCAGTAGCAGATTTTCTTCTCTTCCTCTTTGAGGAGAGATCTTGTTCAACCTCTCAATCAAAGGTTACAGGGCTGCCCTTTCGAACACACTTAAATTTTGCACAGGTCAGTCCATTGGTTCAGATCCTCGCTTGTCGGATCTTATTAAGTACTTCAAACTACCGACACCGGGGTCTTCCTGGTTTACACCAAGGTGGAACTTTTCATGTGTTTTGTGGGCACTGACAAAAACACATTATGAACCTTTGAGTGAGGCTTCTTTAGAAAATCTTACGCTTAAAACAATTTTCCTTCTGGCCGTTGCGTCAGCTTGGAGAAGAAGCGAACTATATGCTTTATCAATTAAGGAGGGATGTTTACTCTTCAATGGGAATTACGATTCAGTTTCCTTGTTATGTCAACCAGGTTGCCTTGCAAAAAAACAACTTCCATCAGTATTTCCATCCCCACTTGAAATCCCCAGTCTCAGTCACATCTGTGCTGTGGATGATCGAGATAGACTTCTTTGCCCAGTTAGGGCACTTGGATTCTATTTAGCTACTGCTAAAGGAAGAAGGAAGAGTAGGAAAAGACTTTTTCTCCTCTTAAAGGCGTCAGCTGATATTTCAGCATCCACTATCTTTCGATGGATATCGCTCATCATCAAGAGAGCGTATGCGTCTCTCACTGAAATAGACTTATCGTTCATAGGATAAAAGCCCATGAAGTCAGGGCTATCGCTACTTCCTGGGCATATAACAATCACTTTTCTTTAGATGATATTATGAAGGCTGCTTTTTGGCGCTCGCACACAACCTTCTCTTCGTATTACCTCCGGTCATTAGCAAACCAAATAAAGGTATATTCTCTCTGGGTCCGATAGTCGCTGCGCAATCAGCGACCCAGACTGCTGCTGCATAAACAGCAGTTGACTGCTTGGGCTGAAAGGTGGATAATTTTCCATCAGCCACCCTCCTTACTGACAAAATCAGCTTAGTAACAGTGACAGGTAAGTTATTACCGACATTAAAATGAAGTTTTTGGGGAGAGTAAAACTAATTTTAATTATGTAATACTTACCTGTCACTATTGGATCCCCTCCTCCCACCCCTTTCTGATGTCCTTCGTTAGCCAAACGTCCCAAAAAAGAACGAGGACGCGCTATAGTGCACGGGCCGATGACGCAGAACAGACTGGGTCGATGCACGTGTTCTAAGAATTCTCTAGAACAGAGAATTGGTACATCTAGTACGGACGAGGTATTTCCATTGCGAAAAGGTAAAGCTTAATAATAGTGATAGGTAAGTATTACATAATTAAAATTAGTTTTACTCCCCCAAAACACTACATTTTATTCAGCAGTTTTAGAATGAAGAAATTAAACAAAAATGTTTCTCTAGGTAGATTTAATTCCTTCTTTGGTTGAAATTCATCTTGCTATTATTAAGCATTTAATTGATTCTTTTCAGCAACATAAGATCAAAGGTGAAATATCTAACTACAACAGGTAGCACGGCCCTTGGACCAGCTCTGGCAATATGTGCTGGGATTATATCTGACATTCCTGGGTCAGAAGTCATTCTCTGTACAGATGGACGACCCAATTGTGGGATTGGAAAAGTTGAAAGTGGACATGCCACAGATTTTTACAGAAGGGTAAACATGCAATCCATATAATTTGTTATGCTCCCACTGCGATAGCAGAAAGAGAATATTGTTTTGTTGCTGTCCGTCCATACATCTGTAGATACATACATGTGCAGATCTGCATGTCCACGTGTCTATCCCAAATCTGTTTTAGTGCAATAGCACAACACTATATAACTTACAGCCATAACATTTTACACTTTATAATATTTATCAGTAGATGATCTTATTATATTTTCAGGTCATTACATTTATAGCAATTTTTCAAACTGTTTTCGTAAATATTTTTCAACTTTTTTATTTTTTTGACAAAAATCTTGTTTGCATGATTAAACAAAAACCACAGGAGTAGAGAAATTAAATTTGGTATCTATTTTTATTCATATGTACATGACCTGACTAGATTTTCATGCCATCATAGAAAAGCTTTCAATTTTTTTAAGTATTTACCTTTTTGAGACATTTTTGGATGAGGACATATGTGTTTTATGAATGGAAGACTTTGTGACATTGATTTATAGTGATATTTACTAAAAGATGAAAACAATTAAAAATAGAGACATTGTGTGAATTACTTGAATGTGAATGAGGTAAACACTAGTTTTCTGATCCGACTGACCATGGTTTTGAATATTGAACAAGTAATACATTTGACATTTACTTCTTTATGATCCAACATTATATTGAATGATGTTTTTGACATCTTTCATGGCAAAGAGCTAATTTTCTGGCCTCTATGTAAAACTTAAGAACCATGTGACCTCAGCTTTAGATAATGAAGTGTTAATTCCAGTGCAATATTTTAGAAGCAAGCCCACAATTCTTCCTCTTTTTCTATAAGTGGCTATGAAATGAAAGAGACGAATCTAGATTAAATGGCATTGTTTGTTTTCATGCTGAGACTAAAAGGATGAAAAAAAAGTTTAAGTAATGAAACGGCTTGTAAAGGCTAATAAGTTCAGAATGTGTCCTTGTTTCGTGGTGTAAAACAAATGAGAACATAAACTGAGACACCTGGATGAGACATCAATTACACTGGTTACAAGTAAACTTGCCTACTTTCCAAACTCTCCTTGTGTTAGATACTACTCAATTACAACAAACAGAATAATTAATTAGAAAAGAATGAAGAGATGCTATTGTGCATGGGTGTATGACATGGAGTCAGACTAGGTCGATGTGTAAGCTACACAATAGTGACAGGTAACTATAACATAATTAAAATTTGTTTTACCCCCCCCCCACCCCCCCCAACAAAAAATAAATAAATAAATAAATATTTTTAAAAAATATTTAAAACAAACAAAAAAAATATGTTTTAGTTTGCTATTAGTCTTATAAGTTTTGGCATCGGACTGCACAAACTGTTGTTTAGAGACAATAGCTTAGCCACAAAGCTGTATAAGCTTCGGTTTTGTATGTAAAATTAACACTTGGGAACATTGAGACTAAAAGGTTCTTTTGGTTTACAGCATAGAGGGGTTTTAGTTTACGGAGTTAAAGTTTATTACAATTATAAACAAAAAATTCAGGACCAGAAAATGATTCAGTTTCAAGGGAATGTTGGTTTACGAAGGTTTGGATACTGAGTGGTTTCAATGTAATTATTATGTGCTTTTATGCCTTTTTTAGAATGTAAATTTCAAGCAGTGCACATCGTTTATAGATGTGTACAACTGTTGCAGACTTTTATCCATCCCTTGTCCAGGAAATAGATGATGAGAAGATATGGGAACTGTAAGGAATAAGTCAGAACATTTCAGAGCCAGGCTATTATGTTGCAAATTTTTGTGTTTTAATGATCTTACATCCTCTAAAAGTTATCCTGATTCTGAGTGTTAGTCCATAAAGAATGTCTTTTATTACAGATTGGACAATATGCCAAAAGCAACAATACAGTTCTATCTGTTCTTGCTGTGAAAGGAGAACCAGTCGGGCTGCCAGTTGTGGTTCAATGTGCCAATGTATCAGGTGGCACAGTCAACATCCTTGACCCAATGGAAATGATGCGTCAGCTGCGACTCATTGCGCAGAATTACTCCGTGGCCACTGCAGTCGATGTGACATGCCTTATTCATCCAGATCTTGAGTTTGAGGAGCATGAGTATCAATCGGTAATAGCCTCTAAAAGTGCATATATATATAGAGAGAGAGAGAGAGAGAGAGAGAGAGAGAGAGAGAGAGAGAGAGAAATGAGAGTACTTTCCCTGCATCCAGCAGGCGAATGTATGATAATATGAAGTAAAATTGTATAAGGGGAAAGAATATTACCATATAGGTAAGAAAGTTTTTCCATTCGTCCCATACTGAAAATCAAACCTGGGTCTGCAGGTTATGGTACCCATAGCCTATTTAGTGATCAGGATTGAGAAAGTGTATGGTAACAAAACGTATAGGTTGGTAAACGAATCATTCTGGATAAGACGGCTAAACACTCCGTCTTCAACAGGACAAAATGCTATATGTAAATTGTATTTCAATTTCCACTGAAAGTAATATGTGGTATATGTTTTTTTTTTACGTAAGATTCTTTACGTAATGTCACCTTCCAGTTGCTTACATTAAGAATCCACTGATGAATGCAAATTAGACGAAACATATGGAAATTCAGAAAAACTTTGTTATGCAACCTTAATTAAAGGTCATCTCTATTAAACAATTACCTGTGCTAACAAGCCACAATATCATGATCCATAGTTATAAATTTGAGAGTGAGTGATCTAGTGTTAAGCAGTCACTTATCTTAAAAGGTCATTTTTTGTCCTTTCCAGAGGTGGCTAATTAACACAGATTTGACTATACTATATAGGTATGACCGTACATTTACTGAGAAAATAATCAACTTTAGAATATGGTTGAATTTTCCTTAATCTGAACTTAGGATAATTCTTCAGCTATTGTGAAACCTGGGCTAATCTCAGCTGCACTAAGTTCCTCAATTTTTCTTCCACCAATTGAGATTTTATAAATATCATCCTTATTACTTGTTTGATAAAATTTAATTTGTCACTGAATACTCAGCAACCATCAAGGATTAAAATAATTTATCATGGCTTAAATAAACGATTTCCAAAATACCAGGAGTAGCCTTCCCTGCCATACTCTTCTGTTAGCTTTGTTTACAAATAAGTTGCTTGTATTAATTGCACAAGGACCACAATTCACTTTGATAAGTCGCACAGAGGCTGTGTTGTTGGCTAGTTTGAGACTTGCATTTAGGTTGGAAATATTTTTTATTTATTTTCTAAGCAAGCGAGAGGCATATGAACTCATCCTTAATATAGTAATAAGTGATTGTATTTTTAAGATTACATTAAGTGCTGTTTGTGGTGTATTTGTCGAACATGGTGACTGGTTGGGTGCACATGCATTTTGTCATCTACATTGATGATTAAGGACCACGTGAACAAACAGGCTTGAATAAAATTGAAATTTTGTTGACTCAGTACATTTTAGGAAAGCATTTTTCATATAATGTTTCTCTATTTGAGATGGGCGGAACATCTTTGAGTCCTCTGCACCCCCACCATATTTTTGATCTTTACAGAGTAACCTGTGTAAAGGTGACCGTCAAAAAACAAAATTATTAGTAATCTCGTAAAAAATTAGATAAGAATTATTTTAAGTGAAAATTTATCATAATATCGATTGAAATAATCTCCCTAGTCATAGCTTAGATTGAACATAATTGATAGAAAAGGGGAATATGTGATTCCCCTGTTGTGATGCTAGTGGTGCTATGTAGAGTTGTCATTACTGGCCAGGAAAAGGCTTGTTGAGTACACCATTGATGATCATAAATAATGCATTTGCATACAATTTAAATTTTGTTGACTCGATACAGTTTATGAAAGCATTTTCAATATAATGTGTCTCTATGGGAAATGGGCAGAAAATTCTTGGATCCTCTCCACTCTCATCCTCTTTTCGATCTTACAGAGTTACTGGTGTAAGTGTGACTGTTAAATAGTAAAATTATTAGTAATATCATAACAAAATGACATTAGAATTACTTAGAGCATACATATAAACATTTATAATAAGATCCAGTGGTAATGGCTTCTTAATCAACATCTTAAAATTAACGGACTTGATAGGAAAGTGGTATATATGATTCCACTGTTGTAATGCAACTAATTTTAACACAATATTATATAAAAGTAAGTTTTAAGAAAGGATTATTAGCCAGAAGACAGGATTAGAATTAGATAAATAGATAAATTATTGCACAGGTATATGTGATATTTTTGCAACAAAGATAACAGAAGGCCCCTGTGTTCTTCTTTTCAAATATGTTTTTTTCCAAGTATGCATTTATAATCCCAATTTTGCACTATTTTCAAGTTAGGAAAAGCTTTTAGAATTTGTACCAATAATGAATAAGGTGTAAAGTAACAACAGGTGAAATTTATATTGAATCTTATTTTAAATTTTGAGTAAATTCCCAGTCTCAATCTTTTGAGTTCTGTGATTTCAAGGCCTGGCCTACTTGAGATTCTTGACAAATATGTATGCATGCAGTAGAAGGGCAATAAGGCCTTAGTAAATGAAATAGGCCCACTTGTGGTTTCTGACAACATTTGTTGTTGCGAAAAGTTTAGTAATACTTTGACATTCTGTGTTTAGGGTACAAGCAGACTGGTGAAGGAAATAGGTACAGCATTGAAAGAAACTCATTTGACATTCCGTTACAAAGTCAAAGATCCTGAAAAGAAATTTGAGGCTGATACAATTCCATTCCAGGTAATTTATTTAAAGCAATTATGGCTTTCATTAGCATGCTAATGTCTTGAGTGTTCTTTGTACATTTGATTATCATGTTTTTGCAGTGATAAATCTACTAGTCTAAGTCAAGTTGATTGTCAGTGCTTTTCTTTATTACTTGAACTCATTACCTTACATAACCATAATGTCCTATCTTTTGGACCCTAAAAGCTGTTTGTACAGTGTCAGCTGAATGCTAGTTTTTGATAGTTGAAAAAAGTTGCTTAATATTTCATTCATTTTGTTTCTCTGGATGCTTTCTCTATCTGGTGCCATTCATGGTCAAAACCTGACCCTGTCTTCAAAAAATCTTTTTTATCAAGACATTTGAGTCCATAAGCTCTGACAGTCTGTAACTTTAAAAACAATAAGGCTAGAATCAGAGAACTTTAGGCCCTCTACTCGATTTCAAATTTTTAAGACATAGGTGCAACCCTAAGTATCATGCTTTGGAGTTTTGAGCTTGAGTTTCTTGTTCAAAAGGTTTTGATAATACGGGACATGCTGAATTATATGTGTGACATAAGGAATTGCCTGTGAAGTCGGACAAAATATTCTGTGAGATTATATCAACTTCTGTGAGATTTTCTTATTTGAGTTCTTCAAGAGGCTACAAAATGTTTTGGGGTTCACTTTTATTATACATTAAAAAGTTAGAGATTGCATGGTATATATTAGTACAACAATGACTGAAGTTGGCCGTTTATTATAACGCACTACTGATGCACTTTTTGAGTTGCGGTGTTCGCATACACTTGCCAGGCATGTTTATTGTGTTTTAACATACATTGATGTTTGAACACACTCGTCTGGCATGTTTATTGTGTTTTGCATAGATTTAAGCACCAAAAGGCAATATAGTGGCTATAAATATATAAAGATATGAGCAGAAAAAGTTCAGCATAAAAAAAATAATTATGTGAGAAAATTAGCTCACAGAGAGACTGTGACATGGCTCAAACTTCTGCGAGATTTTTTCTCAGTCTGTGAAATATCATAAGTACGAATCTTGAGAAACCTAAAAAGATTACAAAGATTGTATTACTTTAAAGTCACAATCTCGCCAAAAACAAGTTTCGCACACTGCTAGCCAAACAATAGACAGCAAACTGACAAATTACGAAAATATATGAATGAAGTCATACATGCACAACTAGTTTGTTCTTTTGTTTTTGCAGTCTAAGCCGAATGAAATAAAGGGACAAATATAGGCAAGTGAGTGGTAAAACCCTGGGTAACATTTTTGATAAAATGAGATGCATCTTGTTAACCAATTTATCAATATTTGTTTGATGAATACTTCATTTTAAAATTTGAAATGCTAGAAAATTTAAAGTTTTGAAACATTAGGAATAGAAAAATTATTTTCTCATAAGGATTTTTTTCTCGCACTGCAAGGTTCAAATATCATACACCTTAAGGAACGGTATGAGACTTTTGCGGGTTTTGAGTAAAGTTCACCAGGTCACACATAACAGACAAGAGATGGAAGAGGTAAGTTACTTAGATTAGTTAGCATCCAGGGTCCCTACGTAATTATGTGACAAAAAGTTAAATTCCAACTCTACTTTTGCATTTTTTTTTTAAATTTCTGGAGTTTTTTTATGGTTTTCTTCCCAGGATTGGTTGTTGATATGTTGGTATGACTCTGGTGATTTGAAGGCCATCACCAATCATTTTATATAAAAAAAACCTTACCATTTAGTTTACCATGCAACTTCCAAAACTTGAAACAGTGTGATCCATCAGTTTTGTTCAAAAATTTTCAGTCGTTTCGAGTTCTCCAAGATCACAGAGAACTGAGAACTGAGCAAGTCATTCAAGTGATGCCGAATACTTGAGTGATTGATGCTTGGGTTTTCAGTTTTACTGTAATCTACAATTCGAACAAATGATAATAATACCAATTTTTATCAGTTCTTACACTTTGATAAAAGGTTATATGAATTAATGTTTACTCTGTTGATTGCGAGATTCCCATTATTCTACTAAAAAAATTCTACTGAAAATTAATTATAGATTATAGTGTTTGTACTGTTGGATATTGTGGGTGAGACTGGAGTACAACAGGGAGAACTTCTGATCTGCATGTACTTCATGGTGACACCACAATATCTAGCAGTACAAATATTATAATTTATTTATTATATACCACCATTGATTAAATAATAAATTGTATTTAATTTGCTTTCCATAAAGTTAAAGTGAATATAAATATGTTTGAAGAGAAATCTAGATCTAATTATTTTTTAATGAATTTGCTCATAAATATACACTGTGACATGAGGTGATTTTGCACACTGTTGAATCATAATAGACTGGCTATAATCCCACATCTTACAGCAACAAACTGTTTGGGTCCTATCTGAGCTTCACATCACCCAATAAGTAATTGACAATGACTAATAAGTAGAAAAATTACTAGATTATCCCATGCAATACATTTGCTTTAGAAGTTATGAGCTGGGTATGTAAAGTCGGTCTATAATAATTACTATTTTCCTGATACAATGTTTCTTTGATATTGATACATTACAAATATTCAGTATATTTATAGGGAGTTAGGCAGAACTTCCTTTTTTGATTCATTAAAAAAATTCCCTTGACACCTCAGATTAAAGCTACCCGAACACCAATTTTTGCTAGACAAGTTATTTGGTAATTATGTTTTCCAAATCATTTAAACATCCTGCAGTCCCAAAATATAATACAATGCTTGTGCGAAACCCCATTTCCTAATCTCTAGACTTCTCACAAATCATACGATTGAATGATTCCTCAGCGCTCTTTACTTTAGTGACAATAAGTCCTAACACCAGCCCCTCACACCATGTGATGTATGGCAGTGTGTCAGCACATATAAGACCTTAAAACAAACAGAAATGAAGTAAGGCCCTAATTAGCACCAACGAAAAAGGTAAATGCAACAAAACTAATGTTTATCATCACCTACCAGATATTATTTTGGGCACTAGTTCACTCGACCAAATGTGTCTGCTAAGTATATGGCTAGCACCAGTTGCTGTATGGAACCGGTTACCACACAACTGTTACTTATTCCTGACTCTGACTCTATGCAGTATTTTTAAACTAGCAGAGTAAAAAGTTAACACGAAAGATAACTAACAGTTTACACCTGTAGCGTAAAATAATTCTATACAGAACTAAGAATAAGTGTAGATCATGCAGTGACTGGTTCCGTGCTGCAACTATTGCATACCCTCTAAGTGTTGAATATTTTCCAGGCTTTACATCTGTTAACTGATAAAAAATTATACATTGTTAGAATCAAAAGAAAAACATAAAATAATGTTATAGGGTAAGATTTTTTACTAAATGATTTTATGAACGAAAGTATATTCTGTAAAATAAAAGTTGAAATGGGAAAAAATTAATAAAGAATGGATAATACTAAAAACTGAAGCTGCAGCAATTTTCACAATGGAAAGTTACACATTTCCAATGCATCAATTTATTAAATATATAAATGATTTCTTAATATTTACGGTAAATAACATCATTTATGCTTTTATAATAATTTGAATCAAAATATCCAACAACTACTCTCATTTTCAAAAGAAAATGTCGGTCAAGGATCCAAAATTTTCAGAAGACCTGCCTCAGATATATAATTACTCTAAAGTTAATATCGATGTTGCTATCTCCCGATGTGCGGGTACAGGCCTGCATATTGTGAGAATAATTTCTGAATAGAAATCTGAAGATATTATATGCCTCATTACATTTTGAAGTAAATAAGTTCTTTTTTGTTGTATTTAAATAGGAATTAAAACTTGTAATAATGCAATAATGCCTGCTTAAGGAATTTATTTTGGGGGACTTTTGTTTTCGAAAACCTCTCCAGAATTTTCTTTCGAATCTCCGGCATTTTTAAAGCTGATCTCCAGCATTTAATTTCTGATATTATAGCATGTATCCTGCACATCTCCTCAGGCCTAGCTACAACCCGTATACTGTGTTTGATGTAATATCTGCATATGCCATAATAAGTGTACACTTCTCTCTCCTCTATTTTATCAAAATGCATAAAAACTATTCTTTTTAATGCATACCTATCCTGATCTCAGGAAGTGAATTCTACAATCAGCCTAGAACACCAATATCTTGTGGGAACTTACCATGATTGCCTGATGCCTCATTACCACTTAACTTTGTGGGCTAAATTAGTCTCCAAAATAGACCTTACGTGTATTTTATTTGTCTCGACAACTTTGGAAAGAGAAGAAATCCCCAAAGCGGACAGCTCCGAATATATACAAAGGGAGCTAACTCTTCTTGTATATACATGCATGTAGTTCGGATGTAATCGTTGTGCTTGATCTTGATTTTTATTTTTGTTTGTGCTACTTCCCACAGGACACTTTGTGCAGTTATTATGAGCTTTAATCTCAAAAGATTTACCCAAATGATTTTTTAAGTACACAGTGAAAGTAGACATATTACGTCAAATATAGTACGTTGTTTTATTTGATACTGGAAGCAAATGTGATAACTTCTACCAGGCATTAACATCGTAATTATTAGAAACAGTGAGTTCAGCTTGCCACTCTTCTTTATATATAATATAATGTAGTTATATTGATACCAGGGTGTCAATGCCTCCATAGTGGGTATGTCTGCTGTACAAAAGGCTGCTAAAATGGCAGAAGCTGGGGATGCAGCTAAAGCCAAGGCTCACCTGTGAGTACAACTTTTCTACAAACTTCCAGAAGTATTTGTTTAATCTACCCCTAATGATTAATTGAAAGACTTTTGACAGTAAAAAGGACAGTATTCAAATGTAGCTATATTTTGTATAGGAAAACTAATTATTATTGTTATTGATGTTGTTGATGATGACGTTTTTGACACAGCTAACATAATTATGGTTTTGTTTGTCTCTTTTATACCATATCTAAGTCAGATCTGTACAATCTATCATATTGGTAAGAACCATTCACATTGCTCAAGCTACAGCTGACTTAACAAGAAGGGGCACGTTTTACCATAGGGACATATTTAAAACAAATGGGCAAACTTCGTCTAATACTCAGAAAATCCTTCTTAGTTCCAGTGAAATATTGCATTCTTGTTGTAATAACTAAGATCGGCAAACTTTATTTAATGCTCAGAAACATCCTTCCCTTCTTAGTTTCAAATGACATCTTGTCTTCTTCTTGTTAACAACGAAGATGGGCAAACTATGTTTTATGCTCAAAAACACCCTTCTCAGTTTCCAATAATATCTTGTCTTCTTGTTGTAAAAACAAAAAATATATTTACTTGTGCCAAATACGTGAAATGAACAGGAAAAATATGATAGAAAAATTATACAGTTTAAATAAGATAGTTCAGAGATTTTTTAAGACAATTGTGTAATGTTTGCTACAAAAGGAAAGTTTTCTGAAGACATGTCATCTTTTTTCTCGTAAATAAAAAACCAATCCACATTCAGTTTTGCATTATGCATTACATGAACATGAAATGATATTAGGATTGTTGGAAAATAATATCGTTTAAATGAATTACTTAAGTGATCTTGAAAGAGAGGTGGGGGAGATGAGCTATAGGATAAAGGGGATAGCACTGGGGCACATGGGAGGGCATTTGGAACAGAAGAGAGACCAATAAAGACAGATGGGGGAAAAGTTAGTGGCTGAGGGGAAATTGATTTCTCCACTCTTTCTAGCTGGAACACTCACCAGAGCTCTAATATACAAGGAATAACATCAGGGATAAAAAATTTAAAAAATGCAGAATTTATGGTCAGACTTATTAAATTGCTTAGATCAGAATATGAAGGGAAATAAAGAACGACACACTTCTTGACTGGCATAATTGAAATAATGTATATAAATTTACTACAGAGTGTCAGTTCAGAAGATGATGTGCCGAGGAGCTAAAACAGCTCAGCAGATTGAGGAGGTCTGTTCCTTCAATGTAGAAAACAAGGAACTGAGGGAAGAATTGAACCGGGCTTCGGAAAAGACGGTGAGAAAGAGTCATATTAGTTTCAATGCATTGAAACTTTATACAATTTAGGGCAATTATACAACAAGTTTTAACCATTTATCTCATGCGTTCTAATGTGTTCTCATACATTCAGACGTTGGCATGAGGCAGCCTTTGATTTGAGAGCTCAGAGAAAACCACCAACCTTAAATTGGTGACCATACAGCTTTGCATGTGTAGAAACCAAGATCGAACTGGGACCACAGATATGCAAATTATGCGTGTTACCTCAGCACAACCCATGTTGTTGTTTTGTCACTTGCCCGTTCCTCTCTATTAATATCTTGTACATCATCAATAGAAGGTGTGTTTTATATCATATTTGGGGCCCTTTCTTCAAGATGAAGGTCACAGGGTAGTATTTTCAGGATTCTTTTCAACTGCCTTTTCATTGCACATTTGGGGTCCTATCTTCAAGATCAAGGTTACAGGTTAATATTGTCTATGTATTTGGGTCAGTTTGAGTTTGAGTTGCTGGAAAGTGGAGAACTCAGAGAAAACCACCAACCTTAAATTGGTGACCATTTGGAATTGCACGTGCTGGAACAAAGATGGAAACTGGCACCACAGATTTACAAAGCAACTTTTTGCAGAGGGGTGGGGGAGGCAGTTGTTTGTTTATTACATATTTCTTTCCACTCTATCAGTGTAAAGCTGTTTGATATGATGGATGAAACTTGGCAGGCTTAGCTTATTTCTCTGATGATATGCACATGCTCCCTAAATTACCCCACTCCACTGTTGACTCAGAGGTAAACAAAAATGTCTTAAAATATTCTTAATGTTTTGTAAAAGAGTCAACATTTTTATCGTTTTGCATGTAACTATTTTACCTATATTGAAATCAGGAAGTGAAATACAGTTGTTAGATGTAAAGTACAAGAATGATAAATGTTAATTTCGAATGAGGGTTTAGTGTGTTTTCATCAAGATGAAGTAATAAAGCAACCCTCGGATGTACACAATAAGCTTTAAACATTGCTGACCAGCCAGCAATCTCCCTAATTAGATGATTAGAGACAATAAAACAAGTCATTTTATTTAATCGCCAACATCTAGTGTTTTACTTAATATGCCACATCTGGTGTTGATTTTATCCTTGTGTCATTTATATACACATTGCAATTTAAAATAGTGAAAAGATGGTCAACAGTGTAGCCTTTTATTTACAACTGATGTCTGGAAAGTAAATTGACATTGATAGATTATTACCAGTTGAGAAAGCAGTGATAACTGCCAAATGAAGGGTGGCACCAATGATGTCATGCTATGAACAGTCATTCTACAGGTCTTTACTGAAATTCAGTTGCGTTTTCCTCGTTTAGCATGTGGTCACTATTTAAAATCATAATTAAACTACTATTTTACATGTAATAAGCCAAAATGACTAATTTGATATGTTTAATAATTTGGGGGGGGGGGTATCTCAAATTTTACTGTAAGTTTTTGTGTTTAGCTCATTTGAGGGTCTATTGTGGGCAACCATGTTCCATTATTGTGATTGTGGTTGTGTGTGAGTGGTGATGATGTATGAAAATGCGAAGTGTATCACCTTGTTTTGCTTGGAAGTGTATTAAATTCTTCAAAGAAAACAGAGTTTATTTTCTTAATTTCAAGTTAGAATTTTCAATAATTTTCTATAGGCTTGTATGACTAGATAACTTATTCTCAATTGTATTATGTTGCTTTCGTGGGTCACATGCACTGACCCGCCCCCTTGGGATAATAAAACCCACTGTAACAGTTGCCTCACGATGCAATCTGATTCTCAATTTTGTGCATGAATTTAGATGTTGCTTGAAGCATTCCTTATATGGCAATATTTACATTTATCTGTTACTGACACAATCAAGTCACGGGATAAGGAATAAGTACTTTTAAGGAGCATTGTTCGATAAATGTTTTCTGTGCAGAAACTGTTAAAGTCCCTCTATTTTTGTGTACCTGTTGATTGCTGGGAAAAGGTCAGGATAATTTACAATTCAAAAAGGCATTAAGCAACCTGTTTATTAATTCTAGCAATCGATAGATGACGTATCTAAGCTTTATTCAAAGAATAGTCCAAAATTTCCTTTCTTTGAATCTGGAATGTCAGGTTAATAACCACAATTGCTAGGTGCAATGACTTTGAGAACACTGTTCTTTCATGGATAACATACAATCCTGTTCCAGCCAAGTGAAAAACATTTTAATAGAAGAAATGAAATAATCCCGGTTTGTGTGGTCCAGTACGATAAACTTGCATCAAGCAAACCACAAAAATAATTACTTTCCAATGCGTATACATTCAAAATAATATAAACTACACATGAATTGTGAGTATTTTTAAATGTTGGGTTATTTTTTTAAATATATATCTCAGGTGAAATCGAGTCTAAAATCCAAGACCGCCAAGTGTGCGGTTACGGACTTTAAGTACTAACCACAATGGAATATAAGACACTTCTTTCCTGACCTTGGCTTGAGAACTTGAAAGGATTTTTCTTTAAATAAAAGTGGTATTCTCTCTGAATGCTTTTAAGAACAAGATATTTCATTCGAAAAGTAAATAAAGTGTTTTAAAGGAATGGATCTCACTTTACTATCACTGCCTGTAACCTAATGGATAGTGAAGCGCAGTGCATGCAATACTCGACAGTGTGACTCTCTAAATATAAGTCCATCCATCAATTTCTGGAAACAATATTAGGTTGGCCCTATCATAATTAGAAGGTGTGTTATGTATTACATTAGGAGTCATGGCATTACGGTAAATATCACACGTAAATATTTTCAGATTTCCGTTAGATCTTTCCGCCATGTGACTTTATAGCTATATGAGATAAATGCATGAAAATTGTTATACTTATATCATTACTAGAAGGTGTGCTACCGATTTCATTTGGGGTCCTATTGGTCACATGTCAGTTTGTTCCCGTTTTCATCACACTTTTGTTTCTGCTTTATAAATTTACAACAGTTTGAGATAAATGAATGAAACTTCATACACTTACAATTATCATGACTTAAAGGTATGCTGCATATCACAGTTAGGCCCCTATCTTGAAGATTGTCACTCTTTCCTGTCTGCTCTACAACTTTCAAACTGTTTGAGCTAACTTGATTTAACTTGGTGTACTTATATATCATCACAAGAAAATGTGTTGTGCGCCACATTTGGGGTCATAGATTCAACTTAAATGTCACAGGTCAATATTCGTTGTTTTTTTTTTTTTGTTTCTCCTATATAACTCAAAAACTGTTTGAGGATAGGGATGAGCCATGCTACATTTCTGTTTCTCCACTGGATAGCATCTCTTCAATCTCAATATCACTGATAATTTTCTCCCCTTTTTGTTCTTTAATTATAATGTCCTTTGAGTTACAGCCATGACACTTTGTTACTTTCCATGCATGCCCATTAACTCTACTGCTATATCGTATAGGTCAAAGTCACAGTTCATAACTGTATAACATTTTGTGACTTCAACAAAACAGGCAGATGACAACAGATGACGGAATTTCCTCGCAATTACTGTAGTTTGTATTTACAGTAAATATTAGTTTAACATATTAGTTTTAAAACAGTGAAATCTGTTTAATACAAACATACAAGGACTAGAAAAAAAGCTTGGCCACAGTGAGCCAGAAATGATCTACTGGGTACTTATTGAGCCCCCCCTCCTTAGTAGCACTAGTTACTCAAATAAAGTGAGGGATATTTTCTTGTAGAAGTGTAGATACATATTTCAACAGCACCACTTAGTTTAAATAAAATGATTTCCAATTCCTATTCTAAAGGACTCAGACAAACAGTCGTTAGGTAGTTATCTTGAGATTGGTCAGTCCACTGGGATCACTGATAAGCTGTTATTGATTTGCCGTGCGGTTTTTTGTTTGTTTTTTTTTTTGGGGGGGTGGTGGTGGTGGATTAACCTGTCATATAAGCGAACATGATCTAAAGATCTTGAACCGTATGATCATGTTAGTATGTGTGCAAGTACATCCAAAAGAGGTGAAGGGCATTAGAGTGATCGCTAATCTGGATATATAAGTGTAAGAGTAACCATAACTCTCTCTAGTAATAATAATTGACAATTTATTGTTATAATCACAAGCAGACAGGAGTAACTCATCTGATGTTACATCACTTTGACAAATAGGCAGAAATGATTAATGCATATATATCATGTATATTTCAGACATTTTTAGTTTCCAAATGAAGATATCTGAGTGGGAACATGCCATTTTTAGATTAACCTGTAATTTGAAGCAAGGGAAGAGCTATTTCATTATATTTTACTACACTAAAGCAGTAGTATGTTAACATGAAGGCTGCATAAAGTTGATTGGACTATACTCTGGTAGATTGTATATCCCCGAGACAATCATCAGTTTGGTTGTTTGTATTTTTCATAAGTATCCTTGCACATGGGACATTTTAGTTTCATCATCATGGCTGGCTTCTTCAGGATAGCCTTGCATTATAATTTAGAAATTGTCAATACACAAAACTTTAACTCACACTCAAAATCCTAATGGTGTAGAGAATTATAAGGATCCATTCTGGTCCCTACAGATTTAACAAATTAAATGTAAAAAATGCTAACTCCTGACTGATGATTATTGTTATGATAAATAGTTGCTCTTTTAAATTAGAAACTTTTAGCAATGGAGGCACAGTGCATTGCATATTATGAAAAGACACATGCCCAAAGGAGCTTTAAATGCAGAAATGACAGCTTTTCTTGCTGTTTTAGAAGTTGTTGGTGAAAATAATTCTGAAATAATTTTATACAAATATATGCAATGCATCTAACGAAAATATATAATAAATGCTGATATGAAATCATTTGAAGAATATAAGGACATTCATTTCTGATAAAAATACAACCAAAATGTGTAAATCATGCACTTTTTCCATTTCATCAAGGTTTATCTTTTCGTCAAAATCCAAAATCTGCATTTGGCAGTAATTTGAAATATCTCTGCAAAATAAAGATTTTGGATTTTGGGGTCCAATAACAGCTCATAATACCTCGACGCCTTTGGAAGTTATACCTATAGTCTCTCCCTATTATTTTTTCTTCACTGGTATTTAGATATGCAAAAGGTAAGATAATCCCCAAATTATACAGTTTTTAAAAAAAAATTACATTTTGGAATAATTTCTTTGTAAAGATAATTCAAATTGAAATTTTGCATCTGATTATAAATGTTGTACTCAAGATGTCTGGGAGCTCATTATGTTTCTTTTAAAGTGACCTACAATGGTGCCAAAATAATGTCAAATGTTAAAAAATACCAAATACTATTTTGTATCCATTTGTGTTTTTCAGAACTTTGTTGTGGATGATGTTAAATTCCAAATGAAGACATTGGAGTGGGAACATGCCATTTTTAGATTAACCTGTAGTTTTAAGCAAGGAAAGAGCTATTTCATATTTCCAAAACAATGTCAAATGTTAAAGGATACTAAAACATATTTTGTATCCATTTGTGTTTTTCAGAACTTTGTTGTGGACGATGACTTCTGCAGTACCATTTCGAGGAATGTACGGATGACCTATCCTGCAAGATACTCGGGATCCTCCTCCTCAGCTAAGTCTGACTTGGTTGTGAATAGGAGATCTTCTCATTCCGACGACTACAGAACCAAATATTATGACTATCATTGTTAAAACAATATCGCTGTTTTCAACCTACAGTGCTCCCTTTACATAATCCTGTTCATATAAGCCATAAAAGTGATGTGGGTAATGAGTGAGAGCCTTATACTGTGGGATATTCCAACAAGACTCTGTCATATTACTGCATAAGAACACAAAATCTGGGTATTTCTTCTTACAGTCAGAGTAACCTTGACCTTGGCCCTTTTAACCACGAAATGAATAGGCTTCTTCCTTACCATAGGTACAAGCCATAAGCAACGTTTTGGCCAGGTATGTGATGTAGAACTAATGTTGTTTGGAAACCATCTTTCTTCTTCCAGTCAGTGACATTAACATTTTGATCCCATAATCAATAGCCTTCTTACTTACCCCCATCATCGCACACCATGGGCAACAATACGTTATGTCCCTTTGTCACATGTGGCTGCCTGTGCTTATATTTCCTCGTTTCTCATGAATATGCATAAACCTGCTGAACCAATCACTGCGAAAGCGAGTACACTTTTCTCACCATTGGGATCCAACATGACCTATCACGCTGTTTGACTGAGCCAATCAAGGTTTCTCTTCCAAACACAATCAGGTATCGATCAATAAAACGGGCACTTTCATTGACGTGTGGGAGATTGTTACATTGTGTTGTTCATGACGTATATTTGTTTATGTTTACTCAAGAAAAGTGAGTAAATACCAGCACATGCAGCCAGGGGTAATAAAGGAGCATAGCGGACTGTTGCCTTTGGCTTGCGACGATGCCTTGAACCAAGTGCAAGCCATTCACCATGTTAAGTTGAGGCATGCCATGTAGAACTAATGTTATTGTTCTGAAACCTTTTTTTTTTCTTTCCTTCACAATGAGCTTTAGCCTTTTGACTCATAAACCAATTGTGTTCTTCCATAAGTGCAACAGATCCGCATAATTTGGTAACTGTAGATGGTGGAGAACTCGAGTTATTCAGCGGAAACCATTTTTCTTCTTTCAGTCAGAGTGATCTTAACCTTTGACCTTTTGAACCTCGACTCTATAGGGTTATTCCTTATTCTACTGCAAGCTACACACAGAGTTTATTACATGTATATGATGGAGAACTCGTGTGTTCCTTCTTTCAGTCACAGTGACCTTGATATTTGAACCCGATATCGATGGGGTTCTTCCTTACTCCAAGTACAAGCCATCCACAAAGTTTGGGAACTGTAGATGGTGTACCAAATTAGATGAAACCAATTAGTAACATACAGATGGACGGAAGGACAGATGGACAACATCATCACAGAATACGCTCTGTCTTATGGCCGGTGTATAAAAAACAAACAAACAACAAATTTCAAACAATTTAATGGAATCCATGATAAAATCTGCATTGCAGGAGCGGGGGAAATACAGCAAGGGACTTTATAGTGAAGGACCACTGTGCTACTGTGTCTGTAAGTCTTCAGATAGTACAACAACAGGTGTCATATGATTGTTGATATGCCTATACACGATTTTACCATATGACAGTGTCATGGGCACCGTTTCACAAAACAAAGTACGCCGAAGATTTTCTTAAGTTTTTACGTATGACTTTCATACGTGATTACGGGTGTTTCACTAACGAGAATTACAAACGTTTTTTCGTAAGTTTCCCTTACATTTTACCTAACTTTACGGCAAGTCCCAGGCAGGCTTAAGTGCAAAGTTTTTCCTAAGTATGTTTGTGGAGAGCGAGAATCAGAGAGAGGGTTATTTTGATAAGAATTCTTTCATGTTGACTCTGTGATTTTATGATAAAAAGAATACGTGTCAGCTATAACAAGAAAGTGATATAAAAGAGACTTGTGTGTTACTGAAGAATATTTAAAATGAAGTTTTTTTTATTTTTTTTTAAAATCTTGGTTGGTATTATCCACAACATTTGTACAATATTCAGTTCCAATTGGATATTGCACAAAATTTCATTTTGACACAATGATTCGATAGAGAGACTAATATACTATCCCCACTGGTCTGTAATGATTCTATAGTGAGATTAATAAACTATTCCCACTTGTTTATGCTCCTATTTCCATTGAAATCGCATATTTGTACAATAATTCCTCAAAGCTAAAAATATTGTGATTAAGAAACATTGCTGCATTTATCTAAACCTGAGCAAACTATTATTATAGCAAATTATAAGCTGTCTCTGTATACATCAGGTCAAAATTGACCATAGGGTGCACAGTGCATAGTACCAAAATTCGACTGAAATAATTTCAACCGAATATTAAAATAACGGTCAAAATTTACACAGATGCCTGTTCACTAGAGTACACAAAATTCGGGTAATACTCATTATCAAAATTCTAGTCAATCACTCAAACAGCAGCTGAAATTAACAGTCAAGCGAACAGATAAGATATAAAATTTGGTTACAACTTTAATCATATTTAAAGCTTAAATTACATTTTCTTCAGACCGCTATTTCGAGTTTGTAGCTGCCTGCATAAGAATTTGGTTCTTCCCTTTTCCTACATAATTATAATTTGCTTGACGTATTTACTAAACAGATTTGAATATTTTAGTACAAATCTATATATTGTCTCTTTTATAATTAAATTGTATTTTTTTTCAATCAGGATTTTTCAGACATCTCGAAACAGTAGCTCTGGACTCTTTCGTTTATTTCATACAGCCTTATGATGGCATTTGATCTTAATATGCAGTTTTTCTTCAAGTGTGCTGTTTACAAAGATAATATTAAAAATAAAAAACACAAAAGAAGAAAAAAGAAAAATGCAACTTGTATGACATCCAAGGGAACAGACTAATATCCTATCAATGGAAAGAATGTGCATACTTCGGAGTGTTTAAATGCTGTTCAAAATAGAAAATTGAAATGATTATCTTTTCATGGAACTTCAATGCCTCGAGTTCGATGATGCAGGAAGAGTATATGTGCCACTTTCACTTATTTATTTGTCTATTTATTGTTTCGGCTTTATTAAGATAAAAATGAGAATAAGCGAGACATTTTCTTTCCTTTGTTGACCTCAAGTGATTCTTGCTTAATCGTTTTAACAAAGTTTTCATTCAAAAAGTAGAAGTCCAAACAGTTCAAAAAATGTGTAAAATATAAATAATTAAATAAACAAACAAATTCATGGAATTTTCAGAAAATATAATCAGGTCATCTACATAAGAATAGAAATATGACTAGTAAATTTCATTTTTCTGCCTCAAGCGGTTTATGCTTAATCTTGCTAACAAGGTTCTGTTTTTTTCAACAATGACTAATTCCAAACAGCTTTGAACTGTGTAAAAAAAATTAAAGATTGCTGTAATGATCTGAAAATCTAATCAGGTCATCTACGTATGCATACAAAAATGCTATCAAAAATGCATTTGTATACTTTGAATGGTTCTTGCTCATTGTTGCTAACAAATCTTCTCGAGACAAAAAGACTTACAGAAGTACGGACGTACGTATGGGCTGGACCAAATCAATATGCCCTCACTGATTGACGTAGGCAAGTGAAGTTCGGTTGACTTGTTTATATACATATGTACCTGATTTGATCAGATTTCATTGTCATTTAGTTATTTTGATAACTTTCATCAATGGATGGCATAATAGTTGCTAAAGTTTAAGTCGTGTAGTAAACTGTTCAGAACTTGTAGACCATAGTGGATATAGTGCATACGAAGATAAAATGACTCGTGGTTAAAATGGATCTGAATCTAATAATTGTAGAGATGAACCTAATAGTTTATCGAATTTTATTTGTTTACATTAATGTATTATTACGTTAAAAAAATTTGGAATTTTTTGTTTGTTATATAGTTAAACGTTTAATCAGATATAGTGATTAACTTAACTTAATCCTGTGTTGAGAAAATTTATGAAGTGTGTGTGTGTGTGTGTGTGTGAGAGAGAGAGAGAGAGAGAACATTTTGAGAAGATCCCCAATCTAAAGAAATGAATCTACACCATGTCCCACTGAATACGATGATATTGTATTCCAAGGTTTGACGAACCTATAAACAGGGAGGAGGTGTTAAAGCACGAATGAATGGTGCATTTTTTTCAGATTTGGGTCTTACAATGCAAACAATTGAAGCAAAGGTGAAATTAAAACCCAATTAAAATGTTATTCTTAGTATTGCAATGAATATCAAATAAGTTCGGAAGGTTGTAGATGACGCAAAGGATTGCATAAACATCACATTTACCTTCACATATATAATAGTGGACTCTGCTGGTTTGTCGTACGTTCGTGTATTTGAAGGAAATACAAGTCTATAAATACAGTGAAGTGATTAGATAACCATTTTGATACAGATAAATAAAGAACTATGGCTAAGCCGTTTCCTTCAACAAGTAAGTTAAATTCTGTATATTCATCGAGTTCTAGCTCGACAATCTCTCTCTCTCTCTCTCTCACACACACACACTGGCCATTAGGCAGACAAGACAGCTGTCTAGGGCGGCAAAATTCAGGGTGCATCAGATTTTAAAGTATGAAAATCTGGCTTTGTTCAAAAATGTAGTCAGAAAAAAACCCTCTAGTTATATTTTTCCATTATTTAAGGGTGCAAAAGTTCTTTAAAGGCTCTGTTTTAAGGTTTTGTTTTGGCGGGGGGGGGGGGGGGGGCAACTCTGACAGTGCCTAGGGGCGGCAAAATCATAAATCCGTCACTGCACACACAGAAACCCTATCTTCTTTAATAAGAAATAATACACATATTTCATTCAGTATAGCCAATAGGTCAAGGCATTTTTATCCGATATTATTTTGGCTATTATGTAGTTATTGTTGTTCTTGTCATCGTCATCTTCATCGTATCCTTTGTGAGTATCTTGCAGGTACCCTATTACATTTTACCGAGCCTACCTCCCATAAAAAAGAGTGACTTACGCAAAAGGTTTTCTTAGACGTACGAAATTTTCCTATAGATATCTTTCTGAAACACACTTATTAAACAGCGTAAGATTTTTTTACACTTAAAACTTACGAAAATTCTGTGCGTAAACTTACGTTGCTTTGTGAGATGGGGCCCTGTTTCTGGTACGTGAAGCTATTTGGTTTTCTTTGTTCTTATTGTGCAGTCTTCTTTAAACGCTCGAATGGTATATTTTTCAAAGAATTCCTCAAACTTAGTCCTGTAAAGTCGTATAAATAAATGTTAATATGCTATTTCTGATAAATGTTTAGTCCTAAAACACAAAATGGCAGTCTAGAAGGATTTTATCCATTGTCATATTCAAGTGAATGACATTGATGACATAAAGGTAAAAGTATGTGTAACCTTTTGAAGGCTCAAGTGCCAAATTCCTTTAGACACTAAGAAGGCCCATGTGTCAAACTCCTTTAGACACTAAATCAATAATCCTAGAAAAAAGCCCAGTTAAGATCTAGGGCCCCTCAATTGAAGGCCCTTTGCCCAATTCCATTATACCCTAAATTAGTAGGTCTGGAAATAAGGCCCAATACAACATCCCCAATTTATGAAACAATGCTGTGGACATAGTAGACTCTTTCTGCATATGAAACTAGGTATTATTCTCTAAGGCACATATTTACTTCGGATATCTTTTGATACGAAACCCACCATCTACTTATTGACAAAACTTTTTAGGTTGGCCCCTTGGTCTTATCATGAGAGAAATACAGTAAAACGTACGTTAGAATCAGTTATCCAAACTTACCAGTGAGCATGAAATTGTTAGGGTGATAAGGATTTGTATGGATTAGAACTTGTTACCTAATTGTATTGTTATGCTATGAACTCTTGGAGAGATTGGACACAGAATGATGTGGTTGCGACTTCTGTCTCTTATTACATAATGAATCAGAAACATGCCCACAGTATTTCTATGTCCACTGCAAAGATCAGACTTCCTTACTTGCTGCAATTTTTCTTTAAGTTCTTGTAAGACAGCACTTTCATGGATTAGGATTATCGAATCTCTCACATTCAACGTATTAAACATACCCAGCTCGTATAAGCAACCAAACCACCCCTTTACTTTTTTGAAATTTTCGTATAATCGGCATCATTCACTGAGGATTTATTTGTCATTCAAAGATTCTGGTGGAAAATAGATTTTATTTATAGATTTCTTTATCAATTATTTTAACATATATATATATATATATATATATATATATATATATATGGTGAAGGATGCAGATCTTGCTTGTATATTGCATGTGGAGCAACTGACTCTGAAGTAATCGTGTTTGTCCAAATACATAAAGTGTAACCCCAGTGATTGACAGGTCATCCTTGTCCAAAAATCTGTAATGCTTTCGTTCGTGTACACTGCAAACATTGTTTCCACCATGTACTTGTATCAGATGTGCATAAGTTTGTATCCTCACTTTTATTTTCTCCCAAATCTGGAATAGCATCACTCCAGACATTTAACCTAATGAATATCTTAAATGAAAAAGTGACTCTTATTTAGTCAAGCTTAAGGATTAAACGTATGTGGATACATGCAAACATCGCACACAAATTGGACATTAATGAAAATCTGGTATGCACTATTACAACTGTCTTTGCTTTCACTGATAACTCGGATCACATTGCATTTGTACAAATGGATTCTTGCCGCCTTTTCCATAGGATTGTGTTTTTATTTTTTATTTTGTACATACACTAATTGTAATATCATAATGTTCACTAATGCTAATACCCCTATCCAACAGGAATTAACAGTGTTTTCAAACTGAATTTTAGTTTTCACAATATAAACAATATGTTGGAAGAACTAACTATGATCTTCATCCACACACTATTATCAAGCATTACAAACAGCTGCAAATTGTTAAATAGACAAAGTTAATAAAACAAATTAAAGGTAGATTGAGTTATCTATTAATCTTCTCTACATAGTACTATCATCAGCAGACATGGCTGAAACCGGAGGGGAGGGGATTTGATTTGGTTGGTTGGAGGTGTCTACAAGAACAAAAATTTACTACAAGTTTTAAGCCACAATTACTTTTCTAAGCATCATGGGTGTTTATTGTATTAAGGCGGACACAGCAGATTATGCCATTTAGCATTAAAATTGAAATACTACTAGAAATCCTCATCAAGATGTAATATGACGGTTACATTGGCTGTTATTACTGTACATTCATCATGGTGTAGGTGGAAGGGCAGTTCTGCACCTTTACCAAGCAACTTTGTGTGCATATAGCTATGAATAAACAAATCTTTGCTTTCTGAATCATACAAGTTGTTTCTTTTTCGTTCTATTTCCATGAGTAGTCGGTTAGAGAAAAAAAAAAAATTAAAAACAAAAAATTATATTACAGAATGAGTCCTGTTTAAGTTTGAAAAATTTATAAATTTTGCGTTGGAAATTCTTTCTTCTTTTAGGTTTTCAAAAATCGTTTTTAAGTTCATTTTATAGAACTTTTGCTTATTGCATAGGTACTTATTTTCATACCCAAAATTTAACGACTCCTCCTGGTGATATTTCAAAGTCCACACCTTACAAGTGTTTTCATAATAAGTTGCATGTTTGATTAAATCTGTAGATGGATTGTAACAAAGATAATTTCATTCATGACTGTACAATACAATAATGCTGCTTTGAGGAACCATGACAGTATACCGTGATATATGTGAGATCACCTTATACTGGAGTACATTCTTTGGAATAATATAATTTAATCAGTACAATGGTATCCATAACTATAACCATGTTGATATCAGGACCGTGTTTTACTGAGGTTAAATTGTTGTAGCAGAGACTGTTTTCCTGAGGTAACCATGTTATAGTAAAGATCGTGTTATACTGAGGTAGCCATATGTTATATCAGGTTAAATTGTTGTAGCAGAGACTGTTTTCCTGAGGTAACCATGTTATAGTAAAGATCGTGTTATACTGAGGTAGCCATATGTTATATCAGAGACCGTGTTATACTGAAGCACTTTATAGTGAGAGATCACTCTGCAACTTATTGACATATAGTAGAAGTGACAGTTTGCATTTTGCTTCAGTGCACATGTATGACGTGGGGAAAAATCAGATCTAAAAAAATTTACTCAAATCACACAGAATATTTTGCCAGATCTCACTGTCTGGTACGCCGAAAGGATCAAAGGTACGACGCATTATCGTAATCACATGTTGATTACCTGCTCACATTTCACGATTTCATTACAAATTTTAGTAGAGTTTTAATATTTTATCAACTCTGTTAAGGAAGCTTGTTGGAATAAGCATAGCATAAAAAACTATTTTACTTACACTTGTGAATTTTTGTGTATAGTATAAGTTATGTAGTAGAACTGGCTCCTCTTTCATAAACTTTTACTCGGCTCCAAATCTTACAATAAAAAATTTTGACCAATAAAAAAGTTGCATTTCTTGATTCCGAGTAAGGTTTCCAAGTTTGGAGCAACATTTATTAGTCAAATTGTTGAGTACAGCTTTATGATAGAGGAATCTGGTTAGATTTACAGTATTACTGTGAATTAGACAGAATGAAATAACTTTTCCAATTTGGAATGGTGCATGTTGGCCATATAGTAATCACTCTTCTAAATCTTTTAAGACAGTTGGTTATATTACACCCTATTGTCAGTACTAATAACATAATGGAACAGTTCACATGCACTTTGCAATTACCTTTCCAGTTTACGATGTCAAGCTTACAGTTAATATTTTGTGATATATCATTTTTCATCGTTATTGGAAAGTTACTTTTTGTTATGTTCTGATATTTTTTGTTTCGTTTTTATACCATCTTGTCTTTTTGCAAACTGTTTTCATGACTCGTAAATACTTATACTACCTTGTATATTTTGTTAATTTGATTTAATGTTGAAAAAAATCAATTTTATATGAGAGTACTTGTAAAAATCTGTATTACATTCGCTTTATACTTGCATAAATTAAAAAAATTATACTTGCATAAATTAAAAAAAGAAACAAATTATTGTTATTCTTAACTCTTGTTTTCTTTGCCAAATTTTTAATGACCTCTATCTGATGCATGTACTACCTACCTTTTCTCGAGTACACATGGCAGAGGGAATAAGATGGACAGTTTTATTTTTCTCCATCAATAACAAACACCAGTTTCCCATATTTAATAATTAACTAGAACTGTGTCAAGAGGACACAATACCCGTCCCCTTATGCACGTTGTTTTACTGGCATTTGAACGTAAGATTAGGTTTAGGTTTGGAAGTATTGGTGCTGACTGATACATAAAGCTGCCGCTGCCTCCACTGGCTGTTGTTGGCACCGGAAGTAACGTGCCCACCTTCCTTGCACAGGAAAAAGTGGGCAATTTGCTATGAAAAAATTAATTCAGGTCATTTCGCCTAAAATCAAATTCGCGCCCCAAATCATTTCGCGCAAAAGTCCTTTCGTCTTCCGCTCATCCCAATCAAATGCCAAGAATTTAATTTCAATTCAAATAATAAATTGAAAATATAAATGACAATTTGACCAATTAGAGCATAATGTTTCCATGTTTCTATAATCTTTTTAATTGTGTGATCTTGTATTGCGATTAATTGTCTCTATTACTGTCACTGTGAATGATTTAATACAGTTCTGGTCTATTCCTCATTGTCTCCAACAACATAATTTATGAAACATTATCGTTGAATGCTTATTATATGTAAGTGGCATTCTGTCACTAAGCAACAAGACCCCACAACTCTGGATCAGAATCTCGGAGAAAAAGCAACCACAACTCTAAATATAGGGGCGAAATGGCAAAGGACAAAACGACATGGGAGAACTTACTAGTAGAGTTTTTTCACAAAGTGTAAATCAACTTATTAAGTCCATTCACAATGTGTAATTTCTGAAATAATTGGAGGAATTCTCTCGGTGCTTTTGTGTATAAACAATTGTATCAAGATTTAAGACAATCCAATGAAAACTATACGAGAGCTGATAGAAACAAGGCAGGTACAATACTATGGGCGTCAAGTCATAGACAAAAATGTTCACAGTTCATTCCCCCTGAAAAATAAAGTAATATAATCATAACATATTTTCTGGAAAAAAAATTGATCAGCATTATAATGAGCATTGTGATTGAAAGAAATGTGTTATCTCAGCAATATGCAGATATTTTTCCATTAACCTACTTGAAAATAATGTGTTAAACCCATATCTGTCGTGTGGCTAATTGTGCTTACAAAGTAAATTTGAGGGAAATAGAGCTGTATTGGTCTTCTGCATAATCTTTTGGAATCAGTAATGTCTTTTAAAAGATATCAAACTTATAATAAATTAAATTCTGCCAAATCTCTCTAACTAAATATGCTTGCAAAACAGTATCACTAACATAAAAACATATAAATTTGGCATTATTTACACATTATTTGTAATATTTGTTTCCTATAAAGCATCAAAGTGAAGTGATCCGCCCAAGGACCCCTTGTCCTTCTTCTACAACCTACTTAAAGGGATGGCAAAATACAGTAAAAACTTCATAATATTTTGTGTAAAAATATTAGACACAAGAAAATGTTTGAAGATGATACAATGGTAGGGGTTGGGAGAATCCAGGTAGAGGGGGGAGGGACTTCAATTTACACTTTTCGGACTTGGATCTACGTTGCTTCACACGTCTTTATATCTTCTGTTCACACACACACACACACACACACACATATATATATATATATATATATAGATATATATATATATAGATATATATATATATATATATATATATATATATATATATATATATATATGTATGTATGTATATTAGCACAGTTGCTCTCATTGGTCGACAATCAAGCGATATATATATATATCCATATTTAGTGTCACCAAAAGTAAAACAATATATATTCCGAACCATTTTGGTTATTAGCTAAATATTTTAGCTGTTTCATAAGCATGAATGCAATAGTGAAAAGGTTGAAACTTATTTTAAACCAAGTTTATTAGAAAGGATGCGAAGATTTTTTTTACATTTTTCAGTTTATATATATATATATATATATATATATATATATATATATTCACGTTGCTACCTTTTTTTCTCTGTTGACCGTGTGTATGTTTACACGACTATGGTACATTTAAAAATGCTTTTTTTTCCCTTGTTACATATTTAATCGTTCTTAGAAATAGTGTGAAATACCATAACCCCATGTATTGACGTTAGTGAGCTAGGGTTGGGCCAACTTCGAGGTTTAATCTCCCATAGTCACGCATGCAAGTGTGACGCATGCCTTCAGTTAGTTTCCTGACAAGCAGACCGGTATGTTTTAAAAACACAATGGCATCCCGGATCCCGCAGTCGCTGGTCTGAATGGCCTCAGACCACAGTTAATTTTCCTATATAGTCTCTACATTTGTATGTCAGTACTGAACTTTCAACTGTGTCAAAATCCTAATAAATCATATGTTGATGTAAAGTATCTTCAAAGATGAACTCACGGTGAAGTTCTTGTCATAGGTTAACCGGCATTATTCTGAGTGGCTAGACTGTTAACAAAGCAACGTGCAATGGGTCACAGATTTCACTTCCGGATCAGCACCAATGCCTCATTACTCAATGTGAACTGTCACCAAAATACACACAGACAACCACACTATAATGCTCATATTCTAAACAATAACCAATTTCATTTAAATCAATAATAAGAATGCCGAAATCTAATGCATACGTCACCACCAAAATGAGAGAGGAAAAAATGATCTAAAAATAGACTGGGACTACATTCGTGGGTACTGCACCAGAAGTATTAATTGTGACCTGATTCCTGAATGAGAACCAGGCCTTGCGAGATCCCGTCCTATCCCAGAACCAATCTGAACACGGAGAATGTTACGAGGTGTTCCCGTTACCGAAACCATATGACTAATGAGCCGAACGCAGCGATGTAGCTCAGATTTCAGTGGAGAAAGTGACTCAAACATTGTTAGTGTCCTTTGTCAGATTTATAATATCAGTTTGATCAGTGGAAGTAGCTGAAATGTGGACAATATTTAAATAAAGGAATGTGGTTTTAAAAACGTTTACCTAACCTGTAAACTAAACATTATAGTAAACCAGTGCAAGCAATTTCTCTCCTTCCTTCATTAGAAAGGTTCATATATTTAATGTGTAAATGAGAGGGTTTTGTTTTATTTCCTTTGGGTAATAGGGTTACAAAATGACTCTAACCAATAATTATTTCGCTGGTCACGGTGTGCACCTTCAAGGCTTGGAAATTATGTATAAATTTCTGTATATGCTCAATTAAGTCATCGAAGACACTAGAAAGTGTGTGTGTGTGTGTGTGTGTGTGTGAAGAGAGAGATGGAGGCAGACATAAATAAAGAATGAGAGAGAGAGGAATACAAATAAGTGAGTGAAAAAAAAGAGATTTAACCACAAAAATCTGAAAAAAAGTCTCGGTCATGCAATGAATCATTTAGACAATATTCTCTCATGTAATATCTTTGATATCATATGGTGGAGAATTTTTTGACGCCCCACTCTAAGATATCGTGAGCGAAAAGTATGTTACTGTTAAGGTGGCCGTGGATGCTGCAGTCTGTGCATTTATTACCCGTTTTGTAGCATATGGATCTTCCGTCATAATGGCTGATATAAGGACGGATACTACAGAAGTACGGATTTTTTGCTATAATCGAAATCATATTGCTAAACTTACCATTTCGAATTTCTGCATTTAATGCCCATTTTTCTTTTAATATTTTTCTTATAATTGAAAATATTGCAACCTGATGGATTTTTCCTTTTTTATTTCTACCGATTCTTTATTGATTGTATCTGAGTTTAACATTCACGTGTTATATACAGTCTCTGATTTTATCTAAATGCGGAATTTCTTTCCTTATTGTAACTGTGGACTAAAAAAAAGTTTTGTGCCAAGTCTGTGGTGTCAACCTGTTTGATTCTGAATTTTCACATATTCAGGAGACAGACAGACAGACAGAGTTAAGAGCAGGTCTTCGTGCATCAGTTTGATATAAGCATTTTTAAAGAGACTAAATTATGATAAACTATTCAGAAAATACCAATAGTACACATTAGGCTGAATTTTCTTCTAAAGAAAGATGAACAAGATTTCCGATTGTAAAAGCTATTCAAATTTAATGTACAGTATTTACATAACCGTCCAATGTGTACGTATGAACTCAGTTTCACAGTCAACGATTTTCTATAATACATTTTCTGCTTTGAAATTATCTGTGATTTAGTGTGTATTTCCCCCAGGACATGTTTTAATTTCACAGGTTATGTGCATCGATTAGAAGTTTTGTCATACGTGCATAAATTGTAAAGTACTATAGATATACCATATGCCTAAGTGAGCAAACACTCGTAAGAATAGGAACAAATACCAGTGTGATTCTCCGAGTCACCTGTAATATAAAAATCTTCATATTCTTCCTATTTACACACATATCAAATTAATCATACCGAAGGTAAACAGGTGTGTGCATGAGACAGAGAGACAGACAGACAAACAGAGAGAGAGAGAGAGAGAGAGAGAGAGGTACAATAACTTTGGATTTGGGTTCTTATCTATAATTGAGGTGGGGAACAAATTATAGCTCTCTAACATGTTGTACATATATACAGATATAAAAGATATCAGACTGTAAAAGATATTAAAATGTAATGTTTTGTATTTCTCTACTGCATATTTATGAGCTCAGTTTCGCAGTCAGCGGTTTTCTTTAATGCATTTCCTTCTTTGATTCTATCCCTGTCTAATGCATATTTATGAATTCAATTTCACAATCAGCGATATCCTTTATAAATTTTTTTCTTTTATTCTATCCCGGTTGAAAAAATGATGTATTCACATTATTAGTATGTATTCCCGCTCTAAAACCTGTTTTAATTTCACATATTGTTTGCGAAGGTTGGAAGTCTTGTCATATGTGCATAAAATGTCAAGTATTATATATTCCGTGTGCCTACGTGAGAAAATACTCGTAAGAATAAGGAAAATACCAGCATATTAGGACGGCTGATTCTTCGAGTCACCTGCAATACGAAAATCTTCATATTTACACCCGTCTCAAAGAAATCATAATGAAGGTAAACAGCATAGGTGTGTGCATGAGAGAGAGAGAGAGAGAGAGAGAGAGAGAGAGAGAGAAAGAGGTTGGGGGTGGGGTGGGTGCCATAACTTGGGACTTTGGTTCTTAGATATATTCCCTGTGGGCGACAAATTATAACTCTCTAACATGTTTCATATAGATATGAAGATTTTCTATGTAGCTTCACTTCATATTAACACGTTTTCTCCTGTTGGATCCGGGGATACATCCCCTCTGTTTGGTATAGAATGGATCCGGGGATACATCCCCTCTGTTTGGTATAGAATTTGTAACTAACAGCAATTATTCGTGTATAACTAAACCTTTTCCAAAAGTAATCATGAAAAAGTCTGCATTTAGATTCACTCATCAAAGTTTCTAGTGTAACTTTGCTGCCAAGTTGACACAAGTGACCGATGAAATGGAGGGGATACAAATTAGGAGGGAAGTTGGTCAAGGTCTTAAAAGATATTTTGGTCTTAAAAGATATTTTGGAGTATGCATGATCTCCGTAACTATATCAGAATGTGGGCAAATATATTATCAAGATTTTTTGTGATACTGTCTGATAATATCGGAGAAAAAGGCATGACGGATGCACGCAATGATAAAACGGAGGTGAGATGGTTGAAGGAACGGAGGTTTTCAATACACCACTGTAGCCTCCTGAGGAAATAATCAATTATTACCACAAACAACATAACAAGTATTCCTTACTTACAGATAATATTTAGATTGAAAGAAGGTATCGGATTCTAAGACAAATTTCATATTTTTTTTCAAAACCCTTCCATGGTTGTTTAGTGACTGAGCAAGCGTGTTTTCTTGTTTGTATAATGGTACAATCATGTAGACTATTTGGACAGTCACGTATAAATGCTAATGGCTACAGTAGAAGTCTTACGAGTTACGACCAGAGTTTTTTTATTTTTTTTTTATTTATTTATTTATTTATTTTTTAAATCTGCTAATCATATCGGGTTTTAAAATGTGGAAACCTTATCATTTTGGTTCATGAATTAATTGCTGCTTGTCAATACAAGACGTATTAGTCTTAAAATGGTCTAGAACTTCGACCGACCGAGTCAAAACGAAACAAAACTATGTATTTCGCACCAATACGGCGACCAGATTTTCTCCAGTCAAAGGTCATCTATCCACCTCGTTCCACATCAACCCTTGGCACATGTAGCTACACAAAACAGTGTTTTGAACAATTGCCCTCTTGCGAATGAAAAGTTACTGTCTATAGCAAGCAAAACTGATTGAGTACTTGTTACTTGACCTGCTAAGTTTTCAATATGGTGACTTCTATGATGTCCACGTACCTTGACTTTAAAGAAAAACTATGTCTACCGAGGCTGCTATGATTATTCCAAACTATCTTCCTAGGTAATTGTAAACATTAATGTCATTGGATCAGTTTCTTTGAGTTGCATCCAATCAGATAGCAAAGCAGCAGATACTGTTTTGGCTGTCTACATATGCCCAGGTTTTTGTATCTAATGTTTATCAAAATTTATTTATAAGCACACTGATCATCCAATGAAATTTCTAATAATCCAAGTCGAGTATAAAAGTTTTTAAATGATCAGAGATTATTATCAAACTTCTTTTTTCACAAATAATGTTATATAACCCAGATCCTGGGATCAGATTTTGCATTCAACATGGAAATTTTATATGATTTTTAAAAACTAAAAACGAAAATAAAAATTTACTGATGAAACTTAACTAATGTTTTATCATAATATATTTATGGGGAATACGGTTATTCAAAATCAAGTTTCTATCATTTTTTGAAATTATTAGTGCGTATCCACATAATATGTAATACTGATTTAACATTTTGCAAGAAAGCTGCGGTATCGGGTTGTCATTCTAGTAATGCCAGTCGATGCGACTAGTTTTTTGAATTATAAGAAACATTTAACATGTTATTTTCATCAATAAAGTTTTGAAACCCGGATCAGGTTTTGCATCTAATTTTTTTCTGATTTTGTAAAAACAGAAGAAAAAAAGTGTGCTGTGTTTACTAACCTTAAAAGTCTAGTAAAGTTGGCTTTCTACTATCAAAAGAATAAAATGAACCTTTAAGCTGCCATAAACAGTTCTTAATATATTATTCAAGAAAATAAAATCTCAAATTAAGATAAATATTAAAATATGATCTTTATACCAGAAAATAGGAGTTGTGTAATTTGATACCCCTTATTACATAATGCTTATAGTTGAATATTTCATGCATGCACATTTGAATAGCTGACACACAGGAAATAAAGAAAAACATGAAGAAAAATAACTATTACAATCACTGCATTTTTCACTAATCTACATCTGTAATGTGAACATGATAAACATTCTTGAAATGCAACATTCATTCTTATCATCTCTAGACATTACATAAGTGTTAATTATTAACATTTAATGCGCTCAGAATGTCGCCCAAATTAGTATAGTACATACTTCGTGTCTAAGCTTGTTAGGACACAAAAATGCAAAAATTGATGTATTGGACCACTAATTATTTTATAGCAAGGGAACCAGTCCACTTGTGGGGGAACAAAACACAGAATACTATATATTTTGAGATGCACTAGTTAGCTAATAAATTGGTTCAATTTTTCCATGATTAATATATCAAGCTTCAATCCCTATATTATAGTCAAATACAAAATATTTTCTTTTGATATCCTTTGTTTTAGTTCATATTGACCAAATATCACATAAACTCCTGGTGCGAAGTTATGTTATTAGGTGCATACCAGAGCGTTGCCTGTTTAACAGTACGAGGCTCTAAAAAATGCAGCGGAACTCCTACTTTTTCAAGGCTGATTCCTTTGTTTTGGTTTTACAGCACAGCAGCACAAGATGATTATTTATTGCCAAGACAACTGGAGTCAAGTGATTTGCCCAAGGACATACCCTAGTAGCCGACCAAGGCTGATCTCACGGTAGGATTTGAACCCACACTCTTCTAGTCGTGAGTCTGGCACGCTAACCGCTTTGCCAACGCGACTCCTTGTTCAATGCTGAAAAAATGTCTCTCGGGCCATTTTGAGGAAAATGGTGGTGCTGCCTTATCCTGTTCATATGCACGATGGCTTCGGTAAGTTTAAATCTTATGTTGTCTGGTCGATGGTGGGTTGCAAGACTATGATACGATACATTTGAAATTAGACTCGTGTGCGGCCATTCGACCATGTACGAGTATAGACCCCAAGTGGGTGCGAAGGGATTAAGATGCATGCTGAGCACACTATTAAGTTACTTGTCAGATGAGTTGCCGAGCTGCAAACTCATCTGACACATTACTGAGCCCAAGAGCTCTGCTTGATTAGACAGTGTCTGGAGTGGCAAAGGCTGCACGGACTCGGCATGGAGGCGCGAAGCGGAACGGAAGACTGAAAAGCCAATAACGTACATGAGATCAAATTCTGCCCAGTTATCTAGACGGGCTGTCCCTAAAACTAAGTATGTGTTAACCACATGTTTAAGTATGTCAATCCTACTAGTTCCAAATTTCTTTATTTATTTCGTGTTCATTCAGGTATACATTTTGCGTACAAAGTGTAAATAATTTTCCAAAAATATTAACCAATCCATGAGTGCAAGTTACTCATTTCCATTTTATATCATGCACATTTGTTCTAAATTCAGTTTTATATTTTTGACGGTGGTTCGAAATTGGTTAAATTTGTGTTTTTAAAGTGTAATCGAAAGGGGTTTTAAAAAAATTCAAAAGGCAAGGCAATTTTGATCAGTCTGCCACGGAGATGTCTAGCGGCGATACTTCAGGCTCCCATGTTTCCTCCTCAGGCTTGCTGACTTCCCCAGCCGTCATATGCAGCAGTCCCAGGTGAAGTGGCTCAGCAGGTTAATCCCTCATCCACTTGCTTTCTTCCTCCAGTTTACTGCATCCCGTAACCGGTTTCCTCTAGGCGGTATTTTCTATTCCTGTGGTTGCCTCATTACGTCTATCTTCATTCTTGCTGCGTCGGGGTACTTCCCGATGGTAACCCCCAGTGGTTTATGATAGCACCGGTTCATATCGTTTGTACTCCTCGACTTCTGGTAGCGGGGCAGGTCAGTCTTCTCTGTGTTGTTCTGCCTCGTATATGCAGGTATGCTCCTGACTTCCTTGAAATACTCAACAAGTAGTAGACTGGTCATTACCTGCATGAGGCAGCCCGTAGACTCACATGTGGCCCCCTCCCCATCTCATCCAACAGCAGGTGCGGTGTGATGTTTCTCTAGCGTGATGTTTCTCATCTGACGGCTGGTTGCTGACTGAATGTGGTTGCAAGACTGGTAAAAACACTGTTTTATGTAGGGACGTGAAGGAAAACATCCCTCCAATTCGGTAGGTGGACGTGAAAGAAAACATTTCGTTTTTAACAATGATTGATCGAGAGAATGTGAAAGAGCATGTCAACACATTTTTGGGGGTAAGAAATAAACAAATCAACACCATTTTGTCTAAATGAACATTTTTAATAATAAGAAGAAGCGTCTCTAACTCAGACATGAATACAAACTGACAAATTAAACATGAACGTACTTACAAGGTTGACAATGTTGTGGAGTCAGACTAGACTTACAATGATCTAATACAATGTCATTTTGCCATCGATGCACACTGTACTAAAGAAAATAGATAGCCATAAGGTTCACAAAACCATCTTTCTATTGTATCATCATTTCTAGAGTATTTACAATCAAAACAAGGTAAAAAAATGTTCTAAGGAAAATCCAAGACTGCGATGATGAAGAAAATACACACATTATTGTCCACACACAATGGAATCTGATCCCTGTAATCTCACATTATTGAATTGAGTGGATACAACAGTTCTTCTCATAAAGTCAATGATGTCTTCCAGAGGAGGTCACCCATAACAATCAAAATATTCCACACTGTGGTCGTTGGGAAAGTAGACGGCTACCTAATGGGTTCCTGGTCGATGACTGTCATCTGTGTTGATGACATAGGCTTGAATATCTTTAGGTTTTCGACATGGAAGTTCATCTTTAGGACACACCACTACGTTTCAAGAAGCTTTGTACGAACTGTGGTTCAGAAGGTAATGAAGTTCACAGGTATCCAGTTTTTCTTTTTTTTTCACAGTTAATGATGAATCATTAGTTCACACAAGACTGTTTCCTTGAAAATATCTGTCAAGTAACTCGATGAACGGGTAGTGTCTGTACTTTGTTGCACAAAAGCTTCGATGCGTTTCGTCTCCAGAGAAGTCAGTGGAGGTAAGGAATGGTCATATCGTCTTCTGAAATCATCATCCAACATTTGTCATGTTGTTTCCGACTAGGA
This sequence comes from Margaritifera margaritifera, assembly GCA_029931535.1. Lineage (NCBI taxonomy): Eukaryota > Metazoa > Mollusca > Bivalvia > Unionida > Margaritiferidae > Margaritifera > Margaritifera margaritifera. The sequence goes on along the minus strand of JAQPZY010001477.1, from coordinate 1,588,119 downwards.
TGATCGATCTGACATCAGCAAAAGAGGAGACTAAATGTTCTTTTTGTTGTAGCTAACTTCACATCATGACTGCATTTTAATCTTCTTCTTCTTCACTTGTGGTCTGTGACTGATGTTGTTATTGTTCTAGATAGAAAACACCCTCTTTGCCTATCTCCATAGGTTCGTGTCCCATCTTTTTTTGTCTTCTAATAGTCTAGGATCACTTTTCTCAAACTGTTGATTTCCGGAATATTGTCAAATTCAGCATACAAGATGACGTTCACCGTGTTCGCCAGAGCTACTGCAGGCTGAAGGTGGCCCGATTTTATAGTGTGGAAATGTCCTTCGTAGTTGCCTTGGTCTGGACTGAAATCAAATCCCCACAAAACATATTCTCCTGCATGTGGCTGCTGCTGGTACCTAACCATCCTGTGGTTTCAAACAGTGTCAAGTAAAATCTCAAGTAATTTGTCTAGGCAAAGTTAGGTTCAAAAGGTCCGATTACACAATGTCTGGCCATCTCGGGTGACTTCTATCTTGGACACATTGAAATGTTGGAACTCGAAAGGATTTTGTTCGATGACTCCGTTGAGGGCTGCATTGCTGACGATGCCAGTGAGCAAACATTTTGGTAGCTTTCCTTGGAAAACATGATCGTCAATCTTGGATCGGAGTACTGAGGCAATGGTGAAGGTTTTCAATTCCACTCGTCGTATAGGATACTTGGCTCTCATTTTGCTCAGAGTTTGACTGATGTCGTTTCCCACTTTAGGTAAGACTTCCACAAGTTGCACATAAAGTCTGGCTTCTTTGATGTTCGTCTTGTACTCGTTAGCATAAGCCATCCAATGGAACATACTACTACCGTACTTAGGTTCAGTCTCAGGCGTTCATCCACTCCATTCAACAAATACTTGTCTTGCAACCACACGTCCTAATGCAAACGATCTATCATTTCTAAACTGCATTCTTGTTTGATTTTCTTTCGATGGCCGTTAATCCAACATTGTGAGCATCGTCATCCTCAGTCAACTCTGTGTTGTTGAACTTGTCCAAAGTGTCAGGTTTCCATATAACGGAGACATCCAAATGTGTGTTCTTGGCTTCTTTTCCATACGTCAAGAGATTTTCCAGGTATGTTCGGTAAGGGTAAGTGTCCATGCTGCTGTTGACTAGCTTGTTGTTCAAGTGCAATTCCATCTCGCTGAACAGCGAATGCCAGAAATCGCTGACGGGAGCTACTCTGGCATCGGCGCCTGGAGTAATGTTGTCCACTTTAAGTACTTTGACTTTCAGGTAAAAGTAACTGTTATTCCTTTGATTTCAAATTAGATAGGTGCTGAGGTAGTCAAAGATGACACAGGATGAAATTCTACCCACTCGGATTCTTGCATCATCATCATCGTTGGTGGCATGGCAAAACAGATCGAGTTCTACATTTGCAAGAATCTCGGTGCATCATTTTCAGTTAGTAATTAAAAACATCCAATTCTCAGACAGCTGCAGCTACCATTGCGATTTTTCTGTTTCTGACAAATCTGTTCGATCCATCAACAATGGTAATTCTTTTTTAAGTGTGACATCTCGGTGAGATTGGGATTAGGAGGTAAATGAGGTGTCCGTTGTATGTACCAACGATGGAGTTCCATCCATTGTTTGTATGGAACTAAAGTTACTTTTCGTCCTTCCATTAGATCCAAAAGTACGAGTGTGATGTCTTTCCAGAAAAGTTTGTCCTATTTATCTTCTTTTTCCACATCCCATTAGTCCTGATTAAAGACGTCCAGCAATCGATCCTAATAAAGGAGCAACCACTTTTAACAATGGTACTATCAGCATGAATTGAATATAAATCCTTCTCGCTGAAAGAACATGTTTTCTTTTGATTGATGGGTATTTTCTTTTTCACCATTTGGCGAAGAAGGTGACGATGTCGTCCTAATCGCTGTTTCTGTATCTTGGTCAAATGCACCGTTCCTTTCAAAACGTTCAAACAACATTCACACAAGGTATCGATGATTTCTTTTTTGTGCTTTTTTAACGATTTGTTTTTGCATCGGAGTATTGAATTTGGTCATTACTGACAAAACATCCCAATGTTTAGCTAAACAAGGACGGAGACCCTTTTTCTCCCTTTTTTGGATGAAGGTTTCTTTGGACGATAATGGTGTGAACTTCTTTGTGATATCTTTGTTTCTTTGTGGTAATTGAGTGGCATCGTCATACACATAAATGAGCCAAGGTGTTCCGAACTGTTTGGCTAACACTTGCACTTGAGATATGTCTCTTGGACTTTTAAACAACTCCACATAATGTGCATTGAGACTGATGGTGCGATGTGCTTCACTTTGTTAAAATAAATTTTGAACACTATAAATAATAATGGCATTACGATCATGTCCTTTTCGTGTAAAACAAAGTTTAATTTCTTCGTCTTCTCCTAACATATCATCAATGATGACGAGATGTGTTTGACTGAAGTCAGACACGATCCCATCGTCTTCACAAGGAATGCCTTCTACAAACGAAATGGATTCTTCTTGACTTTCTTGTAGTAACGAGTAAGATGATTGCCACTCGTTGTAACACCACACGATATGTTGTGGAGGACAATCGAACGTTTGACAAATTCAGTTTTGCCTGAACCACTTGGTCCAGCAATCAACACGTTAAAGAGATGGCGAAGAAACAGTGCTACCCAACTTTGACGATCTAACATTTTGTCAATCACTTCAAGAACGGAGGATGCAGCCATTACAATGGTGTTTAGAAATCTGAGATTTCATCAATGACACAAGACATTTTAAACATTTTATACACGAAAACACATAAGGCATAATGACTCCGTACACAAATAAGGCACAAATTAAAATCACCAAAGCTCCATATAAACAGGTAAATGTACAACATTCTTGATCTATCTGTGTCACATTTAATCTATGCAAACGCTCTGGCGTCCTAGACTCGGTGGAATTCATCTGCCCTAACCTTCTCATGGAATGTCATTTCCTCATTCTTTTCTAGTTGTACAATACAGTTATTACTCTCGTGGGCTCGTAGTATTTCTTCCTCTATTTAGGGTTCTTCTACCACCGTTTCCAATATAGGCTCTAATTCCACTTTCACTTCTGGCTTTTCCCTCATCGGCTCTAATTTAAATTCTTTTCTCTCAGCAGTCACACACAATGTCTTTGGCATAATTAGCTTCTCTTGTATCCAAGCATCGAAGCCAGGACTTTTCCAGTTATATACATCCTTCCAGTTGTAAATCTGTTGGTGTAACCAACTAGCTATACACACTTTTTGGTAAGTATGAAGAGTGGATAAAGTACGACAAATGTCTTCTTCACATAGAGGTAGCCAACTCATGTTCATCACTATTCTCAACACTTTTAACACAATGAGTTTTTCGTGCATAGATAAAATTTTGGTGGTCATGTCTTTGCTCCATGCTTTATTTCATTTTCATTTCTCCCGTAACCTTGCTGGTCGTAGGGGCGCCACTGATGACTTTGCGACAATCTCTCTCCATTTTGCCCTGTTCTCCACTGCTCTTTGGGACTTTGCAAAGGCCATGCCTGTCCACTCTTTGATATTGTCTTCCCATCTCTTCTTCTGTCTGCCTCGTTTTCTCTTTCCTCTCACTGTGCCCTGTAGGATTGTCTTTGACAGGCCAGTTGAGCGTGAGACGTGACCATACCATCTTAGTTTGCGTTTCTTTACAGTGGTGAGCAGATCTTCATAAGGTCCAATTGCACCTTGGATTTGAGTGCGCACTTCCGCATTAGAGACGTGGTCTAAGTATGAGATTTTCAGGATCCTTCGATAACATCTCATCTCTAAGGCATGGATTCTTCTCTCTAATTCTGCTGTTAGGGTCCATGTCTCACATGCATATAGGAATATGGACATGACAAGGGAGTGCATAAGCTTGATCTTGAACCCAATCGTGATGTTGCTGTCTTTCCAAATAGGCTTCAGCCTAGCCAGAGCAGCTGTTGTCTGTGCAATCCTGGAAAGAACCTCAGGTTTTTAACCTTCATCAGAGGCGATAGCACCTAGATACCTAGGCTCCATGTACTGTTCATAAAATGTCCACAACAAATCTGCTGGTAACATAACGCACGAAAAGTAGTCACTAACACACACACCACACGTCGTCCATAATTCAATGGAATAGTGTCGTCTTGTGGAATCAGTTCTTATAACAGTAGTTGATAATCCACTAAGTCTTGAACACTATCATTGACTTCCGTCCACCGAATTTGTTGCAACAGTGATGACAAAAGTCATAGCTTGGTAAGCTTTCTATCCTAGCAGAGTTTTGTGATTGTTGTAGTTTTTCCCGAGAATCAGTCTTCTTACACTGTGGAGATAGCAATAGTTTCAAAATCAAGAAATAATTTTGAATTTACGTATCATTTGAATCTTGACGAACTCTCTGTAAATGCGTTCTGGCAGCTCCAATGGTAGATTCTGCTTGTACTCTTTTAAACTAGTCATTCACAGGAATGCCTTTAGTTTTGATGAAATATTAACACGTTTGCCAAATGGAATCTGGTGGTAAAGGATATAGAATAAATTCAGTCATTAGTTCACCACACGTCAAAAGTCATGAAGGAGTTTCGTTATGAGGGGATACTTTTTTAAAAAGGTTTTTTTTTTGTGTGTATTCCTGTAAGTCTTTAACCTTTTCTTAGAGTTCATTCCATGGAATCCTGAGTATCACTGCAACTTTGTAGGCAGAAGTTGTGACATCCAAACTCTTACAGGAGTCAGGAAGTCGTTGATCAATGTCTGACCATTCAGATACCAATGGTTAAAACGTCTATTTCGTAAAGGATGCAATTGTTCTTTGCGTTTCACTTGAATCTGTACAAAGTCTCTGTAAATGCGTTCTCGCAGTTTCAAAGGTAAACTATGAATTATTTCTTATAAAGTATCCGATATCAGGATCATATTTGGAACAACCAATGGAAGGTAGTGACAGCATGGACACCATCTGGAATGCTCCAGGTAAGCTGAAACACTATTTTATCTCCTTCTCCCAAGTAGACAAATCCTGCTCTGGCTAAAGATTTAAGACTGGGTCCTTGTAGATATTTAGGTCATTTTCCATTGAACATGTGGAATTGACCAGCGAAATGACAATAGCCAGGCAAAGCTACAGGAAACGTATAGTCTTATTTCCTTGATTCGTGCTTTTTGACGAAATGGTGGTATCAAATGCGGTTATGAGTATGTAGATAACATAATTATATGTTTTCTTAATTTGGGGTAAATATACCATTTCTTGGAATGAAAATAATCGTTGTTTCATGACTTTTCCCAACATGTCAACATGCAATGATGAACTGGGAGGAGTATTGTAAATAATAATAAAAAAAAAAACACGTATATCTTACCAGACACTAGAGCTCTTTCTCAAAATCTTTTTCTTCATTCAAATCTGTTTTCTTTCACACACACACACACACAAAGGTGCATTAATACATGTACATATACTTGTATATATACTCCAACTACATGTAGGACAATCTTACTAGCTGTGGGAAGCGTATTTAAATTTTATATTACATTCTCAGGAACACTTGGATTGATAACAACGTATATTTTTTTGTTTTTCTAGTAATTATGAGAAGAAAAAAATGCAATTTTCAAAACGTGATTGGAATATCAGTTGAAAGCACTCATGACAATCTTTGAAAATAAAATAAACGAACAACGACAATATTCAAACCATAAAGTCATAGAAAACTCGTCAAATGCAATTACTCAGAATTGGATGTGACTTTTGTACAATAAATTATTTATCTCCATCTTAAGAAAAATCAAAGTACATTAGTGCATTGCAAATATGACTCATGAAAGGTGAAGGAAAAAGACGGCAAAGGTTAAGTAAGTTCTAGATGGAAAATGTTATAAAGGCGAATATAATGTCAGTTAGTGCTGAATTTCATTATGATGGGCTCAATTCATGCATTAAAAAAAAATTTATAATAAACTTACAATCTGGAGCCTGAATTTGTTGAGGTATAATCACCTCATATAGAGTAAGTCTTACAGTAACGGAACTATTTTATAATCATTCTTAAAGGTGAATAAAATGAACGAATAGAACCCTGATGCGAATTTTAATTTGACGAATGAAGTTTTACGATAAAGAGATGGTAACCTTATGTTATTGATTTTCACTTGAAGGTCTGAACGTAAAAGCCTTATAAGTTTCCAATCGACCCTTATCTTAACTATAGTTTATTTCCTGTCATTCTTTTTCTTTTTTTCAATGTTGAATGAAATAAACTTTTGAAAATGTGGATCTTATTTAATCAAATATAAGTGCAGAGGACAACAATTCCAATTTCACTAGTGCAGTAAGAAAGATGCAGGAAAAATGCCAAATTCAAATGTGTGTTCTTCTTACTGGGTAAAAATTCGGCTACTTACATTAAACTTGACTTGCAAACAATGATCTGCACAAAGCCATAACATTTGTACACAAAAAATAGAGTATGTTCTTGTATGTATAGTTCGGAAATGGTCTTTCCATTCGGATAAATTCATTTGGAAATAATTACTCTGTTCAAAAGGACAAAGTTGAAAATATTTATTGTTAATACGTTCATTCGAAAACAAAAGCGATATGCACTGTTTTCTTCAATTTGTTCGCTATATAATTTAGAAGTAACATTGATTTTTCTTTCAAATGTGATTTTTTAAAAACTGAAAAGTTATGCTGGGGCAATAGATACTATTAAAACTACAAGTAGCGGATTTAAAACGTGGAGGGTGAGGAGATGGTCAGTAGAAACTTTCCTCCCTTTTATCAGCTGGACATAGCACAATTCGGAGTGAAATATTTGACTATTACAAGCATAACGATTTAACCCTTTTCGAAACTGAACCACACGGATAGAATCCCAGCTCAGCTACTGACAAGTACAACTACTATTACTACAAGAACTGCTGCTACAGATGATGATATGATTTGCTATAGTTTTCTCCCCATCTCTGGACTTTTTTAATTGTTTAGACAGTCAATAATCTTATTATAAAAGCGATCCAATAAACATTTTCACATAATATGTTGTTTTTGACAGATATATATATATAATCACTATGCTAAGAACTATTTTAAAAAATGTAATAAGCATACAGAGAGACCAAAATTAGAAAAGAAAGCATTCAAATATTGGATCAAATGAGGCATAAATTATCTCATATAAAGGGCCACCTACCCACAAATCATGAGAAGGATTTATATGGAGATTAAAAAACATATTAAATATACAAGGGGGCACAACATGCAGTAATAATCTACTACCACATCAGTTATTGTTGCTGCTGCTGTTGATGATGATGACGATGATATTGATTATAATCCCAGTCCGCTATATTGCAAAAACAAGGAGAAAAAGAGTACATTTAGAAGTAACGCCAAAATGAAACATAATAGATCTAGACAGTTGTCTTCATCATGAATTGAACTGCATATTCACTTCCCAATGAGGTAATTAGTAGAAGATTTTCTGTCAATTTTACCTAGATGTTGGAACTAATGACAGTTGGTCCTATATAAGTTCACCAAAAAATTTCCAGTTTCATAAAGGCAAAATCAGTAAACAAATAAAGAATATATTCTTAAATATTATATTCTTAAAATATTATGAAAAGGGCCCACACGGAAGACACCATTTAAGAACGTATGTATCATTGTATTATTATTATTATTATTATTGTTGTTGTTGTTTATGTTCTTGTTGTTGTTATTATTGTTATTAACCACACTGATAATTAAGTTAAACCACAGGCCTTTGAAATTCTATCATTGTAGTAAGAAAAAGGAAAAACAAAAATCCTCTACAGATATATATATATATATATATATATATATATATATATATATATATATATATATATATATATATATATATATATAGATTTGAGATTAAAAAAAACAACACACGCTGATAAATTTGTGCGACTAGTTTCGCATTTACTATATGCTTCTTCAGGCACAAAATGTTTTTGAAAGAAAGTGATGACGTCTATAAAGTTATAAACAATTACGTCATTAACATAACGTCATGTTTTTGAAAGAAACGGATGACGTCTATATATTTATAAATAATTACGTAATTGACATAACATCATAAATGATATGCTTTATCATACAAATATCATATGTATAACGGGATCAGAATGATACATGAGTCTCTAATGAAACCTGAGAGTGAGATTATAATGTAGAGACTAACAGTCATACATACAACTACATATTTTTATATAAATATTATATGCATACATATATATACATATACATACACATACATACACATATATATATATATATACATGGCGCACGACTGAAGGAGGAGAACAACTGGCCGTTGGACGACGATACTTTTCTAAAGTACCATATATATATATATTCGTTTTTTCTCAGATATTTTGACTTGTTCTTACTAAAATTATAGAATTTCAAAGGCCTGTGGTTTAACTTAATTATCAGCATGCTTAACAACAACAACAATAATAATAATAATAATAATAATAATATAATCATGCGTACGTACGTTCCGGAATGGTGTCATCCGTACCTGATTCACTGATGCTTCGATGCGTGTATTAGGTATGGCTATTGGTTCCCAATGATGATGGTATATGGTTTCGACCACAGATAGTGCGTCATCTTTATCAGATTTGGATTTTTGGCAGATGCTTTTTGGGGGCTGTTTTTATTCTTTACATAGAAGATTAGTTCCATTGTTAGACTGTTTTCTTCAGGGGTACATAAAAAGATCAAATATAATAAATGAATACTGTACCCATCACATATCCCGTAAATTTAACAGAGTTGCCTACAGATAAAAATTAGCTCATCGCCCAGGGTGTGAAACAACCGACTTGTCTTCAGTTTTATTCGCTAAATGCTAACTGCTGAGCATGCGCAGCACTGCATCTAGTGAGTTGAGGTGTTTTGTTTCTAGTTAAAATAAATCTATACCCGCCAACAGAATTGGTGTAGATATATACAAGTTCTTCTTATTTATTGGTGCTTGCGTCCTCTAATGGTAGCCTCGAGTAACCACCTTTCGTTCACTTAATTTGGCATTCATATACATTAGTTCATAATGACCGTTTTTCCGAGCGTTAGTATGGTTAAATATTTCCGGAAGTATCGTACGACCATGGTTCGTGACACTCACTAAAAAGTCACGTGGCATATGACCGGAATGTGCCAGTTAGACCAAGGTATAGATATTATTAGTTTATAGTGTCTCCGTGTTTTTGAAATTATAATTTTTTTTTTTTTTTAAATGAATCATTTTTTTTCCGTTAATTCTATATGCAGTTTGTGCACTTACATTACTGATTGCGTGTTCTTTACCATATAAATACATGACTCAATAGACCGAGAGAGAGAGAGAGAGAGACAGACTGACATACTGAGAGACAGAGGGAGAGAGAAATTTAAAAATAGACTGGCGAATGAATACACATTTTATTATAATAGATTCAATGTAATTTGATGTAGAATATATGTTTATTATGAAATAATACTGAAACGAAAAAGTCCGTATTGAATATACATTTCGAGTGTAAATTTTTCTTACGTTGTATAAGAACCACACATGATTAAAACCAAATATTTACATTGGCTATCTAGTTGTATTAATTTCCAAAGTTGGTTTTTCTGTTCAAAATATGTAAACAAAGTCATCATGTGATCGGCGGCGCTATCTTTAGCATATAATAGCAAATTCAAGGCCAAAATGTCTGACATAAAAAAGGCATTAGTGAAAACAGATTTTCATTATGATTTTTTAAAATTACATGAAATTACCTTTTTGAATCTCATTTTGTTTGATTTTACTATATAATTAAATTCTGTCGCTCTTTAAGAACGCTGGTGACACAGCTGATGACGTCATTATCTAGCAACAAGCGCGTTAGATCGCGAGAAACATGGCGCACGATTGAAGGAGGAGAACGACAACTGGCCGTTGGACGACGATACTTTTCTAAAGTACCATTTTTGTTACCAGATCAGATATGCGCTCCTTAATTATTCGATTGACCTCAGCAAGTCATGAAAATATACAAAGTAATGGGGCCAAGTATTTGGAACTATTTTGTTACTCTTAACGTATAGATGTGTCCTCTGAGCTGGTTTGCGTAGGGATAATATCCAAAACTGGATAGTAAGTCGCCAGATACCAGAGGTGCTTACTTAGCGGCGAGGGTGCAGAGTGAAACTTTATGTAGCTACACAAACTTCATATAACGAGTGGATCAGGTTTCCGGGTACCAATTTACTTTTGGCCGAACGCTAGCAATCTATTTTTAGGTCTCCAACTGAACCAATAAAACTGCTAGTTATAAATAGCAATGACAGCAAGGGTATACGCAAACATGAATGCTCGGTTCCGGCAATGAAGTTGATTTTGATGTGGAATCGTTGACCTGGACACAGTAACTTTATTTTTTCTAAATTTGAGTTGTCATTTATAAGTAGGCTGATTGTTGTTGAATATGTGCACGTACAAGCATGGAAAAAATCAAGATCAAATTCAAAAATATCATTTGAAATAACATTATGTTCAAAGGCACTCCTTTCTGTCGGAAAAAAAGGAAATTATTGACAACATCCACTGCCCTTCTACCAATTAAAACGGTAGAAGGGAAGTGGGTGTTGTCAATAGTAACATTTTTTACTGATAGAAACGAATGCATTTAATTCCGTCTCTTTCTCTCTCTTTTTTACAGTACCTGTATTACGCCATAAGTTTGGGGGTGGGGTAGTAATCAACATTTCAACAGCTAAATGCTGCTTTGTTCTTGACAGAGCAACATGGAGTTTGGCAGTACGTTTACCTACATTGGAGGAAATGCTCATAGTGGTTCTGAGGAAGAGGAGGAAGTGGAGGTGCTAGATGAAGACAAAGATGATGATGTTAACATCCTGGCTGGCTTGGGTGCAGGTCTAGGGTGCAGCGAAGGAGGGGAGGTAATTCAAGCATAGCTGCTAATGTATTATTAAATATCTGTATATGCCATACATTTCCTGTTTTGTAAATTTATTGCATAAGAAACACGGGACTCATTAATATCAATAATATTTAGGTTGATTTTAAGGCTGCCTTTTTTCTGTCGTTATTTTACAATCTAGTTTTAATTACCATAACATAAGAGCAGATTCAAAGATTGTGATGAATAATTTGATAAATACATTCTTATAAACTATGTTTAAGTTTGATTTTAACAGTTTTAGCAATATTTTATAAGGATATTGTCAATATCTGGCGTAGACTTGTGTAGCCTTCTTCATCTTACAGTTATCACTCAATATTGTAAAATGTTAGGGGTTGTATAAAAGACCCACAGTACTAATTCAGCTCCCCTAGTAAACCTATAGAAACACCATGCTATTAAAAATTCAATAACTTTAAATTTCTGTATGCTCATGATCAAACCTAAGTATAGACCCATCCTTGATGCAATCATCTTTGTAGAGAAAACCATATAAGCTGCTGCATTTTGTTATCTATATGTGTTTGAAACGTGTTTCAATTCAGCACCTTACAAATCAGGTTGTAATATCAGTAATGGGTTTTCCAAAGTCAGGTCTGTAAAAGGACTCAAATTACATCTTGAAAACATTATCTCTAGTTCCTCAGTTACAGATAGGATAAGCTCTCAAAAGATTCGTTTTACTAAAATTTTACTTTTAATTATCAACCAATCATGGCCAGCCAAACTCGTATATACTCTATTTTTTCTTCACTCACTGGTTCCCATTCTTCCATATAATTAGTATTATGAGTCCTAAAACCATATAAGTTACATGTGCAGTAAATGAATGGTGTTTTAATGGCACATCAACACACAAAAGACAATATCTTGTAGATAGTATGAGTGTAAAGTGCCTTGCCGAGAGACACACATTGCAGTGGACCAATGGTGGTTTGAGCTGGACTTGAACCCACTGTTTGCAAGTTTTGTATACAAACCTTTGGCCACTTTGGCCCCATATTGTATATTACATGGTAGAAACCAAGATTTAATTTTGTGGAAAAATTGTACAGTTAGGTGTATTTTCCTATGATACGATCATGGAAACAACTACACTGGTACTCTTCTTAACGAAAACCAATGAAATATATACAGTCTATGGAGATGGGAAATATTTAATGAAGTTGGTGCATGTCAGCCTACCTGAAGAACTATTGGAATTTTTTTCTTGCATGTTAAGTACAGGTCAGAGAAAGGTATTACTTTCTGTTCTTGGCATCAGTGCAACGAGTTTATGTGAAAGTTTTTACATTAGACTCCATTTAACTTAAAAACTGTATGTTTTATGTACAGTCATAAGATCTTAAATCTTATGAGTGTCATTATCTTATTTCCAATCACAGAGATCAATAAAATAAGCCACTTTGCCCTGGTTTTCATGTGCAGTGAGTCATTTTGGATCGTACAGTGGCATAGCAGGCAAGACGTAATATTTTACTGTTTGATGCATCATATTGAGTAGAGATATTCATCTTGTATAGAGAGCAAACTAATTTAGACTTCCATTATTCAGACTGTCTACATAGAAACATCATATTTGATTGGGAAATTTAAAATACTTGTAAAAATCTGGCAGAATCTTTATCATGGAGGCTCAAACCATTTTCTAATTATCTGTTCCCATTTGGTAGCACAGATGTACAGCAAATCATCAATAATACCACATCATTTAGTCAAATACCTAGCATAACAGGAAGGACTTGCATGGTCCATGATTAACACATTCTCATGACTGTGATCTGGGAAAACTTGAAAATAGCAAAAGCTCCAAATAAAAATTTGGGTCAGCAGTTCAGTCTTTTGAATTTCTACTATATCATTAATATAATTTTTAAAACTTTTTGTTTTGATCTTTGTTTTTATTTATTGTACTGTTTTATATTGGCTTGCATGATGGTGCTAGCATTCTAGCATGCTTCTGTTTTTTCATGTAACCTCTGCAGTACTGTTTTTAAAGTGCAAAGTTTTACCAGCTAAGCAAGTTTTGATCTTAAGGTAGAAGTCTGCTCAATTAGCGGTGGGATTTATGACATCAATAAAAAAATTTAGAAATGCTTTTATAAACCTTACAGTAGTTTGCAGTATAGGTTATTTACAGAATCAAATACATATATGATATACTGTCATTCGTCCTAAAATCTGGATTCTCCAATTTCCCAGTCTCCATATTTCCAACATTTTTAATAATTTTTCTGTCCTACATACAATTTCCAGACACAAAGTACCCTTTTTTTTAGTGCTCATGGGAAACCAATTTAAGTTGAAAAGTAAATTAACTTATGTTGTACCCATACTAAACAACGTGATTGAATAGATGACTATCAGATGTAGAAACTGCTTTAATTATTATAGCCCGAGTTCCTCTGTCCCTCACAACTTTTTAAAATCTTTCTACTGGGTGATGGTTGATTTCTTCAAGGAATCACAATATTCTTGCCATTCTGTTGCCTTATCTAAAGAATTTCTAGTTATGAACTCGTATGCAGAGATGGCCAAAACCAGTACAAAATCTAGGGCTTAAAATTAACGCTAGTCCACTAATCAGAGGTCAGTTATTTTGCTGACTTGTCACAGAAATTGGAGCAGTGAACATTTCTGCAATTCCCTATCATAGCAGCATAAGAGTTTGACCTTTCATCAATTAAAAACAATCAAAAATTATGAAAAAATGAAATATCTGTATCTACACTATAAATATTTATAGATAGAGGTATTTCCTTTTTTCGTAACTTTTCATAATTTTTTACTGACAAAATGTCAAACACCTGTGATAGCAATTAACAAGTGGTCTTTTGTTAGAGGTATAAAATAAAACATGAGATGCCATTCCCTTTCATGGTTAATTGATCTGTTTATTGTGTTAACTGAATACCTACAAGCATCCTGCTCTTGACACGGTACAATAAATCCCATGGCAGAAATGGACAGTTGTTATTCCAAACATCAAGTAAAATTAGCTTGATTATTGTCAAAACAGTCTGCATGCACATGGAACTAGCTTGGTGTACTGGCCCCAAACACTGATTTTAATTTGGATGATATAAAAAAAGATATAGGGTATCATGTTAGTATTGGCCAATTGGAAAAGGTCAAATTGGCTGACTCAACAAATAATCCAAAATTATACTGAATAGCGTGTTTTAGTACTTATATCATTGTTGATAAACATTCAATGCACTGTGCAGTGAAAATTGGAAAGTATGTTTGTATGTAGTAGCATTTTTTGGCACCTCAGCAAAATTGTGGCCATATGGTGCCAACTAAAGGTGAAGTTCAAAAAATGACGGCGAAGATTTTGCAAGGTGCATCAGAAATTATAGATGATGACAAGAGAGCGTGATTGTAAAAATGATTAAGAGAAGAGCATAAGAAAGTACCAAAAATGCAGGAAAAATGCATACAATTGGCTTAAGTATGACCCAGGAAAGGATGTCCATTCTGCACTAAGTATTCAGAGAAATGCAAAAATGCTTTGAGTACTTCATTGTGATTTGTTGATGGGTGTAAAAACTTTCATAAATTGTCCCTGAAATCACACTAATGATGGTGCTCCTTAACTCATCAGAAATTAAGAATTAATACCCAATATATATCACCAAGCTGTGGTATGCTGCTGGACCAAGAAACAGAAGGTCAGAGACTAGGCCTTATGGATCTAGATCTGATGATGAATTGTATACAGAAAATGAATATGAACTTTAAACTTTCATCGAATCTTGTTTGTGAAATACAGTTGTTATTCCTTTGAGTTGATGTTAGTGAATAATAAATGTTGAATTAGAAATTGAAATGACTTCTATGTGATTTTTGCAAGATCAGTGAAATTTTGCAGACTCAGTAACAATTTAATTATGGTGATCTTGTGAGTAAGTGAACAAAATCCTAATTTCAAGCCATGCATACTACATTAGGAATCTAACTATTCTTCCTTTCCTATGTATAGTCCATTAGATTTCAAGACTGAGGCTCATCAGTTCTATCTACTATTGCCATTGTTATCACTTAACAGCCTTGAGGCAGCTGCTCCGGATTTTTGTGCCGTTTTTCATGATATGTGTTTGTTGTCTGTCTTTGTCTATGTTATTGTGTTCATCATGTATTGGCTGTTCTGTTGGAATGTGTTTCTTCATTTCCTTATTTTGGAAATGAGGACTATTAGACTTCTTCTCAGTCATCTTGCCCCACTGCTACAACTACCTTTGTTGTTGAACATACCGCCATCACGTGATACTCGCCAGTCCACCCGTTTATGCTATGATGGACCCTCATTAATTGCATTAATCCTTGGCTCTTCATACTAAACGACCTGGGACTATATTCATCATTACTTAAATGTAAATGGCAGAGAAAAAAGAAATGTTTCAAAGCCGGCTGGTGTAGAACAGGAAGAAAAATTCCAGTTATCTCCCTTTAGCCCTGTCCTTCACAGCAATTTAAAAAATTTGACCGTTAATTGATAACTTAATTCAAATTCCTCTTAAGTCGTCGACCTCTATGTCTGAACAACCACTGCGCATGGCATTATTCAGCACCCAATCAGTAGGACCACCGGAAATGTGCACAGAAATAGTTCATTTTATCAACGGTCAGGATATTGACATCTTTTTCCTGACAGAAACATGGCTAAAAACATCAGGCAATGAGCCCAAATGCGTGAATGTAACACCCCCCAGTTATTCAAAGAACTCCATATTCCACCGTCTTAACCACACTGCAACCTTCCATTTCGACCACACATCATTTGAACTGGTCCAAACCACACTCACAATGGAACAAAGGTCAGTCCATTTTTTTCTGCTTCTAACCCATTCCTTCTAGTCAGAAAAACAAGCGGACTGAATCTCTCTCTTTGGAGCAGTTTCCAAACCTCCTGGCGTATGGAAATTCGATAGGTGGCAACCTGATTATTCTTGGAGATTTCAACTTTCACTTTGACTGTCCTGGAAACCCATACGCATCAAAACTCCTAGATTCCATGCACATTTTCAACCTCAAACAGTCAGTTAGCCAACCCATCCATAAACATAGTCACATTTTAGACTGGATTCTTCATAGACTTGATGATAATATTCTACAGTCTTCCTTGGTGTTCCACGAACTTGTATCAGATCACCTCTGCATCATATGCCATCTTGACATATCAGTCCCTAACCCTCCATCTTTGTTTGCTACTAAGAGAAACCTCTGTATGGTAAATAGAACCCAACTAATGCATGACATCCAAGCAAACCTAACAACTTCGTTACCTCCTACAGCAGAACAACTTGATAACTGCTTGCGTTCTTTGCTTGATGAAGATGCCCCAGCAACCAAGTGCAGAGTATCAATTCAAAAGTGTTCTCCATGGTATAGTAGTGTTAGGGACCAGCTTTACACTGCTGAAAGAGAATGCTGTAAGGCTGAGATGCTTTGGCTTTCCACCAGCCTCACTATTCATAAGCAGATCTATGAAGCTGCTTAGAAGAATGTCACAAACATAGGTCATGCAGCGAAATCAGCCTACTACAGTACTAAGATCACTTAAAGTTCCAGCTGCAAAGAGCTCTTCGAGATTACTATCAAGCTATTGTCAAGAAACAAATGTACACCACTTCCAAATGACCTTCTCTCCAGTCGACCTTCCAGACCTGTTTACAAATTTCCTTCATGACAAAGTACACATCATTAGAGATAAGCTTGACAACACAATTTCAATTGACTCATTGTCACCATACAGTTGTGATACAGAATTTCAACAGCAACCTTTAACAGCATTTGAGCCTGTCTCTATGGATTTAGTACATAACAATCGTGGCGAAGAGTGCCCCAAAGTCATGTGAACTGGATCCGATTCCGACATCACTGTTGCTTGAGTGCTTAGATTCAATATTGCCTTCACTAACCAATGTTATTAATACTTCTCTCTCATCCAGTGAATTCCCATCATTTTTCAAAGCTGCCATTGTAAAGGCTCTGTTGAAGAAACCGATGCTTGATCATGCCGATTTAAAGACCTACCGCCCAGTTTGTAACCTCCCATTCATGTCAAAAATCTTAGAAAATGTTGTTCTATCCCAACTTGTATCTCATCTGAATTCAAATAGTCTTTTCAGTAATGTACAGTCAGCATATCGCCTTCGCCACAGTACTGAAACTACCCTTCTGAAAGTAGATAACGACCTTCTCTCTGCTTTGGATAGTGGAAAGATTACAGTCCTCACCCATCTTGACTTGTCTGCAGCATTTGACACAATAGACCATGATGTATTACTTCACTGTCTCCAGCATGTATTTGGCATTCATGATACAGCCTTACCATGGTTCAAGTCCTACTTAGTCAACAGGACACAAATTGTGTCAATAAATGGAAAACATTCCAGCCCAGTTAATATATGTTTTGGTGTTCCACAGGGTTCTGTTCTTGGACCCGTTCTTTTCATTCTATTCACTCAGACATCTCAAGTGTCATAGAACGTCATCCGGTGTCTCACCAATTGTACGATGATGACACCCAAATATACAAATCTAGCCACCCAACTGAAGTTTGTGCTACCATCCAAGGCATAGAGAGGTGCATTTCCAATGTGAAGTCATGGATGACATGTAACAAGCTGCCATTCTGATCACAACACAAAGACTTTCTCATTCACATCCTTTACCTCAAACAATAAATATCAGCAACACCAACATTAAATTCACACAGTCAGCACAAAACCTAGGTGTCATTCTCAACAGTACTCTCTCATTACACCAACATGTCATGAACATATGCAAGGCTGCATATCTGGAGCTGAGACGCATTGGCTCCATTCACAACTTTCTTTCAGTTGATGCCACTAAAATATTTGTGTGTTCCTTAGTACTTTCAAGACTGGACTATTTCAATTCACTTCTGTCTGGTTCATCTCAGTATCTATTACAGAAACTTCAAAAAGTTCAAAACACAGCTGCTTGGATCATCCTTAGAGTATCAACCAAGCACACCTTCCCCCTGATCTGTACCCTACACTGGCTACCCATTCAATCCAGAATCAAACACAAAATGTGTTCTCTATGCTACATTTTCGTTGACTGGCTTAAGTCAAAAATACCTATCTGACCTCACCCATGTGTACACCCCAGCAAGATACTTACGCTCCTCTTCCGATACTCATATTCTCATTATTCCCACTATCAAAACGAAGTCGTATGGACAACTTTCTTTTGCATACCAGGGCCCAGCTACGTGGAATGAATTGAACTTTGACACAAGGACACTTTGATCTCATTCAAGAGTGCCCTTAAAACTCACCTATTTTAACTGCAAGAACAGAGTTAAGGACAATAATGTTTCCTTGCCCTAATTATTTTCAGCATTTTTTGTTTTCTAATTTCATGGTGTTTGTTTTTGTAATCATGTCTTTATATATATTTGTATGTGTTATCTAATATTTTAGTGTGCTTAGATTTTCTAAAGATTAGGTGCTGTACAAAGTCCTCATTATTATTATTATTATTATTTTGATTCTACATACAAATGTGCAAAAAAGGGGATGTTTCTTTTACCGAAAAAGATAACTCAGTTGGAAATGTCATCCTTGATGGGACTCTGTTCTCTAATTTCGGTACATTTATAGAAAGAAAATAAAAAACAAACACCAGAACTGAAACCAGTTTTCTTTATTTGTAAAAGAAAACTGAAAACATTATCATGTAAGTGTTCTTTATTTGCAAGCAAGGATATAATGCAACCTAGTTCACGTAGCCCACTCCTGACCAGCATTAACACTTGAATGTAATTCGTTGTTAATGTCTGGATATTTAGATTAATGACAGTATTTACCTCTATTAAATGAGATTTTAAGTTCAGCAAGTCATTTTACAACATACTGTAAAATGGTCTGTAAACAGTGTTACCCAATATACTTAGCAATGGTATAAAAAAGATGTTACTCAACATCAGGGATTTACAAATCCATTTGGCTAACTCCTGGGACAAGCTCAAATTGGGTTTGTGCAAGCTCAAGTTTTCAAGGTACTTAAGCCAAAAAATTGAGAGAGAGAGAGAGAGAGAAATGTGTCATGTTCTGTTCATAATTCTTTATGTTCT
Organism: Margaritifera margaritifera; assembly: GCA_029931535.1. Taxonomy (NCBI): domain Eukaryota; kingdom Metazoa; phylum Mollusca; class Bivalvia; order Unionida; family Margaritiferidae; genus Margaritifera; species Margaritifera margaritifera. Next base: position 1,568,993 of record JAQPZY010001477.1, on the reverse strand, counting down.
GCAAGTTTTATACCCTGTGATCTTGCCACAGTACATATATCAAAACCTTTATTTAGTGTTTATATTGACTGCATTCTTCTATTACATAAGTGGCCACAGTTTATTTAATCTATTGTATGTCATTTCCATCTTGTAGTCAATGTCAAGGTCAGTCTCACATTTTCTTGCACAGACATGATAATGGGAATATTTACTATTTAAAGCAAGTTTTGACAAATGAGGAATAAATATTTATATTTTAACTTACCAGTTACATTTTAATCACAATATTTGTACATATCCGAGATTTACCGACTTACAGATTCTAACTTAGCCTCAGGTTGTTTGTGGGCTTGCGGACTCTAAACAATCAGCTTGTCAAAGATTGTTTTGATGCATGTCGCAGATTTCAAGGTGAGAAGGTGTTAATTGTTAGCAATATAACTTGAAATTTCTTTGACAGGTATGTCTGGAAATGAAAAGGCACTCTTTAATGATTAACTACAAGGTGAAGTTTGTTCAAAGTGTGATTGATGTACCAAAAATGTAGCACCCACAAGCGGTGTTTATAATCTGTTGTTTACGTGATAATTACAGGAGACCAATACACACTTCCTGCTTGGCAAACAATGAAATGGATACAAATAAGTGTTCTCAATCTCAAAAGTCAGCTTGTCAAATATTTTGATGCATATTGCCGATTTCAATTTTGATTAGATGATAATTGTTAAGTAAATGGATAAAATAAGTGTTCAGAAATCTTTCAGTTGTGAGTATAACAAATCATTACAGTCTTGCTTTCAATATTGTTGATGTAGTTGATGAGATGAGTCTGCTGTCTTATCTAGGCATAAAAAGGAAATGTGATGAAGTGTCTAGCTCTAATGAACCTGTTTTAAAGAAAAATAACCAGTATGATGCAATGAAGCTGGCAAGAAAGTTCCAATCATTGTGGATTAATGAGTATTACTGGCTAGAATATTGTTATTGGTTGTTTAATTTTTCAGTTCAAGGTCTTTCACCTTAACATCTCTCTCTCTCTCTCTTAAAATGGTCTGAAAACGAGTGTTACTCAACATTCTTTACAATGGTCTGAAAAGATTGTTAGGGCTTTATAAATTTTATAAAAGTCTGCTTGCTCAGTCTGACTGGAAAATTTAACCTGCTGTTAAGAGACTTTAATTTGCCCCCAAAATATGATAGCATAATAAAATAGCTAAAGTTAAAACATTAGGTAAAAAAAATATGTTTTAAGGAAATCACATTCCATTTATTTTACAAATGAAGAACTTTTGTTTTGATTTTATTTTTGTTTGCACCTTAAAACCATATGCCAATAATTAAAATTATCAGAAAAGATATATCTATATAATACTTGTGGATAGATATGTAGATGAGAAGAAAAGGAAGGGTTAGAATGCATATATAGTTTTTAAAAGAGTAGACAAACATATACATGTATATAGATTGACAGATAAATGGATAGATAGATAAATAGCTAGATTTTTAAAAAGAAGAGAGAGCAAACAAATTAAACAATTATTTTTCTCTGACACAGGTTCATTAGATTTGTTATTGGAAACTTTGTCAAGTTTCCTTTTCTTTGCCTAGATACAATAATGAAAGCTAGACTTTTGTAATGATTTATTTATACTCACAACTGAATGATTTGCAAACACTTATTGTATTTACTTACTTAACAATTATCATCTAGTCATGTTGAAATTGGCAACATGGATCAAAACAATAAGTATTTTCAGTCTCCTGTAATTATCATGTAAACAAGAGATGATAAACTCTGCTTGGGGACGCTAGATTAATCAGTAAATCATTCACACTTTTAAAGAAATCCAAGTGGGTAGACATTACTAATTAGTGCATTTATTTCCAAACACACCTGTCAAAGAAGTCTCACAAGTTATATTATTAACATTTATCACCTAGTCACCTTGAAATCAGTGACATCCATCAAAACAATCTATGACAAGCCAAGTTTTTAGAGTAGGCAAGCTCAGCACATATTGGAGTTCACGAAATGCCTATGGCTAGGTTAGGATTTGAATGTCACTGAATCCTGTATATATACTAATGTTTCAATTAAAATGTAACTGATTAGTTAAAATATCAGTGTTAATTCCCCATTTGTCAAAACTTGCTTCAAATAGTAAATATTAACATTATCATGTCTGTGTGAGAAAATGTGAGACTGACCTTGACACTGACTACCAAATGGAAATAATAGACTTTGCGAGTATATTGTTTAAAATAAGGGATAGATGAAAGAAACTGTGGACAGGTGAGTAACAGAAGATGTGGTACATATAAAGGCTAAATAAAGGTTCTGATATACGTACATACAGCAGTGAGATCGCAGAGTATAAAACTTGCAGAACATAAAGCATTACGAACTGAACACTGCCTTTTTCTCTCTCTCTATCTCTGTCAGGTTTTGGTCTTGCCCATGGGCAAGTACAATGCAAACTTGAACTTGCCAGAGCTGAATTGGAGCTTGTTCTGGGCATCAGGAAAGTGTAAAGCCCTGAGTGTTATTATCATTCATCATTTTGCATAAAACTGTTGATGTAGTAAACTGAAAAAAACAAAAAATTCAGATGTAAACATACTTAAAATAAACTTTCAAGTATGTCGACCTCTGAATTTTCATTTGTTTTATAAAGGATGATATTTTAAATATACTGGCAAAATTTTTCAAACATATGGATGTGGAGAGTATATAATATTTTGTAAAAATATCTCTTTTGGGCCGAAGTCCCATTAAATCCTAGGTTAAATATTTGATTAAGAGGGTCATATTACAATGATACTTTGCAGTGACAAAACTAGTTATGTGATCCTCCACTTATTTCACTTTGATGTATATACTACATGTACAGACATATCTTTAACTTACAGTTGTATTACAGTATAAATGATTTCTGGATGTAATTGATTTGAGTAGTATTCTACTTTATGCAGTAAGTGTATGTCCTCCATAAGTGATAAGTGTGTGTCCTCCTTGAGTACCAGAAGTCATGCATTCAATCATTCTACTTTATGTGATAAGTGTGTGTCCTCCTTAAGTACCAGAAGTCATGCATTCAGTCATTCTACTTTATGTGATAAGTGTGTCCTCCTTGAGTACCAGAAGTCATGCATTAAATCATTCTACTTTATGTGATAAGAGTGTCCTCCTTGAGTACCAGAAGTCATGCATTCAATCATTCTACTTAATGTGATAAGTGTGTCCTCCTTGAGTACCAGAAGTCATGCATTCAATCATTCTACTTTATGTGATAAGTGTGTCCTCCTTGAGTACCAGAAGTCATGCATTCAATCATTCTACTTTATGTGATAAGAGTGACCTCCTTGAGTACCAGAAGTCATGCATTCAGTAATTCTACTTAATGTGATAAGTGTGTCCTCCTTGAGTACCAGAAGTCATGCATTCAATCATTCTACTTTATGTGATAAGTGTGTCCTCCTTGAGTACCAGAAGTCATGCATTCAATCATTCTACTTTATGTGATAAGAGTGACCTCCTTGAGTACCAGAAGTCATGCATTCAGTAATTCTACTTAATGTGATAAGTGTGTGTCCTCCTTAAGTACCAGAAATCATGCATTCAATCATTCTACTTTATGTGATAAGTGTGTGTCCTCCTTAAGTACCAGAAGTCATGCATTCAGTCATTCTGCTTTATGTGATAAGAGTGTCCTCCTTGAGTACCAGAAGTCATGCATTCAATCATTCTACTTTATGTGATAAGAGTGTCCTCCTTGAGTACCAGAAGTCATGCATTCAATCATTCTACTTTATGTGATAAATGTGTCCTCCTTGAGTACCAGAAGTCATGCATTCAATCATTCTACTTTATGTGATAAGTGTGTCCTCCTTAAGTAATAAGTATGTGTCCTCTTTAAGTGATAAGAGTGTCCTCCTTAAGTGCCACAAATCATGCATTCAATCATTCTGCTTTATGTGATAAGTGTGTGTCCTCCTTGAGTACCAGAAGTCATGCATTCAATCATTCTACTTTATGTGATAAGAGTGTCCTCTTTAAGTACCAGAAGTCATGCATTCAGTCATTCTACTTTATATGATAAGAGTGTCCTCCTTGAGTACCAGAAGTCATGCATTCAATCATTCTACTTTATGTGATAAGTGTGTCCTCCTTAAGTAATAAGAGTGTGTCCTCTTTAAGTGATAAGAGTGTCCTCCTTAAGTGCCACAAATCATGCATTCAATCATTCTGCTTTATGTGATAAGAGTGTCCTCCTTGAGTACCAGAAGTCATGCATTAAATCATTCTACTTTATGTGATAAGAGTGTCCTCCTTGAGTACCAGAAGTCATGCATTCAATCATTCTACTTTATGTGATAAGTGTGTGTCCTCCTTAAGTACCAGAAGTCATGCATTCAGTCGTTCTACTTTATGTGATAAGAGTGTCCTCCTTGAGTACCAGAAGTCATGCATTCAATCATTCTGCTTTATGTGATAAGAGTGTCCTCCTTAAATATCAGAAGTCATGCATTCAATCATTCTACTTTATGTGATAAGTGTGTCCTCCTTAAGTAATAAGAGTGTGTCCTCTTTAAGTGATAAGAGTGTCCTCCTTAAGTACCACAAATCATGCATTCAATCATTCTGCTTTATGTGATAAGTGTTTGTCCTCCTTAAGTGATAAGTGTGTGCCCTCCCTAAGTGCCAGAAGCCATGCATTCAATCATTCTACTTTATGTAATAAGTGTGTCCTCCTTAAGTGATAAGTGTGTATCCTTAAGTGATAAGTATGTGTCCTCCTTAAGTGTCAGAAGTCATGCATTCTGTCATCAGCACCATCTGGCTATTCTTGCTACTTTCAATTTATATTAGATACAGACGTCTCTCCTACTTAGTGCACAATCAAAGGGAGTTGCAGAAGTGCATGATATTTGCTGTAGACTGAAATCATCATAGATCCAGATCCAGATTTCCATAATGTGCCCACATATCAGAGTCTATGCTATTTTTATACTCGTGATTTAAAGCAAACAACATAGACCTTGATCTGCTGCTGGCACATATGTGATGGCAGATCTGGGTCCTCATTGTTCATGGCAATTGTGGGTCATGCATTATACGCAGATAAATTTAACAACGAAAGGTGGTGTATTTGGGGAGAACGTTAAGTCTGTTGACTAAGAGAAGTGGGACAAAGGCTCTTCTTTTTGCCTCAAACTTTGTTTAAACATTTTTGTTTTCCCTCTGCAGTGTTGTCTCTTGGACATTTTGGACACTGCTGGTCAGGAGGAATATTCCAGCTTGCGCGAACAGTACACACGGACGGCTCAAGGCTTCCTTGTTGTGTTCAGCATTACAGACCTAGAGTCATTCAAGCAGGCAGACTCTATCTACAAGTTCATCCAGAGAGTTCAGGATGTTGAAAAGCCTCATTTGGTAGGTTGTGCTCCCGAGAAGTTGACTGAAACAAATTCAATGATTTGTTGAGACACATGAGTCTCAAATTTATGAAGATAATAAACAATTTTGGGTGTACTAATCGGATGCAAACAGTGTTGCTTAATAGTGACAACACTGAATGAATTAGGCCTTTCTGATGTTTTTTCTTTTCTTTTCTTTTCTTTTCTTTTTTTGTTTTTGTTCACCATGTGTATGTTACTTCCAATTAGTATATTATTATTATTGTTGTTATTCTTAAACTTCCTTTGTGTGTTCAGCATCACAGACCTAGAGTCATTCAGACAGGCAGATTCATTGTACAAGTTCATCCAAACAGTTTAGGATTTTGAAAAGCCTTATGTATTAAGTAGGTTGTACTTCACAGAAATTGACTGAAACAAACTCAAAGATTTGTTGAGATTCATAAGTGTCAAATTTATTAAGAGAATACACAATTTTAGGAGCATTAAATTAGATTCAGTGTTACCTGATAGTGACTTTTTGTAATTATTTTTTTTGTTTTTTGTTCACTATGGGTATGTTATATCCAGTTAGTATATTATTCTTATTGTTATTATTCTTAAATATTTCACTGTGAATTATGGAATATAATTCCATTGCAAAATTTATGCCACATTTCAGTTGTCATAGCTATGCATGATTGGTTTACCAGGTATTTATGATGGTCACCTGTACCAGTATAATAAAACTTAATACATTACAACATACATCTCTGGACATTTCATTCATGATGATCTTATTTTTGTTCATTTTTTGGGTACCATTTATGGTTGATGCAGTGCATTCACTAGCATGATATGGAAACAAACTATACAACTTTATTTCTGGGACAGAGAAATAAAAAAAATCGTTCCATTTTACTGATGTGAGAAATAGAATGATACATGTTATTGTATTTTTTTCTTCCATGTAGCTTTATTTCTCAGAAAATGTTGCATTTGCAATCAACAATTTTGATTGATTCATTCAATTTATTAAGTACTACTCATCAGTATCCAAAGTGGGTCACTGTGACATACTTTTGGGTTAGGGTTTTGGGATCATATACAGCAGCAGAACTGTGACACGGTAATGCAATGAACTATCAAGGTGCAGACTGTGGCAGCTCACGTGTGTTCTGGAATTGGCTATCTGCGCAGGGCAAGGGAGGTCTTTCCTCGCATGTTGCACCAGCAGCATTGGCCACCAATGAGCTGGGACAATACTTATCAGTATCCAAAGTGGTTTATAGTGACATACTTTTGGGTTAGGGTTTAGGGTTTGCGATCATACAGCAGCAGAGCTGTGACACAGCATTCCATGGATATTTTGTGAAGTTTATGTTCAATAAATAATTTTATATAATTGCAAATGAAAGACCTGGTGTTATTAAACAAGAATTCCTTACTTCACAGATCTTCTGTTTTCTATTTCAGGTTTTCTGTGCCAATAAAATTGATCTTGAGATAGCCAGAATGGTGAAGAAAGAAGATTATGACCAGTTGTCACAAAGGCTTGGTGTTCCTTGTTTAGAAACATCAGCCAAAACTGGATATAATATAGCGGAAGCCTTTGAGACTCTTGTGCGGTTGATTCCTAGAAGGGGTATCGATTATAAGGTATAGAGATAACTCACATGGTATTCTGATTGTGATTGGAAGAAATATTTTCATCTCAATATTTTAAAAAGTGTCTGCAACGATGTGAAACCATCATCTGTCAATCCATCTGCCTGCCTGACCAATGGGTTACTGCGTTGCACCTAAGATCCCAAGGGCAGGGGACACTGTGTCCCCCATCCTCTAAATCTGGCAGACACACAACATTTTAAAGGGGAAAAAAATGGTATATAGTACTTAATTCACTAGCAGTGCTAAAGACAGGGAGATAATCTTGTAATTTTGAACAATGCTTTTTAGTTCAAAATGGTTAATTACCGAGGAAGTTTTTCCAGGTCTCCATTGAGCACATGTTCAGAATATGCTGTTTCATGCTGTTCATGGGAATTACCTTCAATGATATAATCTGATCATGCTGTATAAATTGTTTATTTGCCTGGTTTCGCATGCCAGTTCAGTTTATATGTGGGACAAGCAGGGTCATAGGGCCATTATGCCCAATTAGGTCTATTTTTGTTCTCACAATGATGTACATCACCTGAAACTTGTATTGAAAGAATTTTCTCTTTTATTTTGCATCGCTATTGTTGTATGGTGTGAAAATTGTAAGATTAGCTAATTAAGATGTTATTCGAGAGACAATGTTTTACTACAGATAATTTCTTTGTATGGGATATAGCTTTTTTATTTTGTGTAAGTCATATAGGTAACAGATATCTAACAGATGAATATGCTAGTCTACACCAAGGTTTCAACCCATAACCTCCCCTACTTTACCATGTGCACACAAAATTTCTATCATACTTATCAAAAGTCTGATATCAGTCAAACTAGGTTTGCATCAAGGAGTGATGGAAATACAATGGCCTGCTTCATGAAAGAAGGGAAATATGTTGCAGAAACTTAATGAATTAACAGATGTCGTAATCTCCTTATTTACTAAGACCTGGCCTATGCAACTTCACCTAATCTCTTTATAATCACATGGACTCTGTTTCATAAACTGGACACTACATGACTGCTTTGTAGTAACAGATCAAACAAAAGAGAACTTCATTGAAGAAAAACTTGCATACCAACGACTAGGTTGTTGACATTTTCATGCATCCAAAATTAAAAATAAGCAGAGTCATGAACTAATTGGGGTAGTTCAATCAGATAGCTCAGTTGGTAGACCACAAAGGCTTCTTATGGAAGAAGACATTACATTTTTTTTTTTTTAAACTATCGTTGGTTTGGTTTGGTTTGGTGTTTTATGGCACAACAATAAATGAAGGTTGTTTAGTGCTGAGACAATTGGAGCAAGTGCCTTGCCCAGGGACATGGTAGCTGACCTAGGCTTTTTTAGATGGTAGAATTCATACCCACACCCTTCTGGTCGTAAGTCCAGCACAGTAACCACTGAGACACTGTGGCTCTTCCTTTAAACTGTCACTTGGCATTAACTGTCACTTAGAAAAGCTACATTAAAGGTAATTTGTGATTTTAACAGACATTTTGTTTCTAGATCTATAACTCTGGCCTGGTATTTACAAATATAACTTGAGTCTGAACTTACAATTAAGTCTAGGATCCAACAATAAGAATGGATGAAATTAAAGTTTCATTTAAATGTGACTAATCAAATAACTTAAATTGAGACTAAGTTTTGATGGCATGTTAATGAAAATGGGACCTAGTATGATAAGTATTTTGAATAAATGTAGTGCTCCTTTCAATATGTATATCATTTCCTTTGAAACCATATGATAGGATATTTTTACATATGTAATTCTTTTAAAGATAAAGGTAAAATTGGATTATTTACTATTTGATGTGTTTATATATTATTGGTTAAGGGACCTAGTAAAACTATGTAATAACATGTATGTTTACATGTTAATTTTGGCAGAAAGACTAATGTAAGAAATAAGTAAAAATTAAATAACATGTAAACAAAACCCTCTCTTTTATGGTATATTTTAGATCGCAATTCTTGGTGCTGGAGCTGTTGGAAAATCCAGCATTACTGTCCAATACACAACTGGGAATTTTGTGGATGATTATGATCCAACCATTGAAGACTCTTACAGAAAACAAGTTTTTATAACAGGTTTACCCAAAATGGAACCAATAGGTGAGTCATCTGTTTGAATGGTGGAAATCACTTTTCCTGTCACTTAGTATGGATATGTCTCTCATTCCTATATATGTGAGGCACAGTTTGCCCATGAGAGAAAATCATCATGTGGGATCTGTCTTTCTCTCATTTCTATATATGTGTGATACACTTTGCTCATGTGAGAAAGTCATGTGTGATTCACCTATTTTATGGTATATTTTAGGTTGCAATTCTTGGTGCTGGAGCTGTTGCAATGTTTTTGACTTTTTAGTTTTGAAAAGACAAATTCGGCCAAAATGTAAACAGTAATCCTTGTTTACAACACATTCTTTCTGTATACTAAAACTTTATGCATTCTTAATAACTTAAAACCTTTAAGAAAATACTATACATTTCAAAAGCTATATTCATACTGATGATAAACCATCTTTTTTTCCAACATTATTTCCTAGTGAGAATTGAGAGAAAAACAACCCATTAGATTTGTTGATGTGGGATATGAAGATCCCACCATTGGAATTAGAATTTGTGGGCAAAGGCATTACCTGCCCACAAATTCTGACCCTTGGGTGGGATTTCCCTATTCCACACCAATGAAGATGACGAATTCTTTAATTCTGCCTACAAGACAGAGTTATGCTGAGTTTTGATTTAATTTGCTTGTGCAGGAGATAGATCTTTTTTTACCCTAGATTAGTTCAACAGTATCTATGTGACATTCAGTTGTCAACAGTGATGTACATAATATAATGAACAAATTGTACACAGACTTATCCTAGAGTATACTGTAATGTTTATGTTCAACAATAATGCATGTTGTGGACAAGAAAAAGAATCTTATACACGTGTTTTGAGAGAGGGAAATTTAACCGTAGGGATGTAAAATGTGAAAGAGATTTAGCAGTCCTCATCCCTGACAAAAATCGTATCCCCCAGGGTTAGATTTGCATATATTGTGATGCACATACATGGCGAAGATTCTGTTACTCCATCACAAGCGTATACGATTAATACACTTAATTTTTTACACATGTAGCTTTTATTTTTTTAACAACACAATCGCCTGTCTACTTTGTCTTGGTAACAGCCTTTAGCTTCCTTGCCAACAAGTAAATAGTTTCTATGATGTTTAAGTTTCTTCCTCTTCAAAATGCCACTTGTAAAACTGGTAGATGGTCACATTTTTGGACTGATTTGAAAAAATAATCTCCATTGTATGTTCATGCAACACATTTGAAATTTGTTGATCTATTTACAAACTTTTTGAGAACATAAAAATTTTAAATTGCTATTTATTATCTTGATGAATTTCTTTAAGCTGCATGAAATTGTCATGACTGAAATGAGTCAGGTTAGTATAATGCAAATTACAATGTTTTAATTTAGCCATTTTTTTTAATTAAAAAAAACATTGGTGACATAAATTAGATCCTTGTCAATTTGGGTGAAAATATAAATTTTAAGTGCTAATGTCTTTGCAGACACAAGATGTGGATTATTTAACTGCATATAACAAAAATCACTTCTGATAGTGAGGTTTGTTCAAAGAATTTTTTAATAAAAATATTTGTAATCAATTTTTCAATTAAAACAACATCCACATGTGAATCTTCTTGCTCATTAGTTTTCACATCCCAAGTGAAAAATGGCATATATGCAAATCTAACCCTGGTTACAAACTTCTGGAACCATTCATCAAGTAGTCCTTCGAATATAGTATAAACTTTTCATTACACAATTTAGTATGAAAAATTTGCAACAATTTTATTCTTGCTAATATTTTGCAATTTACAGTATAATTTTAAAGCCTGGTTTACAATTTAGCAGGTATTGAGTGAAGTATAAGTATTGTAAAAGAGGTTTGAGGGGGGATGTTTTTTTATTTTGTAGAATGTTTGTGTTGATTTTGTTTTATTAGTAAACTACAAACAGTATTTTTTTCTGATGTAAACTGAAGTACCAATGCTTAATCGATGCTGGTTAAAGATATTAGCTGGAAGTTCAAAAGTATTATTGTATAGTAGTGAAAGATATTAGATGGAAGTACCAAAGTATTATTGCATATTAGTTAAAGACATTAGATGGAAGTACCAAAGTATTATTGCATATTACTTAAAGATATTAGATGGAAGTACCAAAGTATTATTGCATATTAGTTAAAGACATTAGATGGAAGTACCAAAGTATTATTGCATATTAGTTAAAGATATTAGATGGAAGTAACAAAGTATTATTGCATATTACTTAAAGATATTAGATGTAAGTAACAAAGTATTATTGCATATTACTTAAAGATATTAGATGGAAAAACGAAAGTATTATTGCATATTACTTAAAGATATTAGATGGAAGTAACAAAGTATTATTGCATATTACTTACAGATATTTGATAGACAATTATAGATTATAAGATAGAAAATATAAATATGTTCTGAAAAATTATTGTATGGACTAGCCAAGAAGAAGGGTGGTTTTGGCAGTGCAGCACAAAAGGCATCTCTGCAGAAGGAGGGCTTCTTTGGAAGGATTAAAAGGCGACTAAGTGCCAGTGTGCGAGGCAGACAAGCAGATGACATTCAAAATGCATCCCAGAATCCCCCACCAGAACCAGAAAAAGGAGGATCAGAAAAAGCTAGAAAATCCAAGGTCCTACCAGAGAAAGTAAAGAAGGCAGACACCAATGTGGTGATGTTGTCCATGAGCATGCTGGAATAAGAGCCAAACATTGTTACTGGAGATCCTCAGAAATGCTCAGGTTGCCAGGCCATACTGTCTGCCATATCCAAACTTGAACCTGCTGGTGAAATATATCATTGGAAATGGTAGTTTTATCATTTTTATATTTCTTTTTTATCATTTTTATATTTCTGTTTAATTATGACAACTAGTTGTAAATAACTAAAACCATCATTTACTGCATGTGCATCTGAGAAAGTACTTTTGAAACATACTACTTTTGTAGCATTGAAAAGCGCAGTTTTTGAACATTGAAACGCACACAAACATACACGTGTGGGATGTGTGTGTGTGTGTACAGCAAATAAAAATCAATATTTGTAGCTTAGAAATAATGTTTTTCTCAAAGTTTTGCTTAGACTTTAGCTTAACTTTGATCTGTGTACCCTTTTTGCATGTGTGTATGTATGTTTGTGAGGTGGATATAAAGACCCTGATCAGCATCGTGAAATATCTGTTTTAAATATTATTACAAACGACATACATGTCTTATACAGCATCTTGGCTTGTCAAAGGCAAATTGTAATGACCTAAAATATATCACAGCCCAATAGCATTGATGATAGTCCTGCATCAGAAGATTTACAAGATCTTTGTTCAGGGCAGCATATATTGGTTTATTGTGTAATAATTATTAGAATGGAAGGAACAAGACTTTTATATTCCTGCCGTAAAGGCAGAGCATATTATGTCATGATGTCCATCTGTCTGTCTGTTACCACTTTTGTTTCCACACAGTAACTCGAGATCTCCACCATCTTTCATTACCAAATTTTGTGGATGGTTTGCAATTGGGGTAAGGAAATTTTTTATTGATTTGGGGTCAAAAGGTCACTGTGACTGAAAGAAGAAAAATGGTTTCTGCACAATAACATGAGTTCTAAATCACAAACCTGGACCAAACTTTGTTGATGGCTTGCACTGTGACTGAAGAAGAAAAATGGTTTCTGCACAACAATTTCAGTTATAAACCATGTATCTTCACTAAAGTTTGTGAATGACTTACAACTTACACATTGGGTAAGAAAGAAGCCTATTGAGTTTGAGGTAAGAGGTCAAGGTCACTGTGACTGGAAGAAGAAAAATGTTTTTTGCAAAATAATTTTAGTTCTGGACCTTGTATCTTGACCAAAGTTTGTGGATGGCTTGCACTTATGTAATGGAAGAGATTGATTGATTTTTGGTTCAAAACATCACAGGTTAAGGTCATTGTGGCTGAAAGAAAAATTGCTTTTGCAGAATAACTTTTGTTTTAGAGTAAGTTTCTTGACCAAGCTTTATGGATGTCTTGTACGTAGTGTAATACAGAAACCTATAGGATCTGAGATCTAAAAGTCAGAGGCTTTAGTCATAGTAAGTCTAATAAGAAAAAATTATTTCTGCACAGTAAGTTTAGGTCAAGATCGCATACCTTGACCATAGATCCAGGTCATTGAGACCCATTGGTCAATAATCTCTGAGTCAACCATGCCCTACTAGTACCAACATGGAGGACTATTAAACATGGATTGAGCCGATGATGTGCTGTTATCAGTTCTCTTGTTATTAATAGTTACCAGTATAAACCTCATTTTATCATATTTTTTAAAAAAATAATTACATTTGACATGTTTGCCTCACTCACTGACATACACAGACACACACACACTCAGAAATATCTTTGAATTCTAAGAAATTTAAAATGTTCAGCATTTTATGGCTTCTGTTATTAAAATTTGTTATGCTTGACCTTTGAATAATAATATTTTACTTTATTCAATTTTTAGTCATATTTTGGTGAATACTTTTGTGTTTTAATGAAAATTTAGATGTTGGTGCCAAAGAGGTTCCAGAAAGGAACAGATTTGACTCTGTTCTCATAAATCTTTTAGTTGGCCTGGCCATAAGCCCAAGTGAACGTTTCATATATCCCTGTGTCTATCAAGCATCATTCATTATTGTGCATCGCCCATAGCGTATCCATCAAAATTTGTATGGCCACCATTGCGAAAAATAGAAAAACTTTTAAATGGCTTTTTTTGAAAAACTGCTCAACAGAATATTACCATATTTGACAGTAAGCATCATGGCATTAAGGGCTTCCAGTCTTGGTTTTACAAATGATGCCAATTGGCTTTGAAATATCGCCTTTGATACAACCAATAGGAAAACCTTAAAATAACTTCTTGTCAAAGGGTTTTCAGTTTTGTTTTTACAAATGATGCCAATTTTGTCTTCAAATACGGCCTCTGTCACAACCAATAGGAAAATCTTAAAATGACTTTGACTCGAAAACCAATGAACAGAATTGGACCTACTTTGATAGAGAGAATCCTTGCTTGAAGGGTTTTCAAATTTAAGCAAATGATGCCAATTTGCCTTCAAATATGGTCACCAGTACTAAACATGGAAAATCATTTAAAAGACTTTTTCTGAAAAAATACATAACAGAATTTGACCAAATTTGACAGAAAATGTCCTAGCTGGAAGGCCTTTCAGATTTATACAGATGATGCCAATCTGCCATTATATATGGACACCATTACATGAAATAGAAGAACATTTAAACGACTTTATTTTTTAATAAACACTCAACAGAATTTGACCAACTTTGACAGAAAGCATTCTGGCATAAAGGTCTTTCTGTATTGGACAAATGATGCTGATATGCCATCAAATATGGATGAAGACACAAAAAGCAGAAACCTTGCAAAAATTGGTTTTATAACGTATACAATCAACAAAATTTGAAGAAATTTTTGCAAAAAGCATCCTACTGACCCAGATATTTTTTCAGGTCAGCCCAGGTCAGCTCCCTCAGTGTGACCTTGGGAAAACACTTAGCTCCCATTTTCTCGGTATGATATAGCCAATAACATGGTAAAAGTGCCATTAAAATCAACAAAACAGAACATATTTTGTCCATCTGCTCTTGCAATTCATGATTAGGCAGATGTCAGCTAGGTGATTGATCTTAGGCCCACTTGGGTTTTTAGTTCTCCCATATGTAAGAAGTTGTTTATTTCTATGTATAATTGATCATTGAATTTTTGTTCCCATCATTTCAGTGAATTTTGTGGTGTTATCAATAAAGATCTGAATATCACCCCTGATGAGGTACCAAAAGGGGAAAGTTTTGACTTTGTTCTTGTCCCAGCACAGGCAGAATCAGAACAGAGCAGAGCAGAAGGGAAGGTAACCAAAGAGAAACATTGGACCAATGGAATCCTGGTGTATTGTATGGATATCAGTGGATCAATGTCTTGCACAGTCTCTCTGCCGCAGATTCAGGGTATAGTTGATTAGCTTTTATCACATGACATAATTGATTTTATGGTTCATAAGCATATTTAAATTGTTTTTAATATTTGGCTTATTTTAACATTCAAGTCATGAGATCACCAATACTAAAAGTGTAACATGAGAAACAGATTACTGGATTTCAAACCACCATCTATCCCTATCAATTACTGTATATACTCGCGTATAAGCTAATACCAACTGCAAACTGCATAGACCCAGATCTGCACCTGCAGATCTTGGTCTATGCAGTTTGTAAGGACTAATCAGTAGAACAAACAACATTGACCCTGATCTGCCGGCGCATTATGCGCCAGCAGATCAGGGTCTGTGTTGTTTGCATTTGGACCTGGATTATACGCAAGTATATATGGTAATTCATTGAACAAATGAATTTCCTTGTCATATAACCAGAATGTTGTAAAACACATATTTCTGTACCCTCCCCCCTGCATTGTCCCACCAACCTCCAAAATATGTCCCCTAGGGTAGAGTTCCAGGGGGTAAGAATAGACACAGGGGCCAGCTTTTTGTTGCATATCAGAATTTGTCTTTTCATGCTCAGTACATGTATATGGTATTATAGGGTGGGGATCTCATTTGTTTCTAAAGTTATGATCCAGGTGCTAAGTCCCTGGGGATAGGGATGGACCTTAGGGCCAATGTCAGTTGCATGCATAGATTTGTCATTTCATGCTCAGATAGTGTATACGTGACTACAGGGTGGGGATCTCAATAGTTTATTTGTTATGATCCTGCATCTAATTCCCTGTTGTTAAGAATCGACCCTAGAGCCAATGTCAGTTGCATATCTGAACTCATCTTTTCACACCCAATAAATGTATATGTAGTTGTATGGTGGGATCTCAATGGTTCAAAAGTTGTGATCCACAGGCCACAACTGTAAGTCCACAGGGCATGACCCAGGGGCCTCATTTTAACATCACATCTGATACGTGTTGACACTTGGGTTAGTGATCACGAGCACCAATTCTCAGACATTTTGATTTCACAATATGGAATTGTTTTAAATTTATGCAAAACCACCCCCAACCCCTATAGGCTGTATCAAAATTCAAAAACCATTATGCATATCTACAGACTGTCCCCAATGATCTCCCAAAATTTGAAGTCTCTATCTTGAAATGTGTAGGTGGAATTGCTTGACATTAAAACGCATGCACACACAAGGGTGGAATTACATAATCCCTGTCTTTCCTCATATAAAATTGCAGAAATAATCATGTAATAACACCGCATGAAGTCATATAAAACAAAGGCATAATGTCCAAAGCATTCCAATGAACTTCAGAATTATTTCACTGCACTATTATTCTTTTATTGCCTTCTTCCTAGGGGACTCTTATCCTATGTTGTCTGGTGGGTATAAGGCCCAAGCCAAAGGCGAGGGCACTATAACCCACCAGACAACACGGTAGGAAAATAGTTTCCAAGGGAAAAGACAGTAATAGATTTAATACTTCACATGACATAATGTGACATCATTTGGCATCGTCACATGGCCATAGTGCCCATTGGAACAGGTGTAATGGTTGTTGTCAGGTGCAGTAGCCCATAATCAAGGGAAAATATGTACTGTCCTAAAATACATCACTGTAGTTAGCCAATCTGAACTCAAGAATTTATCACATGGTGTACTAAATTGTGGTTAAATTCTTGCATAAACATGAGTGTACAGTATTGTTGGATGGGGTGTATGAATGTGGCCATATGCATGTATCAACAGTGAAATTTTGTGAGCCGTTGATGCTCACAGTGTGTTGTTATACTTATCCCTTTTTCCAGGCCAATTGCAAACCAAATGACTCAGTATTCCATATTTCATGTGTATTGGGTAAAAGTACGCATTTGCATTAAGTTCTCCAGTCTCAAAAGAAACAAAAAAAATTATAAGAAGAGAAAAATATGTGCTCTTTTTACTCTGTGCTTATCATTCGCTCAAAGCAAAAGAAATATAAGCAATTAATGCACATGGGATTTTTTAACTCGTCTGCAACAGAGTTACTGCTCTGTATTCTCAAGTGCATGTAAATCAAAGTACTGTTAAGAATTAGTGTAACTACAAGTAAATTACCTGTCAGACATTTGGTTGGTGATTCATTCCTCAAAAATAACATATATTGTGCAGAACAATTTGCTTAAAGTGGTTATTTCTCCTTCTTAGCAGTTGGCTTCTATGTACATCGAATAAGTTACATCAGCTGATCAGGAGAAATTGAATGAGTAAAGATCACTATATTTTATCAAATCAATATTTTTATTTATACCCCCACCTCCCACCCCCCACCCCGCAAATGAATTGGGGTTGGGGTGGTATATTGGAGTCAGTTTGTCCGTCCATCCAGCCATCACACTTTTGTTTGCCTAATATCTCATAGACCTTTTTAGATATCTTCTTGAAACTGTATGCTTTTGTATCATGACTAGCCATTGTGTCCTATAAAAATCAAGTCTGTTTAATCAGCATTTAAAGACTTATTTTTATTACAGATTATGTCCATATGTCTGACACACTCTTCTCCAGGAAATATCTTCTGAACTGTTTGTGAGATATTTCATGAAAGTTGCTATGCATTTGTATCATTACAATTGTTTGTGTCCCATCTAAAAGTTTGCTTTGTCATATTAGAACTTTTCGAGTTTTATTACAAATTGTGTCCATCCATCATTCCATCCATCACACTATTTTTCATATAATATCTCCTACATCATTCGAGATATCTTCATGAAACCTGGTATCATGAGAAGAGTTTGTGTCCTATATGAGAGTTGACTTTGTCAAATTAGTACTTCTAGAGTTATCTCCCCATGTTTGAAAATTGTATTTATGCTTCATATCTCAACCATTTCAGTCATCTGCATGAATATTTGCTCTTGTATCATGACTTGACAATGTGTCTTATAAAAGAATGGGCTGTATCTGATCAGCAATTTAGCATTATCCTCATTTGTAAAATAATGTGTCCATCCATCTCTCCATCACACTCTTGACAGTTAGTATCTTCTGAACCATTTGTCAGATATCATCCTGAAACTTGGCATGCATTTGTATCATGATAAGAGTTTATTCCACATATAAGAATATTCTTTGTTGGATTAGTTCTGTCTGCACCCATTGACAGATCTAGTCAGATTATTAGATGCACTTTTATAGTAGGGCATATTCTATCCACACTCACTGACAGTTCTAGTCAGATTATTACCTGTACATTTATAGTAGGGCATATTCTATCCACACTCACTGTCAGATCGAGTCAGATTATTACCTGTACATTTATAGTAGGGCATATTCTATACACACTCACTGACAGATCTAGTCAGATTATTACATGTACTTGTATAGTAGGGCATATTCTATCCATACTCGCTGACAGATCTAGTCAGATTATTACATGTACTTGTATAGTAGGGCATATTCTATCCACACTCACTGACAGATCTAGTCAGATTATTACATGTACTTGTATAGTAGGGCATATGATACTATTAATCATGTTAGCGTAATCTTTGCTTCACTTTTAGCTGAGTGGAGAAGTGCTAGAGATGGCATCGCAGATGGAAATCGAAATATAAGTAGGCTTGATGCCATTAAGGAAGCAGCAAAGAGGTATGAAATACAGATGTAAAGTTTGTAAATTCTCACAGGAGCTGAAAATAAAGCCCAGGACCCATTGATCCAGGATCAATGGGTCCTGGTTAGTTGCAAGTCCTGAACTTCTTGTGGCAAGCCCTCAAACTATTGTGGGTGGTCTTGTAATTGTATTTTACCTATTTCAGCATATGATAGTGTACATGCTGTCAAATAATTATCAATTTATCAGATCTCTGAAACTTTAAGCCATAAAATGTTTGAATTAGGGATGCATTGCATTTTATGATAGAAATTGTCACGAATTGGCTGGTCTGACAGATTACAGACTGGAAAAATGGGCAGGTCCACATCAGAAATTACCTGGTTCTGGACCTCAGACCACTGCTATTTTCAGTGCCTGTGTCATAATCTATTTTTGTACAATATAATTGTAGAAATGCTTGAAAATACTTTAACATGAATAAATTTAGTGGTTATAATTTCAACATCCTCCAACAATTTCGGATGATATTATTAGTATATTATTCAAAGTTAGGGGGATTGTCAATAGAAAAAAAACATATTATGTGTGGTGTTAATTACTTAGGCATTGCTATCTATGCTAAGGTTATAGATCAGTTGTTGGTTCTTTGGGGGGTAGAGGTGACCGATGTCTTAATATCTGGCAGTTCCCTTACATCATTTGGTCAGATTTTCAAGACTTTCAGCAATCACCATGTGGTCATTTTGAAAAATTTAAAAATGGGAACATTAAAAATTATTTTAAAAAGACAATTTATAAAAAATGCGCACAATGAAAAAAATAATTATTTTTCATTTTTTTACATTTTTTTTTACAGGTTTTACCACATTACTTGTGGTTAGAATGAAGATTTTGGTGTTTGTCAATAAGTGAAGCTTTATCCAACACTTTCAATCATATGTTAACCTCTGATCTGATTACCAATGGTTGTCTTGCCAGACATTACTACTGGAATGAAATAATAATGTAGACAACCACACAGTATTTCAGAGAACCTGTCTTCTCACTTGCAGTATTTCAGAAAATCTGTCTTCTTACTTGCAGTATTTCAGAAAATCTGTCTTCTTACTTGCAGTATTTCAGAAAATCTGTCTCTTACTTGCAGTATTTTAGAAAATCTTTTTACTTGCAGTGTTTCAGAAAATCTATCTTCTTACTTGCAGTGTTTCAGAAAATCTGTCTTCTTACTTGCAGTGTTTCAGAAAATCTGTCTTCTTACTTGCAGACAGCTTGAGAGTTTGAAGATTGAGCAGCCTGACAAGAGAGTTGTACTAATAACTTTTGGTTCAGAGGTCTACATATGGGGAGATGGCAGCTTGAGTAGTGCTATTACACACACTGGATCATGTCTTGACAATTATGATGAACTGATCAACATTGGCAAAGAGTATGCCAACAACATGCAGCCAGCACCACTTTCTGAGAGCTATGAGTAAGCGTGTTGTATTATATTGAGAAGAACTGGCCAATTTTCACAAATAGAAAGTTACAAAATGTTTTTACCCAGCAGTCTTCATCATAGTGGCATTTACTTATAACAATCAAATATCTGTCTGCCAATTCCTTTTATCCTTGCCATATGCAGGAATATGCATGCATGCAACAATGATTAACTTGCATGCAAGTCATTTTCCTTACACACTTTCACACATAAAGCACTTATTTTTTCTGATCTCTGTAAAAGCTCCACATTTTTTTCCCAGGACAAAAGGTGCGGGGGATAGTGCTGATATCGATGTTCGTCAGTTCATCCATCCATCCATCTGTTGGTAGACAAGGTAGTTTCCATGTCTTAATTTTAGTTGGCTGTGTCTTTTTTTTCAAACCTCATAATTGATGTGGGTTACCCATTTCGATTTTGGTGCTTGATAAGTTAAGTTTCCATGGCCTAATTTGCATCAGACTTCATAAGCAGACTAAACTTTGGCAGGGGCAGGTCTCTATTGATTCTGAGGTCAAGAAGTGAAAGGTTAAGGTTACTGGAGCCAACATTGTAATTGTTTTGGTTTCTGCTAGATAAGTCGAGTTTTGTGGATGTTTCTTCATCAAACTTTATGCATAGTCTACACTTTGGTAGAGACACCTCCCAACTGATTCTCAAGCCTAGTGGTTAGAGGTCGAGGTCACAGAAGCTAAAATTGTAATTTTGTGTTCCACGTGATAAGTCTACTTTCCTTAAGCTTCCTGCACCCAAATTTTGTCAACTTCACAGTTGCATTATATTTGAGGAAGGGCAGTTCCGTATTTAGGGTTTGGTTGATCGATCAAAAGTGAATGTCATGGGATGTGAAATTGCTAAATATTTTACATTTTTACATTTGTAATAGCTATGGTTGGTCAGGAGGTCATTCTTTTGCTTTCTATTTTATATGCCTGCCATATGGCATAGCATATTATGTTATAATATTCATCCATCCATTTTGGTTTCTGCACAATAACTTTATTTGAAGATCATGGACCTTGAGTAAACTTTGTGGATGGCTTGCACTTGAGGTAAAAAAGAATCCTATCGATTTTTGGGTCAAAAGGTCAAGGTTACTGTGACTTTGACGAAGAAAAATGGTTTCTACATATTAACTTTTGTTCTAGACCATGTATCATGACCAAACTTGGTGGATTGTTTTTTCTTGGTAAGAAAGACACCATTTAAGTTCATTTCTACAGCACATGCTATGTCCAAACTTTGTGGATGACTTGTTATTGTAATGAAAAATAAATTTACTTATTTGGTTGGCAAACGATCATAGGTTAAGATCCTATTACACAAACTTGGGGAAATAATGTCTGTAAAATAACTTTAATTACACACTTTAAAATGACGCCAAACTTTAAGGAAGGAAATAAACCACAGAAGCAGAGCTAGACAGCTTTAAGATCAAGGTCAGAATGACCCAAATACAGATCACTGGTTTCTACATAATTTGGGATTTGTTTGGTCAAAGTACGAACCAATTTCTTACAGGCTTTAAAGATCAGGGTTGTTATGCCCCATTAGCTTATGCTGTCCAGAGTCAGCCATGCCATTCTAATGTCCATATACAGAACTATTAAACACAGGTCATGCATATGATGCACCATTCACTGTATGCTTAATAATACAGTAATACACACAATGAGAGCTTATCCAGCATCTTTGGCAAATCTTATGCAATATTTTGCGCAAGTAAGAGCTCTGGATGTCGTGGTTGCCATAAACCACGAATTTAAAGACCAACAAAAAGAACCTCTGATATAAGAAGACTCTTCTCTTAGTAGCATACCAGTAAATGCTGTGTATTATTCACAACCATATATAATGCATACGCATAGTTGGGAGTTTAAAATGTAACAATTGATCTTATCATGTTTAATGCATCATAACATTAAACAACTACAAATTTGCTCACTTGTCTTCAGCTCCTCACTGGCAGAGTCGATGCCACTTATTTTGTTGTGAGACCAACTAGCGTAATGGTTGATTTATTTTCTGATGAGCCCACATTAGTGGAAAAACAAGATATAGCAGTCACTCTTCCACTGCCACCAGCGGAAATGGCAGCATCATCATTAACACTTTGTTTGGTTTGGGTTAAAGTTTTTCGTTTGCATGTATTTCCTAACCCCCATGATGGATTAATTGCGTACTTGGAATAAATCATTATGAGGCTAAGACAGTTCATTCTGTGACACACTCACTGGCCCGTTGGACCTTGGGATCAAGGTCAGTCATAGAAAATTTGCGTTAAGGTTATAGTTAACGTTTTTTCATTTGCATATATTTTCAAAAACCCATAATGGATTTCATTCATACCTGGGATGAATCAGTTTGAAGCTAAGACAATTCATTCTGAGACACACTACCTTGTCCTTTTAATGTTGGGGGTCAGAGTTACATTCATAGAAAATCTGTTGAAAGTTTTTGCATTCATTTGATGGATTTTGTTCATATTTAGGATGAATCATTATGAAACTAAGACAGTTCATTCTTCTTCTACATGCTCACCCAGTCTTTTGACCTTGGGAGTCAAGGTCACATGTTTTTCAACAATGCGTGGATTGTGAGCTTGACATTCAGACCCTCTTCCTGTTTAAGTATATACTTGTACTAACTGCATACTTTAATCAGCACTTGTAACAACTTATTGTTACTAGGTACACTACTAGAGATTTCATACTGTAGTACTGTACCTAACAATAATAAATATAAGCTGTTAGAGTCAATGAATGATGTATATTCTTCCACTGAGGCACTTTTTCTACGTTAAGAGGCAATAAATATTTGTTTCTTCAACATATCTGGTTATTTAAAAGTGTTTCATGTTTTTTTGCATATAGTTAAGTTGAAGCTTAAATTATTAATTAAGTCGGCTTATTATTAATTAAGTCGGCTGCTTTTAGTTGTCCTAGACATTGACATCAGTCCTTTGAGGAGTCTTACCTGTAGCTATGTCTCAGTCTCATGGCAATGAAAATACTCGGTATTATCTAGAGTATTTTCATTGTCTCTGAACATAATTAGAATAAATTACCATATATACTCATTTATAAGTCAAGTCTAACTGCAAACAACATAGACCCTGATCTGCCATTACATAATGTGCCAGCAGATCAGGGTCTATGGTGTTTGCAGTTAGACTTGACTTATATATGTTGTTATATGTTGTTCGTTCTACTGATTACTCATAACAAACTGCATAGACCCAGATCTGCTTGTGCATTATGCAATGGCAGATCTGGGTCTGTACAGTTTGCAGTTGGACTTGACATATATATGAGCATATACAATATACTGAAACACTAAAAACCTCATCATGAATAAATTTTAAGATGTTTTTAACATGGACGCCTTTCAGTATGTGTCAGCTTTGAAGAAGCTCTTTTAAAGGTACATGGAGTATGGTTCAAAATAGCAACCATTTATATGTGGGCTGTTGATGTAGTTAATGTATTTAGACCTTTTATGTCCTAAGCATTATAAATAAAGCAAGTCTTCTTTGTTAATGTGTCTTTTTATTTTGCATCATTACATTATTTTGTCTTCAGGTCTTTATTTACACAAATTGTCATTGTTTAGGGGGAACCTCTTTCGGATAATGCTGTCTCCAACAAGAACTAAGTTTCATAATAAGCATATTTTAGAGAATTGTGACCTATAAACAGTTAAGAAACCCAGTTTGTAATAGTTCAAAAGATAAGTCAGAATATTTTTTAGAATTTAGTTTCTATTTAAAATATGCAGGCAGAGATTTTAGTGAATAAAATTTCACGAACATGTGCATTATATTCTGACTTTAATGATCTTTACAAATTTATGAACATATGAAAATTTATTTCTTTTGCAAAACTACAGACAAATGATACCCAGGAAAATAAATGATTTCACAGCATTGGAAACACTTACTGTTTTATTCAGCAGTTTTAGAATTAACAAATTAAACCAAAACGTTTTGATTCCTTCCTTGTTTGAAATTAATCTTGCTCTTATTAAGCAATGAATTGATTCTTTCAGCAACATAACATCAAAGGTCAGAGATCTCACTACAACAGGTAGCACGGCTCTTGGACCAGCTCTGGCAATAAGTGCTGGGATTATATCTGACATTCCTGGGTCAGAGGTCATTCTCTGTACAGATGGACAACCCAACTGTGGGATTGGAAAAGTCGAAAGTGGACATGCTACCGATTTTTACAGGAGGGTAAACTTACAAGCAATGTTTGATTTTTCATTGATAATTTGTTATGCTCCAACTGTGATAGCAGAGGGGGAATATTGTTTTGCTGTTGTCCATCCATACATCTGTAGATACATGACCAGATGTTCATGCCCATGTGTCTATCCCAAATCTGTTTAGAACAAGAACTATTAAACTTAAAGCCATAAGATTTTATACACTTTATTATGGTCATATGTAGATGATATGACTAGATTTTTAGTTCATTAAACTTGCAGCATTTTAAAAAAAAAATGTAATACTCATTTTTAGCTCTACTTGTCATAGACCAGAAGAGTTTACAGGATGGTCTGTTGTCCATTGTCCATCTGTCCATTAGCACAAGTTTGTTATAGCTACTTCTCTTAAACTACTTGGAGGATTTCCATGAAACTGTACACACACATTCATCTCATTATCTAGTTGGTCTTAAATGAAAATGGTGCCACTCAGACTTCCATTATGGCTGCCACAGTGGCCATCTTGCAAATCTTGTTATTTCTACTCCTCCTGAATGGATGGTCATATCAACATGGGGTTTTCACTGAAAGATTTTTTTTTATGTCTGGTTGGTTCTAAATGAAAATAGTGCTGATCTGACATGAAATATGGCCACCACAGCAGCCATCTTGAAAATCTTATTATCGTTACTCATCCTGAATGAAAGTTATATTGAGATGGGGTTTTCACCAGAAGACTTCTTATGATGTATAGTTGGTCCTAAATGAAAATGGTGTCAGTCTGATATCCAATATGGCCACTACAGTGACCATTTTGAAACTTTTGTTATAGCTACATCTCCTGAATGGAAAGTCATATTGATGTGAGATATTCACCAAGAGACTTTTTATGATGTCTAGTTGGTCCTAACTGAAACTGGTGCCAATCTGATGTCCAATATGGCTACCATAGTGGCCATCTTTAAAATCTTGTTATTGCTATTCCTGAACAAAAAGTAATGTTGCCCTAGGGTTTTCACCAGAAGATTTCTCATGATGTTTAGTCGGTCCTAAATGAAAATGGTGCTGCTTGCACATCCAATATGGCCACCACAGAGGCTATCTTGAAAATCTTGTTATCACTACTTCTCCTGAATGTATGGTTGTATCAACATGGGTTTTTTACTAAATGACTTCTTATGATGTCTAGTTGATCTGAAATGAAAATGGTGCTACTCAGATATCCACTAAGGCTGCTGCATTGTTCAGTGGCCATATCAAAAATCTTGAATGAATTGTCATATCAGCTTGGGGTTTTCACTGAAAGACTTTTTATGAGGTCTAGTTGATTGTAAATGAAAATGGTGCCAGTCTGACTTCCAATATGGCTGCCACAATGGCCATCTTGAAAATTTTGTTATGGCTACTTCTCCTAGATGGCTGTTCATATCAGTATTGTGCTTTCATGAAAAGACTTCTGATGATGTCTAGTTGGTCTTAAATGGTGCCAATCCAATATCCAATATGGCCACCATGAAAATCTTGGAAATGCTATGTCTCCAAAATGGAAAGTCATATCAGCATGGGATTTCCACCAGAAAATGTCTTAAATATGATATCTTGTTGGTCCTAAATGATGTCTTGTTGGTCCTAAATGATAATGGTGCCAATCTGGCAGCCACAGCAGCTAATTTGAAAATCTTGTTATGACTAAAAAATATCAGAGATGGTTTCAACACTCAGTAGTTAAAAGGAAGAAATGGTCTTTTCTTGAATTCCTGGAAAAAAAATTTCAGCTAATAGAGCATCAGACCCTTCTAGGGACTCTTGTTGAGCTTTTGGACTTTTTTTGACAAAAGTCTTGTTTGCATGATTAATTAAAACTGCAGGAGGTAGACAAATGAAATTTGGTATGTATGTTTTTATGCATATGTACATGTTCTGACTATATTTTTCTTTTTTTATTATTATTGACTTTTTTGGAGTGAGGGCATGTATGTTTTATAAACAGAAGACTTTGTGACATTGATTTATTTTACTCAAACATGAAAATAATTTAAAAATAAAAAAATTGTGTGAATTACTTGAATGTGATTTTCAAGGAAAATATTAGTTTTCTGATCCAGCTGACCATGGTTTTGAATATTGAACAGGCAATACATTTGACATTTACTTCTTTATGACCCAACATTATCTTGAATTATGTTTTTGATACCTTTCATTGCAAAGAGCTAATTTTCTGACTTCTATGTAAAACTTACAAACCATGTGACCTCAGCTGTAAAACAAATGAGAACATAAACTGAGACACATGGATGAGACATCAGTTACACTAATTACAGGTAAACTCGCCCACTTTCCGATGCTACTCATTTACAGCAAGAATAATTAGTTTTTGGTTATGTGCCATGAGTGCAAAAGTTCTCAGAATCCTCATACATTTTGCACAAACCACTTGGCTGTTTTCCATACTCACACTGCTTCATTTGTTTTTTTATCCCACCACCACCACCTGCTCCCTCCTCCCTAATATTGTCTAAAATAAGAAAAGGCAGGCAACATTATTGTATGAAATTAAATCCATGTTTGCACAGAGTTGGGACATTTTGTATTTCCTGGCCAATAAATTATATAAAAAAGATGATCTGTAAAACTCAATTCATAAATTTTTTTTCATTTTTCTCCTTGAAACATTCATTTTCATTTATTCATTTAATATTATGAAACTGGAAAATAAAGATTTTCAGGCTTTTTAACATTCTATGATTTTATAACAAGTTTCTTCATTGCAATTTAGTTTGTTTACAATTTTGTTCATTAGATTTGCACATTAATACATGTTCTCAGAAAATTTATAAGTATTGAATGTAATTTAGTTTGTTATTAGTCTTATATAAGTTTTGGTATTGGACTGCACAAGACTACTGTTTAAAGACAATTACTTGGCCACATGCCTGATTAAGCTTCGGTTTTCTATGTAAAATTAACACTTAGGACCATTGGAACCAAAATTTTCTTTCAGTTTCCAGCATAGAGGGGTTTTACTGAGTTAAAGTTTATTTAAATTATAGAATGAAAAATTCAGGACCAGAAAAATTATTCAGTTTCAAGGGGATATTGGTTACTGTGATTTGGGTGTTGAGTGGTTTCACTGCAATAATTATGTGCTTAATGACTTTTTTAGAATAGAAATTTCAAGTAGTGCATTTGGCTTACAGATGTACACAACTATTACAGATTATTATCCGTCCCAACAGTCCAGGAAATAGCTGATGAGAAGATATGGGAGCTATGAGGAATAACAGAAAATTTCAAAGTCTTGCAAATATGTTGCAGATTTTTAGTGTTTTAATGATCTTACATTCATTAAAAGTTACTCTGATTTGATGTGTCAGTCCATAAAGAGTGTCCTTTATTACAGATTGGACAATATGCCAAGAGCAACAATACAGTTCTGTCTGTTCTTGCTGTGAAAGGAGAACCAGTTGGGCTGCCAGTTGTGGTTCAATGTGCAAATGTATCAAGTGGCACAGTCAACATCCTGGACCCAATGGAAATGATGCGCCAGCTGCGACTCATTGCGCAGAACTACTCAGTGGCCACCGCAGTCGATGTGACCTGCCTTATTCATCCAGATCTTGAGTTTGATGAGCATGAGTTTCAATTGGTAATTGCATCTAAAAGTATATATATATATATATATATATATATATATATATATAAACACACACACACTATCACTGGATCCAGCAGGAGGATGCATGATAATGTGAAGTGAAATTATATTTGGAGGAAAGAATATTATCATCAGAGAGTTTTTTATTTATCCCATACCAAGAATCAAACCTGGATCTGCAGATCATGGTACCCATTGCCTTGCCTGCACACACCAACCCCTATACCCTCTTGACTGAGCACACATCCTCCAAAAGAATGGTACCTATTTGTTGATGTAGGCATTCATGCATCGCATCGCAGACATACTCGCATGGAGACCCAGCAATGAACTCTCATCTAAATACAGAGTCACTTCAAATTCCTCTGACAGAAATCAAGGCGTATGTATGTTAATATAGAAAG
Source organism: Margaritifera margaritifera (assembly GCA_029931535.1). Taxonomy (NCBI): domain Eukaryota; kingdom Metazoa; phylum Mollusca; class Bivalvia; order Unionida; family Margaritiferidae; genus Margaritifera; species Margaritifera margaritifera. The sequence continues at coordinate 1,540,495 of JAQPZY010001477.1, read as the reverse complement.
TTACAAATTTAGACCAGAGAGAGCAGAAAGTGCTTTCCCTGGATCCTACGGGGGTTATATAATACACAAAGTCTGTATTGAGTTTTTAAATAACAAAGTCTGTATGAGTTTCAATATGTTTTGGCTAATTCACCTTCATTGGTGGATTCTGAATGTACACAACTGGAATGTGACATCACATAAACAATCTAATGTCAAAACATAAACGTATACTACATATCACTTTTACTGGAAATGTTAATTTACTCTTCAAAAAGAAGAAAAATTTCTGGACAAAGTGACATTCCTATATAGGGCCTATATCAAAACAAACCTGTAAATCAAACTCACCGACAAGCATATGTATCTCCACATTAAATCAAGTCATCCAGAAGCTATGAAACGAGCAGTACCCTACAAACTTGGGATACAAACAAAATGTATTTGCTTGGAAGTTGAAGATTACAGGAAACATCGAGAGGAAACAATACGTAATTTGCAAAAGCATGACTATCATTTGCTGTTAATAGAGAAACAAGCGCATATGGTTGATATATTGGATAGGAATGATTTTTTGAAGAGAAAAAACTGATGTAAAAATTACTTTCAATCAAGATAACAACCTAAGGGACACTATAATCCAAAAGAAACACAATTTACAGTTTCACACCAAAGAAGAAAATGGATGTAAACCCTGTGGGAAGGATTGTGCAGTATGTAAATATGTGATGAAATCCAACCGTTTCTTCAAGTTGAAATGGAAAGAATACAAAATCCAAGGCCATATAGACTGTCAAAAAGAAGGACATATTTACTCTGTTTTCTGTAAGAAGTGTGGAAAAATGGTCTATGTAGGCCAAACAGGAGATTCTTTATACCAAAGAACACAGTTAAACCTTTCTAAAATTAGAACAAGACAAAATGATGCTCCTATTGTAAAGCATTTTAATGCAAGCAACCACTCTTTATGTGATTATTTAGTGATAGGTAAAAAAATGTGTAGGTTAGTAAATGACTCATTCTGAATCTAAAAGTTCAACACCTTCTCCAACAGGACTAAATTGCAAATGTGAACTGTATTTAAATTTCCATCAAAATTAATACGTGGTGTACATTTATGTTTTTACTTTAGATTGTTTACGTGATGTCACCACCTTCCAGTTGTTTACATTTAGAATCCACTCGTGCGGGCAAATTAGCTGAAACATATGGAAACTCAGAAAGACTTCTATATACATGTGTGTGTGTGTGTGTGTGTGTGTGTATAACCTTAATTTAATGTCATCTCTATTAAGCAATCACCTGTACGAACAAACCACAATAACATGATCTAAATTTGAGAGTGAGTGATCTAGTATTAAGCATTCACCTATCTTAAAAGGTCATTTTTTTTCTCTTTTCCAGACGTGGCTACTTAACACAGATTTGACTGTGTTATATAGGTATGATCAGACATTAACTGAAAAATTTTTAACTTTTGAATATGGTTGAATTTCCTTAATTTGAACTAAGGTCAATTCTTCAGCTACAGTAAAACCTTACCTAGTCCCAGTTGCACAAGTTTCTCAATTTTTCTTCCTGAAATTTAGATTTTTAAAATATCTTCCTTAATACTTGTGTAATAACATATAATTTTTTTTACTGAATATTCAGCAGTCATCAAGGATTAAAATAAATTATCAAGGCTTGAATAAACGGTTTCCAAAATAACCAAGAGTTGTCTCCCTTGTCAGACTTCTGTTAGCTTTCATTACAAATCAGTTCCTTGCATTAATTCTGCAAGGACCACAATTCACTTTGATAAGTCACACAGTGGCTGTGTTGTCGGCTAGTTTGAGACTTTCATTTAGGTAGGAAATGTTTTTTGTTTCCAAAGGTGGCAACAGGCACATAAATTCCTCATTAATATAGTAATAAATGATTTCATTTTTAAGATTACATTAAGTGTTATTTGTGGTGTATTTGTCTAACCTGGTGGCTGGTTGAGTACACATGTATTTTACTATCTCCGTTGATGATCAGAGATAATGCTTTTGCATAAAATTTTAATTTTGTTGACTCAATACATTTTAGGAAAGTATTTTAATTATAATTTTTCTCTATGGGAGATGGGCAGAACATCCTTGGAGTCTCTCTGCCCCACCCCCCACCCCCTTTTCAATCTTACAGAGTTACTTGTATAAGGGCAGCTATTAAATAATAAAATTATTAGTAATCTCATCAAAAAAATGAGGTAAAAAATTACATACAGTGAAAATATAAACATTTATGATAATATCCATTGATAATAGCCTCTCCAGTCAATAACTTTGATTTAACATAATTTATATGAAAGTGGCATATGTGATTCCACTGTTGTAATGCAGCTAATTTTAAAAGTTTATTAAAGAAAAGCAAGTTTTAAGAAAGGATTAATAGCATGAAGGCAGGATTAGAATGAGATAAATAGATAAACAGATAAATCGTTAAACAAATATATGCTTTTATTTTTGCTACAGAGATAACAGAAGGCCTCTCTGTCATTCTTTTCCAAATATTTTTTTTCTTCCAATTACGCATTTATAATCTCAGTTTTAAAGTAGCTTCAGGCTAGAAAAAGCTTTTAGAATTTGCAGCAAAATTGAATAAGGTGTATAGTAACCAGAGCTGAAATTTATATTAAATCGGTCATTAGGTTTTTCCTTAAATTTCCAATCTCATTTTTGGAAGTTATATGATTTCAAGTCTTGACCACTTGATATTCTTGACAAATATGTATGCATGCAGTAGTAGAGCAATAAGACCTTAGTGAATGAAACAGGCTGACACGGGATTTCTGACAACATTTATTGTGGTGAAAATTTTACTAAAACTTTTGTCATTCTGTATTTAGTGTACAAACAGACTGGTGAAGGAAGTAGGAACAGCATTGAAACAAACTCATTTGACATTCCGCTACAGAGTCAAAGATCCCAAAAAGAAATTTGATGCTGATACAATTCCATTCCAGGTAATTTATTTAAAGCGATTATGGCATTTCTTTTGTATGCTAATGTATTAAGAGCTCTTTGTTCATTTTGACTATCATGTTTTTGCAGTGATACATATATTAGTCCAAAGTCAAGTTGATTGTCAGTGATTTTCTTTGTTACTTGACCTCATTACTTTATATTACCATATTGTCCAATCTTTTGGGACCCCAAAGGCTTTTTGTAAATGTCAACTGAATACTATAGTATTCACCCATACCCCCATCAGTTTGTACCCTCCTTGCGATTTTGAAAATGAATAGCATCAAGGATATACAAAATGCACAAAACTTACTCATCTCATTCATTGATTTATAATTTCTAACTTGACTGTCACCAAGCAGTCCCTAACATTATCATCATCTTCATGTCTCAAACCAAATGGAAGTTTTCAGTGTAAATGAGGAGTCTGCATACTATCATTTTCTGGTTGCTGGAAGATTCCATTTTCAGTGAAGTGGTGGATGCAAGGCCTACACAGACATAGAAGGTAAACACCGTCATCTGCATCCAGTGTATGCAATGTTTAATTCTAATATTTCCCAAAAAAATTGAAAAAAAAAGATGAAAAAATATCCCCTTACATGTCTACGTTACAGAAATTTACAGAATTATCCGGAGTTTATCTAACACTATGGACTACATCACTCTTGTTGTGTGAAAAACACAGACTTGCCCACACAAATATGGATGCCATGTTAGTGTTGAAGTTCCATTATGTTAGAAATGCAAAGAAGATGATAGTGTTAGGGACCACATGGTGACAATCGAATTAGAAATTATAAATCATTGAATGACGGAGAGGTAGCCAAAAACTATAGTTTTTTATACATGCAACAGCAACAGTTGCAAAACTTGCTTATTTCGTTATCTTGTTTGTCACAATCCTTTCTCTCTCGGGTGCCAATCATGGTCAAAACCTGGCCCAGTATTCAAAAAACGTTTCAATCAAGAAATTCAAGTCAGTAAACTTTGACAGTCTACAATTTTAATAAGAATAAAGCTAGAATCTCATAACTTGAATCCCTCTACTGGACTCCCAAAGTTTGAAGACATAGATGCAACCCTAAGTATCAGGCTTTGGAGTTTTGAGCACATGTTACTTGCTCAAGAAGTTTGAGAATATGGGGCCTGTTCAGTGATACATGTGACATAAGAACTTGCCTGACAAAATATTCTGTGTGATTATAGCAATTTCTGTGAGATGTTCCTATTTTAAGTCTTCTGTGTGCATTAGTAAAAAAATGCAACGAAATGTTTTGTTGTTGATTACACATTAAGAAATTTGAGATTGCATGGTATATGTACACAATACTGACTGAAGTTGGCCATATTTTATTTCATTGATGCACTACTGATGGATTACTCGAGTTGTGGTGTCTGAATACACTTGCCAGGCATGTTTATTGTGTTTTTACATATATTGATGTTTGAATACACTTTCCTAGCATGTTTATTGTGTTTTGACATAGATTAATGTTTGAATACACTTGCCTGTCATGTATATTGTGTTTTTACATAGATTAATGTTTGAATACACTTTCCTAGCATGTATATTGTGTTTTGACATAGATTAATGTTTGAATACACTCACTTGGCATGTATATTGTGTTTCGACATAGATTTAAGCAACCAAAGGCAATAGAGTTACTGCAGATTTCCAAACATATGCATTGAGCAGAAAAATGTCAGTTTAAGAAATAAAGATTTCTGTTAGAAATTTAACTCTGAGACTGTGAGGTGACTCAAAATTCTGCAAAATTTCTTCTCACTTTGTGAGATATTATAAGTATGAATTTTGAGGTTCCTAAAATGATTACAAGATTGCATTAATTTACAGTCATAATATCACCATGAACAACTTTTAAACACATCTAACCATACAATAGAAAGCAAACTGAAAAATTATGAAAATATATGAATGAAATCAATCAGTCATTTTACATGCACAGCTAGTTTCTTCTTCAGTTTTTGCCGTCTAAGCTGTACAAAATAAATTTTAAAAAAACAAGCAGGTGAGTGGTAAAACCTTGGATAAATTTTTTTATAAAATGAGATGCGTCTTTTAAAATAACTTATAAGTTTATGTTGATGAATACTTCATTTTAAATTTGAAACTTTACAATATATAAAGTTTTGAAAGTTTAGGAATTGCAAAATTTTGTTCTCATTAGAATTTGTTTTTCTTTTTGCCAGGTTCAGATATCATACACCTTAAGGGACGGCATGAGACTTTTGCGGGTTCTTAGTAAAGCTCACCAGGTCACAAAGAACAGACAAGAGATGGAACAGGTAAGTTAATTAGATTAGTTATTATTCAGAACACTTATGTAATTATGTGACAAAGATTCAAATGCTAACTTTATGTTTGTATTTGTTAACATTCTGATGTTTTTATAGCTTTCTTCCTGGGATTGGTTTGTTGATATGCTGGTATGATTAATTGACTTGAAGACCATCACCTTTCAATTTCAGGAAGTCAGGCATAATCTCCTTTTCGAATCATTAAAATAATTCCCTTGACACTTCAGATTAGAGCTTCTGTAATGCCAATTATTGCTGGACAAGTTCAATTGACAATCTGAAATGACCGATTGCTAACTCAGCATGTTGGATATTTGTCATAGAGTGCCCAGAATTATTCCATGCAGTTATTTGGCAATTATGTGTTCCAAATCATTTAAACATCCTACAGTCCCAAAGCTTAAGACAGTGCAGGTGTGAAAGCCCATTTCTCCTCTGAATACATTCCTGATCACATTAATATTAGGAAAATAAACTCCACTACTTCACAAATCCAGCCTTCCTGACACTACGAAAATTAATCTTTTCTGTCCAATATATATATATATATATATATATATATATATATATATATATATATATATATATATATATATATATATATATATATATATATATATACCATATAGACGTGACAAAGGAAAGAAACTCTTACCCATTATCTCCCTTTGACCACACTTGGTGGCAATAGTTTTAAGCTTTCGCTAAGTACTGTCAACAAATTCTTGTACGACTTCCCAAAATCCTTTGAATATCTCCATGATTTCAACCCATCTATCCAGAAAGTCAATATGTTAAAGTGTGGTAAGGTATTTATTACATGTGGTAAACATTATTTTTACCTTTGGTCAATATTTACGTGAATTTTTATGCAGTTGTGGACTTCGTTTATTCTGGCTTTGTGCTCTAACATGGTATTGTTGGTATGTGTTTGTTGGTTGTTATTCGTGCTCACTGCATATAAATAACGTGTTATTGTGATTTGTAAACACATTCAGGTTGTTAATTTCCAATTTTGTGTCATTCTTGTTATTTCACTTAAACAATGATGATGAAATGCAGTAAGTGCATGAGACTTGTCTCGCTTGCACAAAGCGTTCTTCATCCTTAACATCCAGTGTGTGCGCTTTATGGTCAGAAAATATCTGGTCCACAGTGTTGCATAAAAGTGTCAAAAGCAAACAGAAACATGTGAAGTTTTGTACAGAGCAGTGCGATGTCTTGGACCTTCACCCAAAGACAGCATCTGTTTGCATAGAGAGGGATGTCATGATGGTTCCTCCGCCAAAATTAGACATATGATGCTGACTGCAACAATTACATACAGCAAATTGGAGGAATGATAAGCTACGGAATTACCATGCTCAGATTCTTGCCAGAGCTGTTGTTAGAGCTGCACATGCATTGACTAGTACAGGAAGCAATGACACAGTCGCTAAATTTGGGACAGTTTTTGCCTCTATGTCCATCGCAAACCTCCATGGATAATTTGGAGCTAATGGGGGAGTTTTCCCAATATCTAGGTAGCCCATGCATGTCCAAGCATTTCAACATTCTTTCATGCCATACGATGCTGTTCCAGCTGCTGACCACCAGCCCAGTCATCCAGCTGGCTGTACCAATTGTCTGATGACCGGGGATCCATCACTTCGGCAAGCTGTGCCACATACTGGCCGATAGGACCGTGGTATGTGGAACCATACAGGGATCAGACTCACTGATTCATCTGTTTTTCCACACCTTCTGCTTGGGCCATTCTGAAACCAGCTATCCAACCTTCTGCCGAGTCTACAGCCATGCCTACTGTACAGCCGACAATTGAACTGACTGTCCAGCTGACCATCCATTATACTCTCCGGCTGTCCATACCACCAAAGCTTACTCAGTCAACTCTTCTGGCAAGTCATTTATTTACAGCTTATCCTTTGAAGTGATACCCTGATACATTTAGATGATGGCAGTGCCTCATCCATGTCACAGAGGATGTTTTATATTGATATGGACATAGGCCCTGATGAGGATGACACACACAGTGAGCATGGTGATAACCTCAATAACTTGATACATTCAGATCCAGCTATGGAACGGACTGAGTCTAGTTTCAAAGCTGCTGTCAGTGAAATTAACTGTATGTTGCCAGCTTCCAAATGCCCGCCACTGCCAACTGCCAGCCAGGCTTATAAGCTCAAGGCGTTAGTAGAACTAGAAGATGAGACAAATGTATCTCCTTCCACCTACTGCTGCAGTCGGTAAAGATGAAGGAAATTTCAAACCATCAGTCAGATAAAATCCATGATCCGGGAAATTATAAAGCATTTTTCTTGGAATGTCAAATACCAAAGACTTGTTTCTCATGCTGGTTTAAAACACATTTGGACGCATCTACCACCGAGCTTTCAACACTAGTTAAGAACATTGTGGTGATGAATACGACTATCCTGCTGTTCTACAAGGTGGACAAGAATGTCTTTCGAGCCACCTCGAAGCATGTGCACATTATCATGGCAAAGCAGACAGCGATCATGCCTGGAAAGCTATGGCTAGGATTGCCAAGGTCATTAAAAGGGCTGCACACCATTCTATGGCTTACGCTTGGATGGCCTCTGCCAGGATAGATTTTGTGAGATGATATGCCTGTCTCTGCTAGTCATCACTCAAAACGCATCATTCCTTGGCACTCAGTCTGACAACCTTTGGGGCTCAGTTACTATTTGGCAGTAGGATAGAGGAAGTGAGGAGGCAAACAGCCCAGAAACTGCCCCTCTAACTGGACATGCTTCCTGCTCAGACATTCATGCCGAATCAGTCTTGCCCTCAATGGAGAGATGATCATTTTAAAAGAGATAAGAGGCCAAATACTTCCCAGCAATAGCAATAGTTTTGACCTCAATAAAATTTCAGGAGACATCAAGGCCCTCAATTTAGGAGGCAGTTTAATAATATAGATAAGAAACAAGGTTTCTCTTTCCCCAAGCTTCTTTACAACCACTGTTGACTCACCACCCTGACTGCCCACAGACAGTCTACTGGTTGGCACCAGACTTCTTCATTTCTCCTTCAAATACATTTCCTGATCACATTAGCGTTAGGGATATAAGCCTGCTACCTCCTGAATCCAGCCCTACTTAAAAACGAAAATTCATCTTTTGTGTCTATATCATACAGGCAAAGGGCAATAACTCTTGCTCATTACCTCCCCTTGCCACCACTAGGTGTCTATAGTTTTTAAGCTTTGCTGTCATACTGTCAACTTCGTATGTGAAACCTCCCATCAATCCAAGCCCAATTTGTGTTAAATTCGAACCATCCATACAGGATTTTGGATTTATTTGGATTAATATTAATTCCTGAACAGGTAATAAATATTATTTTTTGAATTTTTTTTTCACTTTCTCTGACTTAGTCAATTTTAGACCGCATGATACATCATGCTATCGTTTATGCATGTTGTTATTCACAGTTTCGCACACACTGCCTATTGCATGCTCACATGGTTAGTAACGGGTGTTGTTTTAGCGACTGATTAACACACTGCATCACAGTTTTCTTTAGATTTTGTTGTGTCTTGTTTTAGCTTGTCGTCTCAGTGAAACCTGTCGATGAAGTGTAATAAATGCAACAAGTTCATGTCAAAGGAAGACACGCATGAGTCATGCCTTGTGTGTACAAAATGTACTTCGTCAGTACCATACAGTGTGTGCGCCATATGGTCTGACATTGTATGGATTACAGTTTGCAAAATTCGACCAAGGCAAAGAAAGAGGGTGACAACAATGCAAATTTAAAATTCCTACATGTAATCATGATACATAGGAGGAGTGTACCCCCATTTTTTTAGGCAGCCCAGGTGGCATAATTCCCCCCGCATGTACAATCATGGCCTCCGGGCCTGTAAGTTCGGGCGAATAGGGCTTTTAACGGATCCAACAGATCCATTCTGTACTACCGTATCGCCATCTGGAGCCGTCCATGATTGTACAACCTGTTGAGTCAGCCGTCCAGCCAGTCCAGCCATCTCAATCAGGAGATCTTACTGAAAGATCTGTCTGTCTCGCCAGTCTGATGGCTTCATTTTTCTATAATTATGAAGATCTTAATGATAGATCTGTCCGTCCTACCATGCTATGGCTACATACAGTTACAATTACAGGGATCTTGGTGATAGATCCACCCATCTCACCAGGTCTACAGCTTCATCTCCCTACAATTAAGGAGATCTTAATGATGGATCTATCCATCCTAACATGCTTCTGGCTACATAAAATTACAATTACAGGAATCTTAGTGATAGCTCCATCCATCTCACCTAGTGTAAAGCTACATAAACATATTATGATGGGGATTTTAGTGATACATCCATCTGTCCAGCCATGCCCATGGCACGGCCAGTACCGGCACCAACCAGACTGCCTTCCGCACAGCCAGCAACCATGCTGTACTGTACTCCCGTCAAACCAGCTGTCCATATCAGTATGACAAAATTGTCTGGCAGAGCCAGTTTGTCCTAGATTCACTGCTTACCCGCAGTGTATTGCCCGTGAATTATATAAAGACGATGACATTGCATCATCATTGCCACAGAGAATAGTTTATGCCAAAATGGAAGCAGACCATGAACAGAAGACTTCACACAGTGAGTGTGAAGATACTCCTGAGCAACAGACCTACTTTGATTTGACCATGGAGAGGACAGAGTTGAGTTTTAAGGCTGCGGTCAAGGAGATATACCGGGCATTGCCGGCTTTGGAATGCCCTCCACCCCTACTGCCCACATGATTATAAAGTCAAAGTGTACGTCGACATCGATGGTGAAGAAGTCTCCATCCTTCCGGCTGCTTCCCCAGTCTACAAAAATCAAGGTGATTTATGATGGGTTATCAGGATGATATCTGTGACCTGAAGATTGCTAAGGTTTTCTTTCCTGGGAGTCAAGTACCAGCGTCATATTCATTGTGCTGGTACAAGACAGATTCCACCATAACCCTTACTGAACTCCCGGCATTAGATAAAAATTTAGCGGTAGTTAACCTGTTTGCCCCACTTTTTATCAAGTGAATAAAAAAGTGTTTCTTGTCACATCGATGTGGGTTGGAACACTGGCGCCATGTCTTTGATGTTGTATTTGGTTTCCTTGGCAATTTTCCAACAAGCGGAAAAATTGGCCTACTAACATGCCTGGGAATCGACGATCCGAATTGCTTGGGTCAATAACAGAGCAGTTCATCATATGGTGTCTCTACCAATGTTGACTTGATACATCGTGACGTGTCATGCTCTGGCTTTAAGATTCATTCCATTTGGCTTGCCAGAAATATTGAAGAAGTTCGGAGGAGGGCAGCTCAAGAACTACCCCTCCAAATGTCTCTAGACCCATATCCTCATTTTAAAACCAGTTGTATCTGCTCCAACGGAGGGACAATAAGTGAGCCAAGAAAAAGGAATCTTTTATATCCCAAGTGCCATTCAGATCTTGATTTTATACATCATACAACAGCCGAACCAGTCTAAGAGGCACCCTTACAAGGGAGATAAGAAACCAAGTTTCTCCACCCCAAACCTCCTGTCTCCCATCAGACAGTCTACCGAAGAGCACCAGTCTCCTGCAATTACGATCACTTTGGATCAACCTATTTCCGAAAAATGAATGGGTGATCCAAGTCATTTTGGAGGGACTTCGGTTTTCATTTATGCAACCCCCTCCTCTTTCTTCCTCTCTCTTCTAACGGATGCATCATCAGATCAGGAGAAGGATGATATTCTTCAGCAGGAGATTGTCGCTCATCGACAGGACAGTGGAGATTGTATGAAAACCACAATCTCAGGGGTTCTATTCATGGCTGTTCCTTACCAAAAAGAACAATGTCAAGTTGAGGCCGATCATAGACTTGAGTCACATCAATGAATTCATTCTTCCGCCCAGGTTCAAGATAGAGACAGCGAGATCTATATGACTCTCCATCCTAGGGGACGAGTATGCCATCAGTCTTGATCTCACAGATGCCCACTTTTTATTGTCCCTATTCACCCGTCATTGTGAAAATTTCTTTGGTTTGCTTGCCATGATAAGTTTACCAATTTTGAGTCCCGCTGTTCAGTCTAATATCAACCATGGGTCTTTACCATATTATGGATTGCGTCATCACCCTGCTCCGTTCAGCTTCCTCTATGGCAATGGCGGCATATCTGGACGACCTCCAGAAACATGGCAAGTTTTTATTCTCCTCAAGGGCAGAAATGATTTTCTATCCCTTTTGAATAATCTCAGTTTTCTAATTAATTGGGACAAATCTACCTTGACCCATCCCGTTGTTTTGTCCACCTAGGTATGGAGTTTATAACCGATTTCAATCATTCTGTCATGTTTGCGTCATGTGGATCGTCGATTTTCATAGAGTCCATTTCCAACAGGACATGGATTTCAGCGAGAGAGTTCTTGCAACTCCTCGGATTATTCAATGCAGCGGCAGACTTATCCCTTTCCCTTTCAGTCGTCTTTTCATGCACCCCTTACAGATGACGTTGCTAACCCAATGGCGCCCCTTTTTCAAGTCTTTCAAATGCATTGATCACGCCCGATGTACAATCATTACTGCGTCAGTGACGCAACCCAGGTTGGCTGATGATGGAGGCCCCCTCTTGAGAAGCCCCAAGCAGAAATGACATTATGTACCATTGCCAGTATGTACAGTTGGGGTGCCCACAAGTTGCCGGACTTTGCTACTGTCAGCGGCACGTGGGAGCCAGGGAAGCATCCTCTTCACATCAACCTTTTAGAAATAAAGGTTGTCATGAAAACGCCTTTCAGTTCTGGAAAGATCGACTCGGGCAAAACTGTCCTAATTATGTCGGACAACTCTGAAGTGGCAACCTACCTCCTCAAACGTGGGGTGGGGTGGGGGGGCACCAAATCACCCGATCTGTGCGTTCTGATTTGGCAGTTTCTACATTGGTATGCCAACTAAATATCAGTGTACAAATCAGACACATTCCTGGCCGACACTCTGTCCGAAAGGGTCAAGTAATTCACACAGAATAGTCTCTCCATCAATCAGTCTTTCTTTGGATTTGCGCACTTTGGGGACATCTGATGATCGATCTTTTTGCGACAAGGTGGAATCACAAGTTGCCCACCTTCATCTCTTCATTTCCACACCCAGAAGCTTGGGCCTTGGACGCACTGTAAATTGGCTGGGAGGGGTTGTGGGCCTTTGACTACCTTCCCACAGTCTTCATACCGAAAAAATAATTCAGGAGTTGTGGGGTCAGAACTGCAAGATGATTCTGGAAGCCCCTTCAGATGGGACAAGTTCTGGGTCACCGATCTACAGATTTATCCAGGATGATTCTGACCAAGCCAAATATTCTCAAACCACTACGGTCATGGGTGTTCCACCCCTGCCCAACTGTCTTCTTCTTCATGCCTGGCTCTTGTGTAGACAGCCTTGCAACAGAAAGAATTTAAACCTTGGGTTGTGGAGAGAATCTTTTGAGCAATAAGGCCCTCCACTCTGAAGATTTATGAGGGAAAGTGTCATGTTTTCAGGGACTGGTGCCAATTCAAAAACATCATCCCTTTGAGCGCTCAGCATACTCTCATGTCTCATAAGATCAGAGTTGCCTCATGAAGATTTGTGCTCATGAGATTAGAGTGATCTCTGTGAGCCTCGTGTTTGAACGTAACATTTTGATACAAGACATAATAGAAGCTGTTGGCTGGCATGCTGAGTCAACCTTCTCTTTCTTTTATCTCAGAGATTTAGCTTCCCAGAGACAAACTTGGAATCTGTTGTGTCCGGTGGCGGCAGCCCAGATGACCACCAGACCCAGTAAAAAGTCAACAAAGCCTATTAGCTTCGCTGGATTCGCCAGTAAAATTTTGGTCGGTAAGAAGGTTTCAGTAATCATCTTCTTAACCGGATACAGGGGTGACAGATCACGTTACCCTAGGCTGTGTTGCTTATTAAATTAGGAGAATGGGTTATCATTCACATGGGGAATCCAGCCATCATTCCCTAGAGGATACCCGAGATAGAGGTCAGATGCTCGGCATTCCCTCCTCCTATTACCTATTCTCCTAACATTAATGTGATCGGGGAACATATTTGAAGGAGAAAGTAAATTATGTTTCTCCAAGAATACTTACCCTATCACATTACTTAAAAACCCTCCCAACCACCCTGCTATGCGAGCAACCTCATTGGTATCATACTTGCCATAACACGACGTGTCACGCGAAAAACACGATTTTGGACTCCCAAACCCCCCGACACTATCGTGTTTAGAAAAACATGATTTTCAGCAATTTTGCACACAAAATTTCCACCCAAAAAAAAGATAAGAAAAAAAAAAAAGGTATATTTCTTGATCATTATTATATATGCCCATAATCTGCGGTAATGTATAAACAGTAAACAGTACTGCTCAAAGCTCATGTAAAACTATCCTCGGGGCAGGTTTATACACCTGTTTTGGAGGCAATTAAAAGGTAAGGTGGTCAGAGATAAACAGCCACCTTTTAGAGATTTATTTAATTGGCTCACAATAGCTAGGGTGATGTGTCGTGTCAGATCCTTTTGAGCACTGCTGCGGGAGAGCCCATTAGACTAATTTGCATAGGTAAAGTACATTAAGTGGAACAACCCAATTTAAAGTTAAGTAGATCAAAGAGATGCGTGTTGAGGAACAAACTGAATTGAAGCCATCTTTATTAAAGTTTGTGATCAGCGGCACTGTTTCTTTGAGAATGTTGATGCCATCTTTTTTAAAGTTTGTGATCAGTGGCAACGTTTCTTTGAAGTCGGATTTTTACTCCATATATAAAATGGAAAAGTGTACAAGTGTGATTCATTTTCAAAGGAAACATGTCGAAACGTATTATCGATTCAGGAAATATGGAGCCATCTCCGAAGCGAGCAAAGCCCAGCAAAACAAAATTCCAGAACTCCTGGTTGACGGAGTTTGACTTTGTGAAGCGCAGCATCAAGGGGGAACATTTTATACTGTGCACATATTGCAATGAACACAAATGACACTTGCATTACCTTCAAACCAACTTCTGAACTATTGAAAACAGCAAAGACTCCATGTAATTAAAAGTGGATTTTAAAGACAGTAACTTGGTGTATTTTTTTATTTAATGTATGTGAGCTTGTGACCATGTGTATATATGTGAGGTGATATTATTTGACAATGATAAGTCTACCATTTTTTTGTTTGTAAGTATATTAAATGCTTCAGAGAAAACAGATGGTATTTTCTTTTATTCAGATTTGAATTTCCAGTCATTTGCTATAGGCTGATTTGAAAAGATAGCGTATTCTCATTTGGATGATGTTTTGGGGGGGGTCATGCGCACTGACCCCCCTTGGTCATATGCACTGACCCCCCTTGGGACCCCAAAACACACTTTTTGAGTCTCAAAAACCCCCCAGCACTGTCTGGGAATATGGCATGTATGTCGTATTTGCTCAGTTTAAAAACTATCAACACCTGGTGGTGGCAAGGGGATGTAATGGGCAAGAGGTATTGCCCTGGGTCTATATGATATAGACAGAAAAGACGAATTTTCATGTTTAAGTAGGGTCGGATTCGGAAGGTAGCAGGCTTATATCCCTAACATTAATGTGATCTGGTGAGTATTCTCGGAAAAACATATTTTACTTAAAAATTTGCTTTCCATCGACATTGGATTTATATATTTTCGCAAAATGAATGGGCGATCCAAATTGTTTCCGAGGGGCTTTGGATTTTATCCAGCCCCCTCCACTTTCATCTTTCCCTTTCATGATAGACGTACTATCAGATTTAGAGAAGGCCAGAATTATGTAGAAAGAGATCAGGTCATTACTTGACAAACAGGTTAACTTCATCAGCAGTGACTACAGTCTATCTGGACAGCATCTTTCAAAAGCACATCCCAGCATTTTGTTCATCTGGGCACACAAATCGCAACATCATCTATCTTCCTCATGTACACATGTTTCAGATTATCAAACTCAATTTCCAACAGAGAATGGATTAAGATGAGAGAGTTCCAGCAACTCCTCTGTTTGCTCAGTGCGGTGGTGGATCTGATTCTGCTTGGCTGCCTTTTCATGCATCCCTTGCAGGTGGCCTTGCTGGCTCAGTGCACCCCATTTCTGGCCTACTCAATCACAAAATCAGGATAATGACCAAAGTAGTATTATTCCTCCACCAGTGATGCAACAAAGGTTGGCTCATCGCAGGAATCCGGAAAAGCCCCAACTGGAAATTACAGTATGTACTGATGCCAATTTGCATGGTTGGGGAGCCCACCTGTTGCCATGCACAGTCTATGGCAAGTGGTGTCCATAGACATTGTCTCTTCATATCAGCCTTCTGGAAATGAAGGCTATAATCAATGCTTTTTATGTCTTGAAGGACCAAGTGTATGGGAAAGTAGTCCTTATCACGTGAGACAACTTGGAGGTGATCGCCTGCCTTCTCAAACTTGGGGGGGGGGGGGGACAAATAATCCAATCTATGCAATCTGGTTTGTGAGTTTCTGTACTGGTGCTACCAGCTAAATAAAACTATACAAATCAGACACAGGCTAAATGTTCTGGCTGACTCTTTGTCAGGAAAGGGCCCGATCCTTCATACCGAGTGATCCATTCATCAATCGATCTTTCATCGGATTTGTATGCTTTGGGAGCATCTGATGATAGACCTTTTTCTAATAATGTGGAATAACAAGCTACCCACCTTTGTCTCTCCAGTGCTGGATCCAGAAGCCTGGGACATGTATGCACTATCAATAAGTTGGAAGGAATTTTGGGCCTTTTCCTACCCCCCCCCCCCAAGGTCTTTACCAAAAATAATACATAAATTGAGAGGTCAAAACTGCAAACTGATTCTGATAGCCCTCTCAGATGGGACAAGTCATGGATCCACGATCTACTCATTCTGGTGATAGATGTGTCCAGAAAGATCCCAATGAAGCCAAACCTACTCAAACAGCCACGGTCACAGGTATTTCATCCCTTTCTGGACCAGCTCCTCCTTCAAGCCTGGCTCTTGTTGAGAGAGCTCTGTGAAGAAAGAAATTTGAGCCTTCAATTGTGGAGAGATTCTCGTGAGCTATAAGGCCTACCACTGTGAAGGTGTATGAGGGAAAGTGGCATGTGTTCAGGGACTGATGCAAAGTCAACAACACTCTCCCTATGATTGCCTCAATAACACAACTGGCTAATATCTTTCTCTGGATGTTCGAGGAGAAAAATGTAGCCCCAGTTACTATCAAAGGCTACTGCTCCATGATATCTGACACTTTCAGGCATCATGGCAGAGGGGATATTGGTCATGATCAAGATCTATCAGACCTGCTAGCCAATTTTGATTTGAATAGGCCAAAGTACCTCACAGTTTCCTAAATGGAATCTCTCACATGTTTTGACATGGCTGAATTCAAATCTGTTTGAGCCTTTAGTCAAAATCTCACTGACTATCATACAAGACATGCTTTCTGACAGCCTTAGGTTTGGCATGCAGGGTGAACAAGATACATGCACTTTCAATGGACCTGAAGTATCTCCAGTTGAGATTGGATGGTTCCATAGTCCTAATGATGCAATCAAGCTTTGTAGCTAAGAGTAGGCTGCCATCAGCAGGCAATCAGAGTCATCATATGCTCCCCCTCTTCCATAGATATGCCGAGAGAAGTGACCATGCAAGACCGTGCTCGTGCCCTTATGCATTACTTGAAGTGCTTAGAAAAATGTTGTGGAACAAGAAAGCATCTCTTTCTTCTGGTGAAGTCTGAGCAAGAGGAAATTACCCCTCAAGTCCTATCATCGTGGCTGAACTAGGTTATACATTCAGCATACTGTGAAGTCTCAAAGATCAGAGTCGTCTCATGAAGATTTAAGCTCATGAAATTAGAGCAAACTCTGCAAGCCTCACTTTTGAATGTAATGTTTTGATCCAAGACATAATAGAAGCTGTTGACAGTCAATCTTCTTGAGTTTTGATCTCAGAGATAAGATTTGAATCTGGTGGGTCTAGTGGCTGCTGCCAAGATGACTACCAGACAAGATGACTACCAGACACAGTTGACATCAGCACAGCCTCCACATGGTAAAACCCTCCCAGCCTCCATGCCAATGTGAGTGTCCTAGTTGATGTATCACTCTGCTTAAAACTGGTGCCACCTAGAGGTGGTCAAGTGGAGGTAATGTGTAAGAGTATCTTCCCTTTGTATTTTCAGGAGAGCTGGATTTGGCAGGTAGCAGAGTTTATTCTCCTAATGTTAATGTGATTCGATAAGTATTCTCAGAGAAACATAATTTACTAAAAAATTTGCTCTCCTAATCTTTATACTTCTTAAAAGCCCCTCACACCATGTATTGCATGGCAGTGTGTCAGCACATATAAGACATTAAAACAAACAGAAATGAAATACAGACATTAATTAGCACCAAAGGAAAAGATAAAAGCAACAAAACTAATGTTTATTATTGTCCACCAGATACTCTTTTCAGAGCTAGTTCACTGTCAGGCTCAACCAAACCTGTATGCTAAGTATATGGCCAGAATCACGGAACCGGTTACTGCACAATAGTTACTTTCCCCTGATTCTGTGCAGTATTTTTTTTAAACTAGAAGAGTACAAATTTAACACGAAGGGCCCCCATCCTTCCTGTCACTCATTAAAATCTCCAGTGTATGCAATTTTTTTTTTTTTTCTTCATTTTCCCATTTCTTTCACGCCTTGCTTCCAGTGTAGTATATTTACAGTAATATTGCATATGATCATGTGACTGAACAGACTTAAGTAGGGTAAGACTATTTATTTGCCAATTTCAAGCAGCATGAAACAATTAACATCCCTCGACTCTGTTGGCAGGGATGGTTGGCTTCAGTGTTTGAAGTTTGTTGATATAGATTATGCTATGTGTAATCAGAAGTAATTGCAAAAGGATTAAAGGCAGTAATTGATTATGGTTGGATTACTAAAGAGCTCAATCAGCATAAAGCAGGATCAGTTTGGCTTTGGTGTTTAAAGTTTGTTGAGATGTCTAAGTGTGTGTTATTTCCCAATGCTAAACCGCCAAAATCTAAGCAACCAAAATATCACATAGATGGAAACGGGAATTTCAGTGGTTGTAATCAAGTTCAAAGGACATGAATATGCATTCTGCCCTTCTCATAAAGCTGATTTTAAAATCTGCTACGGTGGCAAGAATGACATTACGCATCATGCAGCATATTAAATAACAAATACACCATCACTGAAATCCATGTTCGTGGAATCTGCATCAAATGTGGATAAAAATATATGTGCCAAGACACTGTTTGCCAACTTTACAGCTGAACATAATCTCCAGTTTACGGTAGCATATAATTTTTCAGATAGTCAAAATAATGTCCCCTGGCTCAGAAATCACACAAAAGTTCTTATACAACTGGACAAAAACTACTCACATAGTGACCCAAGTTTTGGGTCCTCATTGAGATAACAAAGGTCAAAGACGTGCTGCAGTGAAAAATTTGCCATTCTCATTGAAAATACTCCCTCTTTTGAAGTCAAAACTTCCAACCAAATTTTGCAAACCTCCCAATTTGTCCTAAGCTGACTTCTCTGTTATGTCACATATATGTAAGGGTAATGAACAGTTTACATCAATAGCTTACACAAATTCTGTACAGAACTAAGAATAAGTGTAGATCATGCTGTGACTGGTTCCGTGCAGCTGCTGGTACATACCCTCTAAGTGTTGTAAATTTTCCAGGCTTTACATCTGCTAATTGATAAAAAATTATATATTTTTTAAATCATAAGAAAAACATAATATAATATGGTAGGGTAAGATTTTATACTAAATTTTTATGAAAGAAAGTATGTTCTTAAAAACAAAAAGTTGAAAAGGGAAATAGTTTTTAACAAAATGGATAATACTTAAACTAAAGCAAAAGCAATTTCTGCATTGGAAGACTACACATTTTCCAATACATCAGTTTATTAATTATATAAATGATTTCTTAATATTTACAATACATAACATCTTTTAATGCTTTTATAATAATTTTCATCAAAATATCCAGCAGCTACACTAATTTTTAAGGAGAAAATGTCCAGAAGCCCTGCCTCAAATACATAATTACTCTTCAGATAACAGGGGTTAGCTGTCTTATGATGTGCAGGTACAGGCCTTCATATTGTGAGAAAAATTCTGAATAGAAGGTATCATATGCCTCGTTACATTTTGTACACTTGTGGAATAAAATGGAAGTTGCTTATATCAGGAACATACTTATCAATTGAAGTTAATAAATTCTTTTTAGTTGTATTTGACAAGGTATGAAACTTGTGATAATGCTAGCTAAAGGAGATGATTTTGGGGGACTTTTGTTTTGGGAAACTGCTCCATATTGTTTTAATTGATACTGGAAGTAAATGTGATAACTTCTACTATGCATTAACATTGTAATTATTAGATACAGAGAGTTAAGCTTACCTCTCTTCTTTGGGTGTAGTATAATGTGGTTCTATTGATACCAGGGTGTCAATGCCGCCATAGTGGGTATGTCTGCTGTACAAAAGGCTGCTAAAATGGCAGAAGCTGGGGATGCAGCTAACGCCAAGGCTCACCTGTGAGTACAACTTTTCTACCAACTCCCAGAAGCATTTGTTTAATCTACCCTCAATAATAATTAAACAACTTTCAACAGTAAAAGGGCAGTATTTTCAAATGTAACTGTATTTTGTATAGGAAAACTAATTATTATTGTTATTGATGTTGCTGATGATGAAGTTTTTGACACAGCTAACATAATTATGATTTTTTTTGTTTCTCATTTATACCACATTTGAGTCAAATCTGTACAGTCTATCATTCTGGTAAGAACCAATCACATTGCTCAAACTACAGCTGACTTAGAAAGAGAGGGTACATTTTACCATAGGATCATTTTTAAGGTAAATGGGAAAACTTTGTTTTATGCTCAAAAAACGTCCTTCCTAGTTCCAACGATATCGTCTTCTTGTTGTAAGAACATAGAAATACATTTACTTGTGCATCATACATGAAATAAACATGAAAAATATGATAGAAAAAATTAATACAGTTTTAATAAGATATTTAAGTGATTTTTATGTCAATTGTGTAATCTTTGCTACAAAAGGAAATTCTTCTAAAGATATGTCATCTTTTTTCTTGTTAAAACAAAACAAGTCCACATTCAGTTTTGAATCATACATTATATGAACATGAAATATTAGGACTGTTGGAAAATAATATCATGTAAATGAGTTACCCAAGTGATCTTGAAAGGGAGGTAGGAGAGATGGGCTATATGACAGAGGGGAGAGCACTAGGAGCACATGGGAGGGTGTTTGGAACAGGGGAGAGGGCACTAGAGACAGATGGGGGAAATTTTAGGGGCTGAGGGAGATTAATTACCCCACTCTTTCTACCTGGAACACTGACCAGAGCTCCAATAAGCAAAGAATAACATCAGGGATAAAAAAAAATGCTAAATTATGGTCAGACTTATTAGATTGCTTAGATTAGAATGAGTGATGGTCAACACAATATGAAGGGAAATAAAAAAAATAAATAAATGTCTTGACTGGCATAATTGAAATAATGTATATAAATTTACTACAGGGTGTCAGTTCAGAAGATGATGTCCCGAGGAGCTAAAACAGCTCAACAGATTGAGGAGGTCTACTCCTTCAATGTAGAGAACAGGGAACTGAGAGTAGAATTGGACAGGGCTTTGGAAGAGACGGTGAGAAATAATCATATTAATTTCAATACAGTGAAACTTTATACAGTTTAGACCAATTATACAGCAAGTTTTAACAATTTATATCATGTGTTCTAATGTGTTCTCATACATTAAGATGTTGGCATGAGATGACCTTTAAGTTGATGGAAACTTGAGAGTTCAGAGAAACCATGAACCTTAAATTGGTGACCATACAGTTTTGCATGTGTGGAAGCCAAGATCAAAACTGGGACAACAGATATGCAATGCATGCATGTTAGCATAGCACAATCCATGCTCTTGTTTTGTCACTTTCCCTTTCCACTCTTTAACTATCTTATCTATTGTCAATAGAAGGTGTGTTTTGTATCATATTTGGGGTCCTTTCTATAAGATAAGGTCACAAGTCAGTATGTTCAAGCGGAAGGGGGGGGGGAGTTGTCACTTGCCTTTTCATGTCACATTTGGGGTCCTATCTTCAAGATCAAGATCACAGGTCAATATTTTAACATTTTTAGGGTCAGTTTGCGTTTGAGTTGATGAAAACTGGAGACTTCAGAGAAAACCACAAACTTTAAATAGGTGACCATATAGCTTTTGCATGTGCTGAAACCAAGATGGAAACTGGTCCCACAGGAATGAATTTGCAAATCTGTTTTGTAACCTTGTAAAAGTTATTGAGTACCTCCTCAAAAATGTACCATTCTTTGCAAGAAATCATCTTTAGTTGTGAAAAGTGATTCTCATTTAGAGAAAGAGAAATGTTTTGATGTTTTGAAACTAAGTTGTTACCTCAGTGACAAATCAGACATGACTGGTAGGGATAAACATTGTTTACTATGGAGACAGAGAGAGAGAGAGACAGACAGACAGAGAGAGTGAGAGAGGTGCATTTATGCAAAATTACTTCTAAAAGAAACATTTTGAGATTCATTAATTCCCTAGGGAGACTTTTTCAAAAAAAAATTCTTTAGCAATTCTTTTCTCATGAAGGAAGTCTGTTTTTAATTATTAGTATATGTGTTAAGACTTTGTATCAAACAATCTTGTATGTCCATGAGACGGTCATTAGTTTGGTTAATTATTTTTTTCTGTAAGTTTTTGTTGATTTTTTACACAAGCAATACATTTTTAACCTTGCACATGTGACATTTTCTTTTCAATATCATGGCCGACTTCTTCAAGATGACCTTGCATTGCAGTTTAGAAATTGTCAGTACACAAAAATTAAGTTCACACTCAAAGTCCTAATGGTGTAAAGAACTATAAGGACCCATTCGGGCCCACACTGACTGAACAAATTAAATGTTTTAAAAATGTTAATTTCAATACTGATGATGATTGTTATGATAAATATTTACTCTTTTAAATTTTTAACTTTTAGCAATGGAGGCACAGTACATTGCATGTTATGTAAAGTAAAATGCCCAAAGAAGATTTCTAACTGTAGAAATTACAGCTTTTAGTCCTGTTTTAGCAGTTTTGGGTGAAAATAATTGTCCCTGCATCTCTAAAATAAATATACAAATATATGTAATGCATCTGATGAAAATATCTCATAAATGCAGATATGAAATCATTTCCAAGAATGTAGGGACTTCCATTTCTAATAAAAATATGACCCAAATGTGTGAATCCTGCACTTTTCTCCATTTTATCAAGGTTTATCATTTTATAAAAATCCCAAATCTGCATGTAATTTGAAATATTTCAGCAAAATAAAGATTTTGGATTTTGGGGGCCAGTAACATCCCCTAATACCTCTACACATTTGGAAGTCATACAGAGGGTCTCTCCATATTATTTATTCTTCAGTCAGGTATCTCAAAGGTAAGATGATCCCAAAATTGTACAGTTTTAAAATTTTTGCACTTTTTGGAATCATTCTTTATAAAAATACAGGTAATTCAAATTGAAATTTCGCATCATGAGTACAAATTTGTGCTCAAGGTGTCTAGGAGCTCATTATCGTTTAAAGTGGTCTATAATGGTCGCATACATTTGTCAAATGTAAAAGGATACCAAATAATATATTGTGTCCATTTGTCCTTTTACAGAACTTTGCTGTGGATGATCTCTACTGCAATGTCCTTTCAAAGAATTTACAGGTGAGCAATCCTGCAAGATACAAGGGTTCCTCCTCAACAGCTAAGTCCGACTTGGCCATGAACAGCAGAAGGACTCATTCCAAGGAAGCCCAAGACCATTACTATGACTATATGTGTTAAAACAGCAGTGCTGTTTTTGATCTATAGTGCTCATTTACATAACCCTGTTCATAGGAACCATGAAAGTGATGCAGGTTATGAGTAAGAGCCTTATACTGTGACATGTTTGAACAAGACTCTGTCATATTACTGCATTAAAACACAATTTAGGTATTTAATGATGTTAAATCATATTATAATTGGTTCTGATTAGTCACAAACTAAAATTGGGTGGAATAATTACAATAGTACCATGAATGGTAGATTATAAGCCTGCCCCATGTTTAATAGTCCTCTATGTAAATAACTGAAATTTTTGCACAGAAACCATTTTTCTTCTTTCAGTCAGTGTGACCAAGACCTTTACCCTTTTGACTACGAAATGAATAGGCTTTTGTCTTATCCTGGGTGCAAGCCATCCACAAAGATGGGCCAGGTCTGTGATGTAGAAGTAATGTTATTGTGTGGACACTATTTTTCTTCTTTCAGTCAGTTACCTTGACCTTTGATCTTTTAATCCCAAAAATCAATAGTCTTCCTTATCTGAAATGCAAGCCATTCATATGGGTTGGTCAAGGACATGCAGAACTAATGTTCTTGTGCAGAATCCTTTTTTTATTCTTTCAGTCACAGTGACCTTTGAATTTTTGACTCCAAAACCAATAAGATTCTTCCTTACACCAAGTGCAAGACATCCAGAAAGTTTGGTAACTGTAGATGATGGAGAACTCAAGTTATTGTATGGAAACTGTTTTTTCTTCTTTCAGCCAGATCGATCTTGACCTTTGACCCTGAAATCGATAGCATTCTTCCTTTTCCTCCAAGTGCAAGCTTTTGACAAAGTTAGATCACTGTAGATGGTGTAGAACTTGAGTTAAGTGAAGAAAATGTTTTCCTTCTTTAAGTCCCAGTGACCTTGAATCTTGAACCTGAAATTGATAAAATTCTTTCTTATCCCAAGTGCAAACCATCTACAAAGTTTGGTTTACTTGGTTCTTATTGTGCAGCCTTCATTAAACAAGAATTTATCAAACTTAGTCCAGAAAAGTCTTGAAAATAAATGCTAGCATGCTTTTAATGATAAATGTTTAGTCCCAAAACACAAATGGCAGTATAGAAGCATTTTATCCATTGTCATACTCTCTTGAATGCCATTGAGGGCATAAAAGTTAAATTATGAATAACTCTTGTAAAGGCCCAAGTGCCTAATTTCTTTAGACCCTAGATAAGAAAGCCTGGAAATAAGGCCCAGTTAAAATTTAGGTCCCCTCAGTTGAAGTCCCATTACCCAATTCCTTTAGACCCTAAATTAGTAGGTCTGGAAATATGGCCCAGTTAAGATCTAGGGCCCCTCAATTGAAGGCCCATTGCCTAATTCCTTTAGACCCTGAATTAGTAGGTCTGTAAATAAAGTCCAGTATTACATCTCCCCAAGTTATAAAGTAATGCTTTAAACATAGATTCTTTCTGCACATGAAACTAGATTTATTCCTTTATAAATGAATTATGTTTACTGAGATGCATTTGAAGGCAAATATTTACTTAGGATATCTTTAATAATAAACCCACTCCCTACTTTTTGACAAATTTAATAGGCTGGTCGCTTGGTCTTATCATGGGAGAAATATAATAATACATTAGAATCAGTTATGTAGACTTACAAGTGAGCATGAAATTGTTAGGATGATAAAGATTTTCATGGATTGGAATTAGTTACCTAAGTGTACTGTTGTGCTATGAACTCGGGTAGAGATTGGACACAGAATGGTGTGATTGCGACATCTGTCTCTTATTAAATAATGGAAAGAAACATAACCACAATATTTCTATGTCCACCGTAAAGAGCAGACTTCCTTGCTGCAAGCTTTCCTTCAGTTCTTGTAAGACAGCACTTTCATGGTTAGGTTTAAAGAAACCTCTTGCAATTCACGTACTAGGCATACCCACCGCATATACAGAACCCAACTACCCCTTTTCTTTTTGAAATTTTTCATATAATCAGCATTATTTTACTGAGGATTTGTTTATCATTCAGAGATTCTGATGGAAAATAGATTTTATTTATAGATTTCTTTAAGTTTTTCCTATCTAATTTTTTTAAATAGAAATATGCTTGCTTTTATATATATATATATATATATATATATATATATATATATATATATATATATATGGTGAAGGAGGCAGAT
Source organism: Margaritifera margaritifera (assembly GCA_029931535.1). NCBI lineage: Eukaryota > Metazoa > Mollusca > Bivalvia > Unionida > Margaritiferidae > Margaritifera > Margaritifera margaritifera. The sequence continues at coordinate 1,515,076 of JAQPZY010001477.1, read as the reverse complement.
CTTGACCATATATTGCATGTGGAGCTACTGCGTCTTAAGTAATAGTCTTAGGCCAAATATAGAAAGTGTCAACCCAGTGATTGACAGGTCACCCTTGTTCAAAGACTTATGATGCCTTTTAAATTGTGTGTACTGAATTGAATGTCTGCGGACAAATGCAAACATCTCAAACAAATTGCATAATAATGAAGATATTGTATGCACCATTACAACTATCTTTTGCTTTCACTGGTAACTCAGCATTTGTACATATGAATCTTTGCCAACTTTTCCATAGTATTGTATTTTTATTTTTTAATTTTTTTTACATACACTAATTATAATATCTTATACACTAATGATAATGCCCCTATCCAACAGCAACCAGCAATCCAGCAATGTTTCCAACAAGAACCAGCAGTGTTTCCAACAGGAACCAGCAGTGTTTCTAACTGGAACCCACAGCGTTTCCAACAGGAACCCACAGTGTTTTCAAACTGAATTTTTTTTCACAATATGAACAATATATTGGAAGACCTAACTATGATCTTAATCCACAAACTATTATCAAGCATTACACACAGCTACAAATTTGTTATAGAGGGCAAAGTTACTAACAAAATTGAAGGTGGAATGAATTATCTATTAAACTTTAATATGTTTACTCTTTAATACATGGTATTGTCATCAGCTGACATGGCTGAAACCAGAGGGGGAGTGGAGGGGGTTTGATTTGGTTGGTTGGAGGTGTCTACAGGAACAAAATTTACTACAAGTTTTAGGCCTCAAAATGAATTTTCTAAGCATCCTGGGTCTTTATTGTATTAAGTCTAACACAGCAGGTTATGCCATTTAGAATTAAAATTGACATACTTGTAGAAATCATCTTCAAGATGTAATATGATGGTTACACTGGCTATCATTACTGTATGTTCTTCATGGTGGGGAGGGGGGGCAGTTTTGTATCTTTACCAAACAATTTTGTGTGTATACTGTTATAATTAAACATGTTAGATTATTGAGGCATACATGCTTTCCTAAAAGCAGCCAGATAGGCAAAAACAAATTAAAAACAACAAATTATATTACAGAAGGAATCCTGTTTAAATTTGATGTTTACAACTTCTTTGCATTGGAAATTCTTTTTTGTGGTTTTCAAGAATAATTTTTAAGTTCCTTTTATTTAATATTGTTCTTGTAAATATTGCATAGATACTCATTTTCAGACTTTGAGACTTATAAACTGGCCTTTGTTGTTATTGGTATGTGTCAGAAGCACACTCTCAGTAACTAGTTTAGTTTGACTGAGTCCACATTAAAGTATTTTGCCTACAAGACTTTTTGTCATTTCTATTCTCCACGGCAATCTATACAAAGCAGCTGGTTTCTCTACTGCTTTATATATAATGAAAATTGCTAGCCAATGACTTTTACACATTGATAAATGTGCACTAAGTTATGCTAATGAGGACTTATTGTAATACTGGTGGCTGCTATAGTAGGTTTGATTGTAACTGTAGAAGATAAAGAAAGGCTTTGTGACCTTGCATGGTCAAAATTAATCTGATGGCTTCAGGTGCTTAAAAATTTCCATTAAAGTTTAACTGATTTTTTCGAAAAACTCTTTTCTAGGTGTTTTCCCATAATTTATTTTATAGTTTTGTGCCATGTTTGTTTTCAGATATTTGTCTCATTCATTTACAGAGTTACAGTAATTTTTTTACCATTTTATTTTTCATGTCATTTGAGTCTCTGCCAGATAGTTTCAACAGATTGTGCAGTAACTATTCCAGTGCAGTTTTACACACATCATACCCATAATATCTCACATTGAGAAGATAAATCTCACCATCTGATAGTCTTACTCCTCAAGTTTGATTCTCATAGAATAATAACTTCTAATTTCTTAAGCTTGCATATTTTTTCTGGTGATATTTTGAACCCAAAGACAATACTTTACCGGTGTTTTCATAATAAGCTGCATGTTTGATTAAACCTGTAGATGGATTGTAACAAGGATAATTTCATTCATGACTGTGTACAGTACATTGGTCCCTCACTATAACACTGTTATGGAGAACCATGACAGTATACTCTGATATATGTGAGTTTGCCTTATACTGGGGTACATTATATGGAACAATATAATTTAACCAATACAAAGATCCATAGCTGTAACCGTGTTATATCAGAGACCATGTTATTTTGAGGTAACCATGTTATATCTGAGATCGTGTTAGACTGAGGTAACCGTGTTATATCAGACCAGGTTATACTGAGATAACCATGTTATATCAGGGACTATATTATACTGAGGTGTTTTATAGTGAGGGACCACTGTATTTCACACTATCTGCAACTTGTTAACATATAGTAGAAGTGAACCTAAAGGACAGTTTGCATTTTGCTTCAGTGCACATGGATGACCTGGGGAAAAAATCAGATCTTGCAAAATGTACTCAGTATGGTACTCTGAAAGTATGAATGGTACAACACATTGATATAAATCACAGCTAGATTACCTGCTTGTATTTCACGATTGCATTACAAATTTCCTTAGAGTTTCGATTTTATTGACTGTATTCAGGAAGTTTGTTGGAATGAGCACATCATAAAGAAAACCTTAACTTTCACTTGTGAAATTGTGTGCATGATGTAAGTTTATGTAGTAGTTCTGACTCCTCTGTTAAAAAAATTTACTTGATTCCAGATCTGACTTGAAAAAAATGTTGATGAATAAAAAAGCTGCATTTGTTGATTTTGAGTAAGGTTCCCAAGTTTGGAATGACATTTATTACTCAAATTATTGAATACAGTTTTATGATGGAGGAATCTGGTTAGATTTACATGCTTGATGTGAATTGGACAGAATTAAATAACTTTTCCAATTTGGAATGGTGCACCTTGATCATACAGTAATTACTCTTCTAAATCATTTAAGACAGTTAATATTTACAGAATTTTACTTCTATTAAAAATTAATGACAGTCGTCCAATATTTCATCAATTCTGTGGCACTGTAAAATATTGTATTTCTTGTTTGTCATAGTATGATTGCTCTGCAAAACTTGATAGGTACTTCTAGCAAAAACCTTTCATCATACTGACAAGACTAATAGCAATGGTGACAGTTAACAATGTTACAGGTTAGAATTGTATTATCCAGTTTATGAAGTCCAACATTCAGTTCATATTTTTGTACATATATCATTTTTCATGTTTATTGGAAAAGTAACCTTTTCATTATGTTCTGTATATTATTTTCCATTTTTATACCATGTTATCTTATGCAGCTCCAAAACTGTTTCTGTGACTCAGATGTATGTATAGATATATTTTATACAAACTTTTATTTTTGTTGATTTGACTTGATATGGTAAAATCAGTTTTGAATGAGTCCTTTTAAACTTCTGTGATACATTGGGCTCATACCTGAATGTATTTTTAAAATAAACATTTTTTATTTGTTATTACTAGCTCTTCTTTTCTTTCCTCTGAATTATAATGACTTTCTGTCCAATCCATGCACCACCTACCTTTGCTCAAACACACTGACAGAGAGTAATTCTCTTCATCGATAATAAATTTGACATCAGTTTCCAATATTAAATCATTACCTAGAAGTGTGTAAAGAGGAATTGTCTCTTGTCATTTTGCCCCTATATTAACAGTTGTGAGTTGCTTTTTCCAGTGATTCTAATATACAGTTGTTTGGTCTTGTTGCTTACTGAAAGAATGCTACTTACCGTAAGTACTCGCATATAATTCTATACCAACTGCAAACTGCATAGACCCAGATCTGCTATCACATAATGTGCCAGCAGATCTGGGTCTATGCATTTTGTTAGGACTAATCAGTAGAACAAACAACAGACCCTGATCTGCTGGCATATTATGTGACGGCATATCAGGGTCTATGTTGTTTGCAGTTGGACCCTGTTTATACACGAGTATATACGGTACATATGAAAAGGATTCAACTATAATGCTTCATAAATTATATTGCTGGAGACAATGGGGCATAAAGCAGGTACACTAATATGGGCAGTAAGGTATATAAATAAATAACCACAGTTCAGTTCCCCTGAAAAGTAAAGTAATATAATCATAACATATTTTCTTGGAAAAACTTTATCAGCATTATAATGAGCATTGTCATTGTAAGAAATGTATATCTCAGCAATCTGTTAACTGTTGTAAGCTAATTGCCTGAAAAATATTTAATTTGTAGATATTTTTTTCGTTAACCTAATGTAATAAACCTACATTTGTCATATGGCTAGGTGTGCTTAGAAAGTAAATTTGAGGGAAATAGAGCCATACTGGTCTCCTGTAGAATATTTTTGGAAGCAATAATCAATGTTGGGTATCTTAAGAGTATCCAAGTCTAGTTCATTGATCTTCTATCCACAGTAATCTTTTATCCATTACATCAGGCTCAGGGTCAAAAGCCATGACTCAGTTTTGTGCTGTATTTATCTTGTGAATATGCTAGCTCAAACATATAAGAAAGCAAAGTTTTTGTAAATTATGTTTCTCCAATAATACTTACTTGATCACATAAACATTAGGAGTATTCTCTGCTACCTCCGAATCCGTCACTCCTTGAAAGACGAAAAAACGTCTTTCTGTATATATATCATATTGACAAAGGGAGGCAACTCTTACAGGTTACTTCCTCTTAATACCCGCTAGGCTGCTACCATTAAAGCCGTGTGTAACCAATTTTCACTTGACCGAACCTATAACATGATGCTCGCATTGCGGGGAAAGGTGGGGGTGATCAGGTAAATATTATTGGAGAAACATAATTTACTCAAAAATTTATTTCCCGTCAAATACTTTACCTGATCACATTAACATTAGGAGAATATGTAAGAGGAGAGGGAAATGCTGAGCATCCTACCACTACCTGTGTCACCCAATAGGAGCATGATTGCTCTACTAAAAGGATGAACTTCTCCGAACGTTAGTTTAGCACAACCGAAGACAATTCTTAATACACGTGCAGGTGAGATTCCTTTGTGATTCTGCACTTGATTATTGTCTTAACATCAAAGTATTCCAGGCAAATCCAGCGAAAGTGGCAAATTTAAACCTGGGTCCAAGGTTGTGCTTTCGTAAATCGGGCGTGGTCACTGTCTGGGCCGCTACCACTGGCCCGACGAGATTCAGTTCTCTTCTTTGCGAGGTCATGTCACGGAGACATAAGCTGGAGAAATATACCTGAGCATGCGATCCGACTGACTCCACTATGTCTCGAATTGAGAAATTACGTTCAAAGACCAGACTCGTGGTAATGGGTAGTATTTCATGTGCAGAAATTTTTATTATTCGTACCTGATCCTTACAGAGTTCAGCGTACGCTGATTTGATAACCCCCTTTAACCAAGCGGCTAGCGCTTGTGGGGTTACGTCTTGTCTTCCTGCCTCCAGCTGTAGGAATAGTCTCTTACGTCCGTTGCGGATGCTTTCCGTGTGCTTCAGATAGCATATGAGAGCATGTACGGGATCCTGCAGCTTCGCTTCTCTCTACGTATCTATTGAGGAGAGGGAGAGAATAGTTATATGTTGGTTGCCTATCGACGGAAACCTGTTCTTAGAGATAAAACCAGGTTGCGTCATTAAACGACTAAACCGTCGGAACAGAACTGCATTAAGTTCGGCTCCACGGATAGGGCATGCAGCTTACTCACCCTGCATGCTGAAGCTGGCGCTTCAGAAAGCAAGTCTTATAAGATGGCTGTTTCGGTGAGGTGGAAGATAGAGGTTCAAACTTGGATGAGCTGAGTCATGTTAAGACCCATGAGAGATTCCATTTTGTAAAAAAGGTGAGTGGGCGTGGTCTGGAGATGTCGAAATTGGACAGCAAGTCGGAAGAGTCATTGTTGCGTCCAATATCGTTCCTTCCATGATGTCTGAACGTGTCTGAAATCATGATATGGTATCCCTTTATTGTGATAGGGGGTAACTTCTTGTCCTCAAAGAGAAACATAAAGAAGTTACCAAGTTGGGGAATGGAGGCGGAGTTGTGTGACGTCACTGATGTGACATCATATACCTTCAGAATGGCTGTTGCGATCCTCTCCAGGATTAAAGCCGCGAACTCTTTTTGCGCAGGGCATCCCTGACAAGAACCAAGCGTAAATGATGTGTTTCTCGGGGCATGGATGGAATAGTGGCGACTTCGGCTGCTTGATCACGGTGAGGGTCGCTATGACTTTCCTGGGTACGTCTGTTGCTATGGCAAGCAGATCATTGATCCAGTAGTTGTCCAATCGGGGGTGGGGTGGGAAGGGGGCAATTAGAACTATCTTGCACTCTGTGCTCATAATTTTATGAATTATTTTTGGAATCAAGACCGATGAAGGGAAGGCGTATGTCCACATTTAATCCCAGCTGATTGAAAGAGCGTCGACGGCCCATTATTCTGGGTCTGGAAATGAGGAAACAAAGGTGGGTAGTTTGTTGTTCCACCTTATCGCAAACAGGTATATCATCGGGCGGCCCTATAGGGTACAGACCCGGTTGAATATTGACGGGTGGAGAGACCACTATGTGTGAAGCTGTTGTCCTGTCCTTGATAATGAGTCGGTTATACATTGAGCCGGCCCGGTATGTGTCAGACTTGAATATTTATTTGGCATTGGGCGTACCATCGAAGGTAATCCCATACCACAGTGGTCCCCAACGCGGTGCCTGCGGGCGCCATAGCACCCGCCAAGGTTTTTTGTGTGCCCGCGAAAGAGGTTATAATGATTATTAATAATTTTTTAAAAAATAAGTAAAGTTAATTGGTGGGTGCCCGCCACTCTCTCATGAACTCACAAATGTGTCAGTAGGCACAAAAAGGTTGGGGACCCCTGCCATACCATGACGCACAGGTCGATGATTTCTTCCCTCCTTGTTTGAGGAGGTATGTAACCACGACTGAACTGTCTGACATTATCCGGACCGTCTTTCCTCGCATATGTTCGATCAAAGCGTGGAAGGCGATGAGAATGGCTTTTATTTCCAAGATGTTGATATGAACATCCTTCTCTTGGAGAGTCCACTTGCCACTGACCGCCGCAAAGTCCGGTAGCAAGTGTGTTCCCCAACCCGACAAACTGGCATTAGTACAAATCGTTATTTCCGGTTTTGAGTTTTCGGGAGAGGGGGGGGGTCCCGTCTTTAGCAACTTCCTGCCTTGTCATTGAATAAGGAAGCGTTTGATATTGGTCGAGATTATAATGTGGTGATCCAGATGGCCCGTGATCCGTCGCCATTGTGCCAAAAGGGCCACCTGTAAGGGGCGCACGTAAAAGCGGCCAAAGTGCAACAAGTCCGTCGCCGCAATGAACTCCCTCGCCGATGCTTTTCATGCTTTTTGGGGGGAGACGTACCAGACTGACTTGTATTAAATACTCCATACCTAGCTGGATAAAATATTTAGAAGGGATAATGTCCGACTTCTCCACATTGATTATCCACATTAGACTGCGCATCAGGGAAAGATGATTGTTCATATCGTGGGTCAAAACCGAACTTACCAACCGTTTTTGAAGTGTGTCGTCCAGGATGCCGCCTTTGCTGTGGAGGAGATTGTCCAGAACTTGGATAGTATGCAGTCTAATGTATTTGTGAAGGCTCAAGGACTTAAAATGAGACCGAAAGGAAGTGCGCGGAATTGGTTTACTGCCCCCCCCCCCATTTGAATCGGAGATATTTTCGTGATGTTATATGAACTGGTATGTGGAAGTACGCATCTATCTATATCCACGTTGATGCAGTCACACTGGACTATTAAACAACGGGTGGTGCTCGATTATGAAAATAGAAAATATAGAAATAAGGTAGCGGTAGGACAGATAGAAGAGTAATAATAGAAAAGGTAGAAATAAGTGAAAGAGTGTTAATCTACGTTTTCGTCCCTTCATACGCAGACCAATCTGGCTACCGTGGCGGCGAAAGAGATAAATGAACCTCAACCAACACAGCTTTGAGAATCACTAGGTCTTACTTGTAGCTGAAGATTGCATTAGAAGGTGATGGTGGAAAGCCCCTGCTTGTGCGATACCAAGTCAGGAGCTAATGTAACTGTTGCCTTTAATTTGTTCCATATCTCTATAGTGCGCGGAAAGAAGCTGAACTCAAAGGAGTTTGTCTGATAGATTGCGTACTCGTCGCGTCACACTGAAAGATGGACAGACTTTGCCGTCTCCATCTTGATTTTTGGGGCAGAAATAACTCGATTGAACCTGCTTATATCTTTTACAGGTCTCAATTTTCCGTTGGACTTCGGACCAGAAAGATCCCGTGAATACGGTTTTCGTACTACCTCTACTGCCCACTTCATAAGTAAGATTTCCTCCTGTAGTATGTCCGCCTTCATGGGATCGCTTGGGATTTCCGTCATGAAGGGGACGACGAAAGTGGAGCGGGCCAGATAAATGAAATCTGGAGACCCTCCGAAACGACTTGGATCACTGTTATGTATGATGTTTATATAATATTATAAATATTTTAGGAAATTATAAATGTTCTTGACTTTAATATTTGCTTAAACCTTAATGTTAAGTATAATGTTGACATGTTAGCTATTATCCTTGAATTAGGTTGTTTACTTAGTATTTGAGTTCACGGACAGTTTTGGTAAGCAAGTTGTTGATTCAATTTGAGGTCAAGGTTGATTTTGTTTACAGATAAAACCAGAATTTCCTTTAGAGTTACGTGTAAAAAAATCACATACACCATAATATTCTAGACCTATCTTTATATATATATATATATATCATGTTTAGTGGACAGTTTTTCAGTTTTGACCTTAACATCAGTCTTTAAAGAGTTATTACGTTGTGTAAAATCATTCCAAATTCAGAGAGAGGAATTATTTAAAATATTCATTGGATTATAAAAGTGCTCATAGACTTTTGGATATTTTGGATTTTGAATTGATGATTTTGGGATTTATGTGAACTTATTCAAAGACATTCTAGAGTACTTAATTTTGGCAGATCATCACATTAAAGACTATTGGCACATCAGCAAATTCAGAGATAGTCATTCATTCGGAACATTCTATATTTAGGACTTGTGATTAGGACACTTAGGATTATTGTATTTTTTGGATTTTAATTCACGTTACTGTGTCTTTTGAATTTTCACTTTAATTGTCTAGAAATAAATTGCTTGTTGATTTGTACTTGATTTGTTGGTTTCACTTTCTTTCTGTTAACAATAACATCACCCATTCGTTTTCCGGAAATACGTTTTGATCCAAGTCTGGTGAAAAAGGAGTCTGGCGCCCACGGGTGGGTAGCTAGCGGGCTGGAGGGACGGTAAGTCATTCACGGTTGGCAGGAGGCATGGAGGAAGAGAAACTCTGTTTTCTTTTACCCCTTCCTGCCTGCCTACGAAATGTAGTGGCATATGACCTAATATAGTTCACTTTGCCACGGTTATTTTGTTGTCATTAAGATATGCCTCAAGTATATTTCTGGCAGTGATTTTACCATCTCTGGAACGTTCCCTGAAAGGGTCATGCATATATGGGATTTGCGCTGAAAGGTGGAGGGGCCTGCTTTCTCATCTCCTTAATGTGACCTCCAAACAGAAGGGGAGAAACAAAAGGGAGAGTACGCAAGACTGCCTCGTGATGTGGTTTTAAAGAAGAAGAGTGCAGGAGTGCGTCTCTTCTAATTAAATCCATATTGCAAGAGGCTGTAGAGGCGTTAGCCATCATGTGGTGGGCTGCCCTATTCACTACCTTAGCGATATACGGCTCACCGAATCCCAGACATGATCATTTAAGGACTTCTCAGCTAGTCCAAATATCGCCAGAGATGCTAAGTCAGCTAAGTTCCTTACTAGCTTTGAAGTAGCGTTAAAGACTAGCCTATCCACTAACATGGTGGGGCAGTCATACCAAATGCGGAAATATCCTTATCTACACTTGGTATTTCTGGCAGTATGTGTCAGTATGCGATTTATACCAGTGAGATGAGAAAATTGCTGGCAACTGACTCACAGAGAAGAAGGCTTTTGCATTACAGGGGTCGCGAACTTTCTCCAGTAATTTCTGATGACAATAGTAAAGTTCTGAAGAGCGGACTGTCATGGTCATCATCTACAGCTACATCTACACAGGCCTTGGCTTTGTAGGTAAGAATAATCGTAGGTTGAGGAGGGGCTTTCCAGTGGAGGCAAAATCCTATAGATTTCCTCTGTCTCCGCCTTGAAACTAAATTCCACTCTCTCCATTTTAGGATGGGAATATTCAGTATTTCTGTTTCATCCCTTTCATCAACTTGGCGAGTGTCCTGTACACTCCAAGTCGAGGGATACAGCATTCCATATGGCAATGATGATGAAGTATCGTCGGCATGCATCATCATTCTTCCCATTGGATATGCCGTCAGTGGTCGCATATAATGCTGGTCCTGCGTGGCCGATTTGGCTCGGTTGGGCGACTCTATAAGTAAAGCCAGTTCACTACGTATTTTCATAGGAATAGTCTGCCCAGTCGGTCGGTCAATTTGGTTGGACGGCTAGCTGTGTGGTCTGTTCGGCATAAGACACTGTTGCATAAGACCAGTCTGTTCGGCATAAGACCAGTCCGAGATAACAGACTCTTCACCGCTGTAGTCGTACATAGCACATTCATACAGCTGAACCTGTTGGTCAGCAGTCTGGATGGCATACGAAAGACGATATCTGTCTTGCTGGTCGGCCAGTTGCATAGTTAAAATTGATAACCTACATTGTTTGCGGTTTGGCTGGATAGCTGCTGGCCATACAAGTCCAACTGCGGTTCGGTCAGCCATCTGTCCACACAAGTCAACAGTTAAACCTTCAAATTTGTCTTCAATATTTTCATTCACAGATGGGGTTCATGATATTTGTAAATGATCACGCCTCATGGGTGGAGACAAGTTTGAACGTAAAACCTCACGTCTCATAGGCGGGGCGATATCTGAATGCGAACCCTCACGCCTTATGTGTGGGGTCATCGGCTTATCCCCAGTGGGATTCCAATACAAATCTTCATTTCCACTCGTCAACAATCTGGATGACAAAGACTAATGAATCAATTAAATTATACACCATTCTGATGCTTGATTGGAATCACCTTTTGTTTCTACTGTATTCACTGATACAGCATGGTCTGGTGCTGTTTTCTGCATCTCATGGGGGGGTGAAGGGAGCATCTCGACATCCCCCATGGGCAGTGTGTAAAACTCACCAAAATATTCCTGCAAGCCCACAGGACCAGTAACCTGAAAATGCTACTGGTCCTGTCTATAACCAAATTGTCCTACATTTTATGATACAAGACAAAATATAGTTAATGACTCTACGGTAAATGCAGGTTGATATAAATTCTAGACCTTTGTAAGGTTATCTATGTAATGAAAAATGGAAAGAAAAAGAAAAACACAAAAAAGGATTTTTATATAATATATTAAATTAATTCAATTTTTTAAAATTCAGCATAATATGGCCAATATTGTTTTTAACCAGGACAATGCTGCTAACTGTTCAGCTGATCCAGATCCATACATACCTCGTCGAGAGGCTGGGCATCAGCATTTGATGCTGCCATTGATGAATCATAGTCAGAATGGGAATGAGGACCCTCATCCACTGACTTGTCATCAATGACAGCATTTGAACTTAGGCTAAGCCTCCAAATATGAGGCTATGGTATCCAAAGTACAGTTGCCCATGCAATTAGGTCCATGGAAAAATGAGTTCCAGCAGTTAATTGCTGGAACTGGATCACATCATCAAAATGCTGCTGAATGGTTAACAACATTATCATGGTATTAGTATGCATCCTATTTCTATATTCTATCTTCATTTGCTTCATTTGAGAGGTCTGTTTCAAACATGGCACTACTGGCTGGTTTAGGCAGGATTAGATCTATCAACTTCGAAACAACCAAATACCTCCACATGCTGACGCTCTGAATCTGACGTACCACGTGACGCAGAAGAGTTTTAAACTGGAGTTGCAAGTGTCTATTGTACACAGATTATACATGGATTATTTCCCTTCTCTCATCTCACCCAGCAGATTAGATTGCTATGCTGATTCTGTTTTTTTTGTTGTATTTTTTTTTTTTTTTTCACATGGTTTCTATTATTTCTTTCAATATAAGAATCTATACAATTTAAATTTTCTCTATATACCTAAAAATCCAACTGGTCAGATGGCTGGCTACTCATTTTTTGCGCCAGTCTGCCATGAAATTTGCTGGCATAGGACCAGCGGGCTGGCGGCAATTTCGCATGCTGCCCATGAGACTAATCAGTGATTCGGCTGTGGAGCTCAAGTTAAGAATTTCTTGCTGTGAAGAAATGGAAAGTGCTCATTTTTTGTGTCCCTTGAGCCAGCAGATCAGGGTATATGTTGTTTGTTCTACTGATTAGTCCTTACAAACTGCATAGACCCAGATCTGCCAGCGCATTATGTGATGGCAGATCTGGGTCTATGCAGTTTGCAGTTGATATTGGCTTATATGCGAATATATACGGTACATATTTAAACATTCACATGCAATTATCGTTAAGTAGTTAAAAATTAACTTTCCAAAAGGAGATGCCTAATAACCCTAATGTATTTTCTATTTAAACTGCATTTATATATACACAAAATGTGCTATTTACTAATATGGACATTTTTATTCCAGCAATATTTAAATAGATCTGAGTAGGTATAGTTTGTTTTCTTTTCATATTCATAGTTATTTTCTTGGTTTTAGTGAATATTATACTTTTGCAATTCAGTAATTTCTTTTGTTATTTTGTTGCGTTATTTTCTTGGTTTTAGTGAATATTATACTTTTGCAATTCAGTAATTTCTTTTGTTATTTTGTTGCGTTATTTTCTTGGTTTTAGTGAATATTATACTTTTGCAATTCAGTAATTTCTTTTGTTATTTTGTTGCGTTATTTTCTTAGTTTTAGTTAATATTATACTTTTGCAATTCAGTAATTTCTTTTGTTATTTTGTTGTGTTATTTTCTTGGTTTTAGTTAATATTATACTTTTGCAATTCAGTAATTTCTTTTGTTATTTTGTTGCGTTATTTTCTTGGTTTTAGTTAATATTATACTTTTGCAATTCAGTAATTTCTTTTGTTATTTTGTTGCGTTATTTTCTTGGTTTTAGTTAATATTATACTTTTGCAATTCAGTAATTTCTTTTGTTATTTTGTTGCGTTATTTTCTTGGTTTTAGTTAATATTATACTTTTGCAATTCAGTAATTTCTTTTGTTATTTTGTTGCGTTATTTTCTTGGTTTTAGTTAATATTATACTTTTGCAATTCAGTAATTTCTTTTGTTATTTTGTTGCATTATTTTCTTAGTTTTAGTGAATATTATACTTTTGCAATTCAGTAATTTCTTTTGTTATTAAGTTGCAATAAACCTTTATTTTATGTCAAAACATCTGCCTTTTGTCTCCTTTTATAAAATTTAGATTTTATAATGGTCAATTCTATTTGTTCAATAAGAACAGCAATTGGCAAGTGGTGATAAGACATTACTTGTGAATGAAAACTTATTTGGGCTTCTTTAAAAGATGGAATGTCATGGAAAAGTATTGCAATTTTGTTTTTTATTTGCCAAAGAATAATTTCATCATTGCACATGGTGATCATATACTGGTAACTTATCACAAAGAGGGTCACACATCAATGGTAACCAACACTTCAGAACTAAATGGTACATGCAGTATGTATGTTGCCTAATTTTTTGTGATACGTGACGAGAAGGAAAGCATATAGATTTATGCCTGAGGTTGACTAAAGTGAAATTTGACATCCTTCTAAACCTACCATATACCATGAGTTAGGTCCAAACTGCAAACAACATAGACCCCGATCTGCCATCACATAATGCGCTGGCAAATCAAGGTCTATTTAGTTTGTTCTACTGATTGCTCCTAACTGCATAGACTCAGATCTACTGGTGCATTATGCACTGACAGATCAGGGTCTATGCAGTTTGCCATTGGATCTGACTTATATGCAAGTATATAGGTACTAACAGCTATTACAGCTGGAGTTTATCCCACTTTCAAGGACCAGAAGTACAGCAAAACATGGTTAGTATAAATGCAGATGCAACAAAGTTATGGTTAATGCAAATGTCATTTGCATATCTGAGGAAGCACATTTTTTATAAGGATATAAAGAATATAAACAGGGGGCAGATGGGCAGGGTTGCTTCTTTGAGCATTTTAAGTTCCATACAGTTTCTTCTGAGGGTACCCTTTTTAAAAGGGAGGACATTTTTATTCCCTCCCCAAGTACATTCAAGATTATATTAGCACTCCAAGTGGAAAATAAGGGTAAATGATGCCCAGTTGATGCCCAAAATGCACATTAGAGTGTTACTATATTGTAATGTATTGAAACTGTGCAAATTTATAACAGGGCAGGTTCCAAGGAGGGCACGATGCCAATTTAAGTTGGGCAGGATGCAGCACCCTCCTAAAATAGGCCAGGAATAACACTATGTTGTACTGTACAAGGTCTTTCTTGAATGGGAGACAAGTCCATGCAGTTTCTCTCACTATTTTCTTTTTTACAGTTAGTTTAACCAGAGCAAACAGGGTTATTCAGTTTTGATTGTCTTTCTCAAGTTCTATTTCCAAAAACTGAAGTTATTGTGACTCATGGTCCTTTTGAGACCTGTGATTGAAGCATACTTTGTCTTTGCAAAGAGAATTTGCAACACAGACAGGCTATTTATGGTCATTATAACTCAAGAAGGGTTATTGCTATTATCTTTCAATAAGCTGTGAAAGCATTAACAGGGTGTCCAGTCAATTTGATGTAAAAAAAATATAGGAATATAGGAACTTTATACGATTTCTAAACCAAAAATATACACTTTATAGAAATTATTGCATATTTTCAAGTCTTTTTTTCGAAATCAGCTATTGAAATGGAAATGCATAAAACCAGCAATGTTCAATACAACTTATGGTACTACCAATATACTCGCTAATAAGTCAAGTCCAACTGCACGCAACATAAATTTTTGATCTGTCGCATGATGCGCCGAAAGATCAGGGTCCATGTTGTTTGTTCTACTGATTACTCCTAACAAACTGCATAGACCCAGATCTACCCATGCATTATGCGACAGCAGAGCTGGGTTGGTGCAGTTTGTAGTTGAAATTAACTTATAAGCATGTATATAGGGTATGTTAAATAATCCCAACAGTCTGAATTATCTAACCCTGACTTTTAGTACCTTTGTTGTCATTTGATGTCTTTACTTTTCTTTTCCTTTCTATGTTAACATGGTTTCCACTAATTATACTTCTTGCTTTTTTTTTTGGTTTGCTTTTGGTGCTTTACGGCACAGCAACACAAGTAGGCTATTTAGTGCCGAGGCAATTGGAGTAAAGTGCCTTGCCCAAGGACACAGCACGGTAGCTGACCCAGGCTGGTCCGATGGTAGGATTCGAACCTGCAGCCTTTCGGTCATGAGTCCGGTACGCTAACCACTGAGCCACCGCGGTTCCCAATTATACTTCTAAAGCATAACAATGCAAATCTATTTGGCATAGAAAAATTTTAATTCAGTATTATTGCCTGATTACATAGAGAGTTATCATGTAGAAGATTCAACATGAGCACTAACAAGCAACAGTATTTCACATCTTATACTGGCACTAAATTTAAAAAAAACTAAAATGTGACTGGAAATCAAACATTCCTCTATAAATATTTTACTTGTTAAACCAACCATCTTTTACCATAGTGATAACCCATACATAAATATCACACAAAATAAAATTACTGCAAATCTTATCCTCATTATCCAAGGCTGGTAATAAGTACAAGTTTGAAGTCTTTGAGGACATAAACTTTGTGCCATTTGTTGTTGAAATTACAGTTTCTGTACAACCTAAAACTGAAAACATATGTCAACCTATAATAAAGAAATAAAATCATTTAAGACTGTCTAAGCCGTACAATGTTGTTTAAGATTTGTTGATAAATGGGAGAGGTTTCTTTTTGAAGAATGTTTAAGAAGGGATGATAAATGGGAGGGGTGTCATTTTAAAGAATATTGTTTAAGAAGGGATGATAAATGGGAGTTGTTTTTTTTTAAAACAATACAAATTTGTACTTTCACTTTTTCATATGTGAACTATTTAAACATATAAAATGACAGATTTCTTGAGACTAGATCAAATTTTACATTTGCTGCCAGAAACTTTAATAAAAAATGTCAATTACAAGTTGTAAATCAAGGTGCAATCCACTGGAGTCTACTTGCACATCAGCTTTAACTATTAATGAGAAGGAGAAAAATCCTCCAAAGTTTCAATTTAAAATGTGAAAATGTCAACTCTTGAAGCTATTTAAAAGAAGGAAAACTTCAAATGTTGAGCCATAAACTTCCCAATGTGGTACTTTACATACATGCCAATGATGATGTACATACCTATATCAAATGGCTCTGAAGTTACAAAGCCAAAACAAAAGTGTGATGGAAATTAAAATATTGAGCTGTGACCTTGACCTTAATGATAGAAACCCTATTGTGGCACACAATACACCTTCTTCTGATGATGTAAGAGTATACACAGTGAATCCATTAATCCCAAACAGCCCTAAAGTTACTGAGCAGAAAGGAAAATGATCGAAAACTTAAATTGAGCCGTTACCATGATCTTGGAGATAGCACCCCCAATGTGGTATGCAACAAACCTTCTAGTGATGATGTACAGTTATACTAAGTTTAATCCCTTAATCTCAAATAGCTTTAAAGTTATAGAACAGAAGGGAAAGTGTAATAAAAATGTAAAATACTGAGCCATGACCTTGACCGTGAAGATAGGACCCCCAGTGTGGCATGCAACACACACCTTCTAGTCATGATGTATGAGCATAAACCTCTCCCTCGATAGCTCATGAGCAACATGGTCCATAACCATTGACCGCAGCATACATGAGGGTATGATGATAATGAGAGTGACTCAAATTTAGGTTGACAGTTGGGGGGGGGGGGGGGGGGGGCAGCAACTTTTGTTGATACAGAAGAATTATGCATAACTTTAAAAGATCATTTTATGAGATACTTTAAAGGTATGTATAATAAGTGACAATCTGCATCTGTTCGTGAGATATTTTTACTATGGCAACAATTTGTATGCAGCAAACACTGGTCCTCAGCCAGTAAAGTTTGAGTTGCTTCCCTTTTAAGATCAGAACATGTGTATCCATTGCAAGCAAACACAAACAAACTAAAGCTTCATAGCTAGATTTATACTCATAAACTGCTGGTTAATTCCTCGATATACCAATTTTAAACATCACTTTATCAATAGCACATAACAATGAATGAGTACAACACTAAATCATTTGTAATAATAAAAACAGTCGGCATGCAGAAGTTGCATGATCCTGGAACACTACATCCAGATTGAGATTAATAAAAAAAATGAACTGCAAAGAAAGAGAAAAGTAAAGAAATGTGCATTTTATTAGAACTTGCAAGTTTATTTTCAAATGTATCACTACTAATTTTAAAGAACAATCCTAAAACATGGCAAAAATAACAACTTTGGAGTTTTCTACAGTGTGTGATTTTGACAAGAGATTAGGTTGACCCTACACACAGATGTTACTGTCATATTGGCACTTTTAAAGTATTATAATAGACTGAGATAATTATTCTGTTAATTACCTTGTGTTGTTTTGTAATAAAAAAAAAATCCAACTTAGCTGCCGAGTAAGCACTGAATTAGGTTCTCATGGAAGCACTATTGGTCATCACCATGACAATTGGCTGACTCTTGTTACTTCTGAACAGAACAGAACGCATGACATATTTATCATTTTATAATTAGATTTAAACTGAATTAAAAAATAAAATTCAAACATGAATCTGATTTAACAAGATGTCTTTAATTGCTATTTATTTCTTACAGCACTGCCACCAGAAGGCATTTCCCAACATTTTCATTGATCAATTGTTGATCATATAGAAATTTATTCATAAAATATTTGTTTGAAAGACAATCTTACAAAATATATGATTTCTTATTTAAATTTCTGCATTTCATGATGTCAATTCCAAATTAAAGCAAACTGCCATTTTCAATGATAAAACAAGCTTTATGTATTGAGCATTCATTTACCAATTTGTATTACCTTTTTTAAAAGTGGGTTCACAAGTTATCAGGATATGCTCAGATGAGGAAGACATGTACCAAGTTTCATCCCTTAATCTGAAACAACTTTAAAGACATAGAACAGAAGTGAAAGGGTAATGGAAAACTTATAATATTGAGCCATGACCTTGATCTTGAAAGTAGGACCTCCAATGTGGTACACAACAGCTTCTAGTGATGATGTATAAGTATACCAAGTTTCATCCCTTAATCTAAAACAACTTTAAAGTTATGAAGGGGAAGGGACAGTGTGATGAAAACATAAAATAACCTTGACCCTGAAGATAGGACCCCCAATGTGGTACATGACATACTTTCTATTTATGATATATAAGTATATCAAGGTTACTTCCTTAATCTCAAATAGATTTAAAGTTGTACAGCAGAAGGGAAAGTGTGATGGAAAACTTACAGTATTGACTGTGACCCTGACCTTCAAGCTAAAACCCCAAATGTGGCATGTGCCTCACCTTCTTATGATGTATAAGTACACCAAGTCTCATTCCTTAACTACAAATGGCTTTAATGTTACAGAGCAGATGGGAAAGTATGACATATGGTCAGACACAGAAATGCAGATACTATGTGCCCCACTTTTCTGCTAAAAGGCGGTGGACAATGAGGGAAATAGTGTTTGGTTACCTTAAATGTATATGGTAGAATAATATGCTACTGATCCTAAACTAAATCCTAAGTACTCGTCAAAAACCAATATTTCCACATCTCTCAGTATCTTATAAAATATACAAATATACAAGGAACACTTCTCTTACACTCATCTTCTGAATCATTTATCTGAAGATTCAGTTTATGTCTGAAACTATGACAAATAAACCATGCTGCAGTCTGAAGAAAAAAAAAAACCCAAAATAAAATAAACATCAAGCTTTATCATATTAAATGCATACAAGGCCAATTACTTTATACTAGATAGTAGAACACAAATGTCTTATAATGACCAATTTAAAAGTAAGAAATAGTATTGCACGTTCTCACATCACAGGAAAACTTTCTGCTGTGTACTTAAAATCAGAAAAGTTGTCCACAATCATTTAAATCCTGTTAGTCTACATCACCTTTATAATCTGTTGCAGTCAGGGATTGATTTTTATCCCTAATACACAGAATCCGCTGTGTTAACTCTGAGTTATTTCCCCCTACCACATCACACACGACTTCCAAACATTCCCAAAGTTCCTCAGAACAGAGTCCTAAAGTACACTTCTCTGCTAGTTCACACAGGCAGTGGCCTATGTTCACCAGAGTGTCCTGCAATGTAAAAAGAAGAATGCAAATTTAATGATTTGCTGTCCAACATTTTAACTGTGCAGAACTCAAAATAATTTAGTTACTAAATAGACAAGAATACTATTACTACAAAGTCTGATGCATTTCAATTTGAATACATAGATAGATAGAAGTTTTGGTGGAAAAATTGTGAATATGTGTACCAAGGGTATCTCAATATTCCCAAACATTTGTTTGTTTGTTTTTGTTTTTTTTGGAGGGGGGGGGGGGCAGGTTGGGGGGTTGGTGGGTTGGTGGAAAGCATGGACTTAGTTTGAGAATCAAAAATGTAAAAATAAAATTCCAAAATCAACAGATCTGGGTCAAAAGTTCTTTAATACGCGAGGATACATTCAGGAAAATATACACAACATCAAAACTATATACAAAACAAGAATATTGTGAAAGGCACTTGATATCCTGTCAACATAAAGCTAGTTGTTTAAATGTATTTATATACAGTAGAACCTGTCTTGAAAGACCACCCCATTTACCAACAAGTAATGGTCTCTCAAGATAGGTGGTCTCTCACAGCATTGTTCTTTCAAGACAGGTTTTACTGTACTCTGAGTATGCAAGACATATACAGACTTTATTCCAGTAGCACTAGTCTTAATGAAAATGACCTCAGAGCTAAATACCCCATTAACAATACCTCTTTAGCTGACAGGAAAATGTGTACCACATTATGTTGAAATCCACTGAAGAAGAGAACTTTAGTTATATTACAGAAATGCAATGCAATGGCAATAATCTGTTTATACTAACAGTGACCTAGGCCTTCAAGCTACTGACCTCCCTCCATTATACCAAGTTCTGTTGAATCTGTCAATTAGTACTTAAGTTACTATATGAAGATAAAATGGAAAGGCAGTGATATTTTTAATTCAAATGACTTTCACATCAGGGAGGTTCTTTCTTTAGCTGAAAGGAACACACCAACCAAGTTTTGTTGAAGTTTGTCAACTATATCTTAAGATATTGTACACAAATTTAATGTAAAGGCAAAATCTATTTTTAGTAACAATGGCTTTGAACTTCAAGCTAATGCCCCAATCAACAGGGGTACCTTAGGCTGAGAGGAACAATTGTACTAAATTCTTTTTTTTTTTAAATCTGTCAACTAGAACTCAAGTTATTGTCCAAATATGAAGTACAAAAAGGAAAATATATTTTTAGTAGCAATGACCTTGACCTTCGATGAACTGACCCCCAAATCATAAGGATTTTTTCTTCGGCTGGAAGGAACACACCTACCACATTAGCTGAAATCTAACTGCTAAATATGATATCATTGTGCAGAAATGGAATGCTAATGCAAAATCTATTTGTAGTAACAGTGACTTTGGCCTAAGTTATCATGCTGAAACTAAAAGATATTCCCGCCAACCTGCCCACCCAACTGTGCAGACAGACAGCAGTAAACCATAATACCCAACAACTTTTGTTGGCAGGGTATATGTATGTACACATGTATTAGCATTTAATGGCACCTCAGCACAATAATGGCAATATGGTGCCAATTAAAAGTACAGTTTTAAAAATGTAAAAATGAAGAATTGCACAAACCCTTTGGAAGATAACCGTTTCCAAATAAATGGAAACATGCAGTACAACAAGATAAAATATTAAAGGTAAAGATGTTAAACTTCTGTAAAAGGTATATAAAATAAAAAGGTAAAACATATAAATTCCTTAAAACAGGCTGGCAGGATATAAAAACCTTCCCTTCCAAACACTTTTTCCGCTATCCGAAAATAGATAAAACTTATCTTCTAAAATTAGACCACCTCTCAATGCCAAGTTTAACTGGTGGTCTTAATTGCAATGTTTTGTTGTACAGTGGTCACCCTCTTATAAGGCCACTCCTTCTGCAGCAGGAAAGTGACTTATAAGAGAGTGTTCTTTCCAGAGGAGGATCACACAGGTATGAGTAATAGCTACACATAAAGTATAAAACTAATTTTAAAATATTCAATATTTTCATTTATAAATCACAGGAATGTTATGGAATCAATGTGATAAAACTTATATCAATGTTATTTAAAATAATTATGAATAATCATCAATTGTTGTGCAAAACCACTTTGTCAATATAATCTGGGCACAAATATCTGGCTGTAACTATCACTGTCTGTCGATTCCATTTTCTCACTGAAGTAGAATGTATGTTGACCATTTTTTCTTTTAATCTTTCTGACATCAAATTTCTCAGTAGTGATCAAAGAACTCTCCCTCTTTTCCTTTAGTTGAATTACTCTGAATTCACTTTCCTTCTAAATAGAGAATGTCTGACATTTTGCACTTTTTGCAAGAATTTATTCTTTCACTGGCAATTTGTAGCTATTACACGAGACACTCTGTATTTACAAAAAAAGTGAGTTTGTCACGTGCTCGACTGGTTTTAGTCTGGTACCCTTTCAAGTAAATTTCATAATCTATGAGAGAAATCAAAATGGCTAACATACAATTTTTACTTTCTGGTAAACGGACATCATGCTGACTTGAGCTGAACAATACTGTGCTTCTCAGCAGTTAGCTTTCGTCAAAAGTGGTAATAATAGCCAGTAATTATCACAGTGACAAAATCTAGCATCTAAGGAACACACAACAGTAAGGATAATTAGATTGCTTACCTCTATGTATGGATTAAATTTAGTTTATTGGCATGTTGGAACAAATGTAAATTAGTTGAATTTGGAAACCAACAAATTTTTGGGAGATTTCTATCGGTAAACCCCATTATGTGGTCACTCACAAAGGGTAAATTTGACAGTGTTTGTACTAATATGCCAGCCACTGGTTGCGTTAGAGGGGTGACCATCCTAGAGGGGTACTTTAGACAAACTCATTAATGCCATGGGATTCTGGCCGTATAAGGGGGGTGGGGGGGGGGGGCATTCAAGAGGGTGACCACTGTATCTAGATCCACAGAGCTGGCATGTGCAAATGTGTTGCTGGCTGCCTATGCGAGACCTGTGGTTTCCCTTTAGTTGTCAAGTTTCCTGTACCATAATTGTCCATTAATGCCACCATATGGGCAGTCTCTTGTCTTGATACAAATTGCACAATTTGTGGAAAATAACTAACTTTGATTTGATTTTAAAATCTAAACTAGAAGAGACCCCTTTCTGTTGAGTCTGCCTTTTATTTAGCTACAAAGTAAAAAATGTTACACTGAGCTTAATCTAAAAATACATTGAGATTAATCTTGGGTGTGGATGTACATACATACAGACAAACACATGGACCAAATTGATCACTATGCTGAGTATCTGCTAAAGTGAACTCTACAAAAATGTCATAAAAATATGGCATTGAGACAAAGAAAGGATAGAAAGATAAAAAAACTATCAAAAGGTTTATGTTAATTCTTACATGTGACTGGGCTGGTTCTGGCTGGCTTGGTGTCATGAAACATCTGCTATATTCAAACATTAGACTTCAATGTACTGCTTTAGCAAAGAGGTCTTTTGTGTGTGCTTAAAATCTCCTTTGTGCAGGTATTTGGTATATAATTTGTGTACCTAGTAAATGCTAACATAAGAATTCGGTGTGCAAACACTGGCTAAACCCACAGGCTTCAGCTCCATTCTAACAGGAAACATTTGTACATGACAACCATGCATTATCCCTATGGAAATCAATAAAGCAATTAGCCTACCATATATACTCGCTTGTAAGTTGAGTCCAACTGCAAACTGCACAGACCCAGATCTGCCGTCACATACCAGATTTGCCGTGCACTGGCAAATCTGGTGCTGTGCAGTTTGTAAGGAGTAATAAGTAGAACAAACAACACATATCCTGATCTGCTGGGGCTTTATGCAAGAGCAGATCAGGGTCTATCTTGCTTGCAGTTGTACTGGACATATAAGCAAGTATATACCTTACATGATAATAGGGGTAAGGTCTGTTTACCTGCTTGGTAAATGTTACAAGCAGCTTTAAACAAACAGCCTGCATGTCTGACAACTGTAAAATGTTTTCCTTCACCAGAGTGACAAGAAGACCATTGTATCTTTGCCAAGATCCCTGAAAATAAGATGAGGAATTGCGGTCAATATAACTCTCTCTCATTATTGTTTGCAGCAAACATGCAGTTTCATAAAGAGCAAAATTATATTTTTCTCAGTTTAGTTAGGAATGACAATTGAAATAAATAAGAGGGTAAACTGCTTTTTGAAGGGCAATCACATCATATAAAAAAAGAAGAAAAAAAAATGTGAAATTCAAGACAATACATATTTGATAATTGCTTGTTGTGATGTACAGACAAAACTTATTTCTCAAAGAAATATTTGAACAGCTAATGACATCCTCTTTTTTTGTTTGAGGTATACAAATTATAATGTTTCAATATTGTCATTAGCACTGAATTTTTTTCTCTCACTAAACCCTTGCAAACTATACTGCTATTGCCTGGTGAATATTACTTTTTAATTTTGTCTTCTATTGCATTTCCAAATTATGTTCAACAAACATGCATACTGAAGCATTAAATAATGTCAATTATAATGTTCGGACTTGTCAATGGATCAGCTAATGTGGCCTAATCTTTTCATAAAATAGGTTTACTACTGTGTATCATCATTGCTAGCCAGGGGTCATCAATCCACTTCGTTCCACAATGACTTTATCATATGCAGCTAGCTGTAAAAGTGTTTTAACAAGTGCTCTCGTGCAAATGAAAGAGGTATTGCCCATAGCAAGTGAAATCATACAGTCAATGAGACAGCTAGTTATGTGATCTATTAAGTATTCAATATAGTGACTTCCATGATGCCTAGCTGCCTTGACTTGAAAGAAAAACTTGTGTGAAAGTGGTTTAAATTGGAGTAACTTACATGTAACTCGTGTCATTGTCTGTGGAGGTTGCTATAATTATTCCCAACTAATTTCCCAGGTAAATGTAATGATCAATCTGACTGCATCAGTTTTTTCCTGCAGGATCCAATCAGAGTAGTTGATACTGTTTCAGCTAGTTACATATGCTAAGGGTCAATGTGGAATGAAGTGGATCAATGATCTTTGGCGACAAGAAGATGGGATTAAGTAAGCTTGGTATAAATGTAACCAGAGTACCCTGAACGGTACATTATATGCCCATGCCATGTTTAACAGTCCTCTACGTACTTACAAGAAAGGCATGGTTGACTCTAAAGATTATTGACCAAAGGTCTCAATGGCCTGAACCTTTGGTCAAGATATGTAGTCTTGAACTAAAATTACTGTGCAGAAATCATTATTTTCTTCTTAGACTTACCATGACCATGACCTTTAGACCCCAAAATCTAAAGATTCCTTTCTTACCCTAATTGCAAGCCATCCACAAAGTTTGTTCAAGGAACTTACTCTAGAACAAGTTGTCCTGCAAAACTCATTTTCTCTGGACTACAATGACTTTCATCTTTGACCTACTGACCCCAAAATCAATAGGTCTCTTCCATACCTTATGTGCAAGCCCTTCACAAACTTTGGTCAAGACATGTGGTCTAGAACTAGTTATTATGCAAAAACCATTTTTCTTCTTTCAGTCAGTGGCTTTGACCTTTGATCTCTTGACCCCAAAATCAATAGGCTTCATTCTTACCCAACATGTAAGTCATCCACATGCATTGGTGAAGGTACATGTTCAAGAACTGAAATGTATGTACAGAAACCATTTTTCTTCTTTCAATCTCCTTGACCTTTGACCTAAAAATCTATAGGTTCCTTCTTACCCCAAGGGCAAGCCATCTACTAAGTTAGTCAAGGTCAGTACTGTAGAACTAATGTTACTGTGTGGAAACCAATTTATTCCTTAAGTTGCAGAGATCTTGACTTTTGATATTTTGACCACAAAATACAAAATTGATACTCTTCTTCCTTAATCAAAGTGCAACCCATCCACAAAGTTTGGTCGCACTAATATTCTTGTGTACAAACCATTTTTCTTCCTTCAGTCACGCTGACCCTGACCTTTTGATCCTGCAATCGATAGGCTTCTTACGCCAAGTGCAAGCCATCCACAAAGTTTGGTAACCGCTGATGGTGAAGAACTCAAGTTATTGTGCAGGAATGAAATAGGGAACACACAGATTTATGGATGGCTGGATGAACATCATCCTAACATAATATGCTCCACCTTATGGAGGATTTATAAAAATATGTCAACACCAACCTATCTGTCGGGTGGACTGGAATCTGTATTCTGACAGAAGGTCTTGCTGCCAGGTCACCTTCGGAAAATTGTACTTACATTGGTAAATTAAAAAAGGAAAGGACTGTTTGTTCATATTCAGCTATCCCTCGATAACTCGCACACAACGGGGTCAAAAAACATAGACCACAGCATAAAACGAGAGCACGAGTTACCGAGGTACCTCTGAAAAATTAAGAAAGGGATGGACATCAAACTGTGTGGAGAGAGAGAGAGGGAGTGCTGGGGTTAAATGGTTGAGAACTCATTTTATAATCACATTAGGAATAATTGTCAATAAATAGCTTTTTCTAATTAAGTTCGCTTTTCTGTATCAATTACCTTTTCCAGACCATCATCTTTGAAAGATCATTAAAAACATTACTCTAACAGGTTTCAATATACATCACGCATGTACCAGAGAAAATACTGTATTATATCACAGCTTTTTGCATGTGAATGTGGATACATTCTAGTGTTACTATTGATTCAGAACCAAACTAAATTATTTTTTTTAAAATATGGACTTTTTTTTTAGAAACAACAACATTAGAACTCAATTTTTGTTGTTGTCCAGTTAGTAAAATATTGATGCTGTGTTTTCACTGCAAGTAATCATGAAATTTATGTTCATCCTTATGCAAACCGCTGAGTGCCAATTCGGGTATATTAAGTTCACTACAAACTTTCGATCTCACTTCTCCATAATGAACCCTATAAAAAAAAACAGCTTTTCATGCAAAAACTGCTATTTTCTACAATAAAATGAGCAATTTCTACAATAAAATGAGCAATATATCAAGGTTTTATTTCCCAATTTTTATCACGATTTTATACACATTCAACAAATAGTGGGATCTTTTGGGGGTACCTTTTATATTAAAAAATATTGTATCCACACCTGCCCCTGCATTATAAGCAGATTCACAAGTTATCTGGGCATGCTAAAACAAGGGAGCAGTGTATTAACATTGTTCACGTATCTAAATTTAATTTTTACCAAAATAATTTACTCAGTTTTGTAGAAAAAAATCAAAATCTTTCTCTGAATTAAAAAGCTAATTACTGACCTCAGTTTAGGATACCTAGCAGTTGGTTCATGTCAAGCAACACACAGATGATCTTAAATATGTGTTAATTTGTGAAGCATTGCAAGCAAACCTAGAACTGTATTTGTAAAACAGTTACCATATATACTCGCTTATACGTTGAGTCCAACTGCAAACAACATAGACCCTGATCTGCCGTCCCATAATGTGCTGGCAAATCAGGGTCTATGTTGATTGTTCTCCTGATTACTACTAACAAAATGCATACAGCTTGATCTGCTGGAGCATTATGCAATGGCAGATCTTGATCTGTACAGTTAACAGCAGATCTGGGTTTGTGCAGTTAACAGTTGGAATTGACTTATAAGTGAGTCTATATATGCCACCCCTGCATAAAACATAGTGTAATGACCTGAAAATCAAATCAAGTCATCTAAATATGAATAAAATATGCCTATTAAATTTCATTTTTCTGCCTCAAGTGGTGTTTGCTTAATTGTGCTAACAAGGCTTTTGTCGAGTTCAAATATATGTAGAAAAATAAACTGAAAAATTGTTGTAACAACCTGGAAATCTTATAAGATCATCTATACATGAATGCAAATATGGTAGCTAAATTTCATACCTCAAGTGGCTTTTACACAATCTTGTTAACAAGCTTGTCAAGACAGACAGATGAACATACAGAATATAGTGAGAAGTGTTTTAGTGCAAACTCGATGTCAATATGAACAGTCCTTCAAAGAGAAGGTGGGATAACAAGATTTTCAAAATGGCTACCATTGATCAGCACCATTTTTATTTAGGACCAAGAAGATGTAATTTAAAAAGTTTGTCAGTGAAAACCCCAGTTTTGTAAGGCCATAAGTTTAGGAAAGAGTATCTATAACAAGATTTCCAATATAGCTACCATATTGTAGTTCTGACTGGCACCATTTTTAGTTAGAACTAACGACATGTCATAAGAAGTCTTTTTGTTAAACCCCAGGTCACTATGACTATCAAGTCTGGAGAAGTAACAATAATAAGATTTTCAAGATGGCCTCAATGGTCATGAAATTGGACATCTGATTAGCACCACTTTTATTTATGACCAACCAGACCTTATAGAAAGTCTTACTGGATGTCCGAGGGGCAATATCTTCGTTTATGACCAACCAGATATCATAAGAAGTCTTTTAGTGAAAAAACTCATGTTGATATGATCATCCATTCCGGAGAAGTTGCATTAACAAAATTTTCTAGATGGCTGCTGTGGTTGCCATATTGGATGTCGGATCAGCACCATTTTCATTCAGAACCAAATAGACATCATAAGAAGTCTTTTGGTAAAAACCCTGCGTTGATATGAGAATCAGTTCAGCAGAAGTCACATTAACAAGATTTTCAAGCTGCCACTGTGTTGGCCATACTGGATATCAGATCAGCACTGTTTTCATTTAGGACCAACTAGACATCATAAAAAGTCCTTTGGTGAAAACCCTACATCAATATGACCATCCGTTCAAGACAAGTAGAGACAAGATTTTCAAGACGGACACTGTTGCAGTCATGTTGGATGTCCAAGCAGCTCTATTTTGATTTAGTATCAACCAAACCTTGAGATGAATGTATGCATAAAGTTTCAAGGCAATTCTCCAAGTAGTTTAGCAGAAGTAGCAATAACAAACTTGTGCTAACAGATGGGCAACACAGATGGACAGTGGACAGATGACGGACAACGAGCAAAAAGTCATCGCATAAGGTCTTCTGGTCAGTGCCCAGTAGAGCTAAAAATATGAAATGGGTTTAAGAAACATGATTATGATGATGTCATGTTATCAGTAGTATATGCCATACCTGTGGATCAGGGGATGTTTCAAGGGTATGGACCACTCTCCCGGAGAAAAACAGGGCCAAAGTTGGGTCTCTCCATAATGACATACTGATCGATATCATCTCATCAGAGTAAAACTCTGACTGATAACATACTGAAAAACAGTTCAGATGAAACAATACTGACATACAGGCTAACCTTGTTAATCTGACTACCTTTATCTATCATTCTTTATATGATGCAAGGAAAGACAGCAATTTATTGCTGATGATTTTAATTCAATTGATTTATCCAACAATCTGGTAAATCTAACACTTTTAATAGGAACAGTTGGCATCAGTAATCTAACTGAACTGTATGGAGATTTTTACATAAGTGTTCATTTCAAATGAAATTTAGGAAATTAGTCAAATAATTTAAGATTCTATTTATAACGTGACAAAAAATACTATTCTTTGACAGAATAATATAGTATTTGACATCATAAGGTATTTTAATATATGTTATACATAATTCATACATACAGTGTTATTACATATATTTGGGTCATTATGACCATGACCTTTCAGCTGTCTAACACAACATCTGAAGTGTATTATCTTTCCATATCAGCAAGCCCTCTTTAAAATGTGGTCCCATTATGTGATGTATAATTAAAGTTATTCCACAGAATGCTTTTCCCCACTTGTGTCAAAGTGACCTTAACCTTGGATCTTTTGACACCAAAATCAATAGATTTCTTTCTTGCTCCGTGTGCAAGCTATCCACAACATTTGGTCAAGGTAGGTGGTTAAGAACTAAACTTACTGTGCAAAATCCATTGTGTTTATATTGGACTTACCTTGGCCTCGACTTTTGACTTTTCAACCCCAAAATCTAAAGGTATCTTTCTTGCTCCAAGTGCAGTATTCCCCAAAGTTTGATCAAGTGACTTAGTCAAGAACAAAGGTTATTGTGCAGAAACCATTTTCCTTCTTTGAGTCACTGTGACCATGACCTTTGACCTTTTGATCCTACAAAATCACTAGGTTTCTTCTTTATCCCAAGTGCAAACCATCTCCAAAGTTTGGTCCAAGTAGATGGTTTAGAACTAAAATTATTGTGCAGAAATTATCTTTCTTCAGTGAGAGTGACTTTGACCTATGACCTTTTGACCCCAAAATCAACATGCTTTGTTCTTACCACAAGTGTAAACCATCCAATAAGTTTGGTCAAGGTATGTGATCTAGAAGTTTCTGTTTTGAAACAATCTTTCTTTGAGTCCTAGTGACCTTGACCTTTTACCTTTCAACCCAAAAATGTATAGCTTACTTCCTAAACTCAATTGCAGGTTATCCACAAAGTGATCAAGTCATGTGACCTAAGACTAATTTTACTGTACAGAAACAATTTTTCTTTTTTTTAGTCAGAGTGACTTTGAACTTTTATTTCCAAAATCAACAGACTTCTTTCTTAACCCAAAGGTGCAAGCCATCTGCAAATTTTGGTCAAGTTTCATGATCTAGAACTAAATTTACTGTGCAGAAACAATTTTTCTTCTTTGAGTCAGTAAGCTTGACCTTAGACCTATTGACCCCAAAACTGATAAGCTTTTTCTGATAGGCAAGTGCAAATTTTCAAAAACAAAAAGATAGTTTCAATTTCATTCACAAGAAAAACTGTCCTCTTCCAGATCGGTATTTTCCCCTTTTAACTGTTTTTGTACTAGCACAGTCACACTGTGCTGAAATGTGACATGCCACATATAGGCAAAAGATACATTCTCAGACAAAGAATGTCTTTATTTATAGAGATTGGAATAAAATCATTATTTCACCCAAGTACAGAAAAGTAAGTCAATAATAAGTGATGTGTTTCTGGGGTCAGATTTCTTCTACACTGCAGCACATATTTGATACATGTAACATGCTACTTAGCTGTGTTTCTTCCAGTTTTCAAAAGAATTGTACACAGAATTTCTCACTTACCGAGCCATCAACCATTACTAAGATCAGTAATCATAGCTGGTTTATTCCAAGTAGTGGGAAACTTGATTCTAAAAATCTCCATGCATAGTTTCCTCTATTAGATAATTTTACTTCCAATTTTGCAATTATTCAAAACCATTCTTGTAACTGAAAAATGTTTGAGTTTTCCAAAGAGTTCAAAGTTTGGAGGGGATGTGAATTTTTACTTAATCATAATATCCTGAATACAAAATATGTATGGAAGCTACAGCAATGTAGAGGTCTTGGATTGATATGTTATGTAATTAATTTACATTTTGCAAAGTATATTAAAATAAGCTAGATTATATATAATAAAACTGATAATTATTTATAGCTAGGTATGTATTCTCTCTTGTATACTGAGGCCAAATTAAGTATCCCTGTATAAGTTCAGGTCCTCTCTGCTATTTTTTTTTTTTTTGGGGGGGGGGGGGTAAATAATAAAATGAGCTGTTATTCTGACAAGCAACCAACTAAAACAGTAAAATGAACAGTTCATTCGTGGTTTGGTTTTGTGGGCTTTAATGCCATTTTTTCAGCACAATAGGCTAAACATGGCGGACAGTATATTTAGTGGAGGAGAAACCTGGGAAGACACCAGGAAGAACCACTGTCCCACAGGAAGCTACTGGCAAGCTTTCTCACATACCCACATTGGTCAAGCAGAGACTCAAACCTGCGTGGAAGGAGGTGAGGTGTGAGTGATCTGTAAAGGCGAGCACCTTAGACCACTCAGCCACCCGGGGCACGATCAGTCATTCTAAAGACCGATATTGCATGTATACCCGACAGAACATTACACATAAAAAACTAAGCTACATTTCATTGCAGTATATAATATAGTACTTAATAATACAGAGTACAATACAGTCATATCTACATAATTACAAATACTGTCCTTAGACATCATCATATACATTTGAAACTGGAAAATAAAAAAAATAATGAAGATGAAAACCAGGACAAGTAAAATATTGATCTGGATAACTCAGTTTTCCAAGTCACTTGTCCTGGGCAAGCGGCTTGGAAAAAATATTTGTACAGCATTGATGTGATCTTTTAAGGTGGAGGAATCCAGAGGCCCTAGCCCCAATATTGGATGGGCAACCATCTACCCTTCCACATGCAGAAGCTCGGTATCAAACCCTGGACTGCAGAGGTGCAAAGCAAGCACATTACCACTGCACTATCAAGACCCTCGGTGTATTCTGACCAGGCAACTATTTTGGGTACTTGTACAACTGGGCAAGGGGATTTTGTTTTGTTGAGATTTTAAAGCTCCAGCAATGTTTTCAAAAAATAGTGACAATGACAAGAAAGGTAATAAGAATGATAGCAGATGTATATGCATATATTATGTATAGGGTTTAATGGCATGTCAGCACAATACTAGCTACATGGTGCCAATTAAAAGGTAAGTTCTATAAATGTAAATACAAAGCATTGCAACAAAAAAAAAGGAACTGGAAAATTATGTGCTAACATTTCTTCAATTTCTACCTACAACTGTTTTTAAGGAGATGAAATTTGCTTTAATTTATACATCTTCCTTTTCTGAAGCAGTCTAAGATTACCGTATATACTTGCGTATAAGCTAATACCAACTTTAAACTGCATAGACAAAGATCTGCCATCGCATAATGCACCGGCAGATCTGGGTCTATGCAGTTTGTAAGGACTAATCAGTAGAACAAACAACATAGACCCTGATCTGCAGGCGCTTTATGAGATGGCAGATCTGGGTCTATGTTGTTTGCATTTGGACCCGGCTTATACACAATTATACGGTATATACATTGAAGTTTTAAGTTTGAGTATGTTTTAATTCCATAAATTCGATTAAATTCATACCCTTAGTGAAATTTTACAATGTAACAGTCACAGGATGAAGTTCACTATTAATGAAACTTGAATTATGGTTGTTGTATACTCTCTTATAAGTTGAGTCCAACTGCAAACAGCATAGACCAAGATCTGCCATCACATAATGCACCAGCAGTTCTGGGTCTATGCAGATTGTCAGGAGTAATCACTAGAACAAGCAACAAGGACCCTGATCTGGCGGCGCATTATGCAAAGCAGATCAGGGTCAATGTTGTTTGCAGTTGGACTCGACTTATAAGCAAGTACAAACAGTACACTGAGTGATAGCATAGCATATGCCTTTGGTGGGTTAAACGATACAAATTAAAAGGTTTATGTGCAAATACTCACCCAAATACAAAAGAAGATCAACTGTCAACCGCGTGAAAGCCTTGAATACTCCAGGTATAATGTCCTGAAAAAAAAGCAAATATTTACAATGACATCAAACCTCATCTCATATTTCCAAAGTTTCAAAAATGTTGGTGATGGCTGAAACTGCTAATTTAGGTTTTTATTACCCATATTTATTTGATGTTCCTCTATAAATGAGTGTACTTCCAAGAGAAATAAATGTAATAATTCACTCCAATAACTTATCAATTATAATTTTTCACTCCAGCTACAGGAACTAGTTCACTGCTGAGGACATGGAGGAAATGGAGACACATTCTTTCCAGTGACACCCACAGTGGCTAAAATACCACTTAAAGTCTTCACTAAATGTTGTATATACATTCTAGAGTTTCTAATCTATTTACATATTCTTGTATTTTTAGCCAAATTCAGCTACATTCTATCATCCTTTCTCGCTGATTGGAATGTAAAAATAATGGCATTTCATCAATTTAACCTCAGTTGAACTTATTTGATATTTTAATGCACACTAATTAAAAAAATTACACACCAATAAACCACTTGTGGTTGTTTTCCTAGTAATAATCATTAAAATCCTTGAAACTCGTAGATTGCTATTATGGAAATATTAATTTATATCCCTCTGAAGACAGAAGTGGAACTATTTTTTATGCACACTACACAAAACACAGCAGAACATAAATAGTAAACAGCTGACATCACCTTAAGACATCGACTACATAAATCTGTAAAATACTTAGATAGCCAACACATCTGAGCATAAAATATAATTTGCTTGTTCCAAGTGAATAATAGATGTATTTCATCCCATGTGTTTTCAACCACTCAATGAAATATATTCGCTATTCACTCGGAAAAAGCAATGATCCTCTACTGAAAGAGCACAATCTGCTGGTTTAAATTTTCAAATGTCTCACATTATTTTGCAACTTAGATCTATAGTTGTTATTTACTTCTTTCTATTTTGTGAATTAAATCAAAACTATTCTCATGTTGTGTACTTTACTGCATTGTATCAATTAAATGTCTTAGTCCCATTTAGTGCAACATCTATTTATACCATAATATTAGAAAAAATATGGACAATGGATGTCAGACTTCAGACACCAGATGACAGGCCATCAAATAAGCTCTTCTTGTCTATGACCAATAGAGATAATTTTAAGAATAAATAACATTCAAAGTATTTATCAAGAAAGTTACATAGGTTTCAGAGACGTGTTACAATCCTAAAATAACCCTTCCTATTGAAAATATGTACATGTAAATTAAAACAGGAGGCCCAGAAGGGCTTGATTTCGCTTACCTGGCATACATAACTTAATAGTTGACCATTTGATTAGGCTGGCTTATGGAGTACCATACCTGTGACAGAACCAGGATTTCAAACCAGTAGATTTACAAATTTTGATCAGTAGATTGGCTTCTAAAAAGGTAGATTTTTTATCGGCATAAATTTTACGTGTTTTAAGGGGATTGAAAACAAAACAAGTTCATTTTATCACATAATATGTATTCTCTTCATATTATAATAAAACCCAAATTTTGAACATGATTCAGATTCAGAATCTGATGGAAAATGTTACAATAATAGTTAGTTAATATGAGCCAGTATATTGTTAATTAAATGAAAAAGGAAGAGTTGTACATCTCACAGTTCACTGCAAAGATTTTTTATAAAATCCACAGGCATTTTTAGTTTCCTTCACAAGATCACTGTCTGGTGACCACTGGTGACATTCACTGTGATTGTCAACTTTCACACTTAGCAGGCTCTCAATAGTTTTCTGGTCCAGACTTCCCCTTGAATCACTCTGGATTTTCCGAAGAATGGAGAATGTTCTCTCTGTGTCAGCATTGGAATGTGGCAATGACAGGACAACTACAATCATACTGGAAAGAAGTTCTAACTTAAGTTTTCCTGTTGCTGGGTTTCTGAGGCTGCTGACTGATCTCCAATACTACTCCAAGCTCATTTCACCCCAAGGAGGAA
Organism: Margaritifera margaritifera; assembly: GCA_029931535.1. NCBI lineage: Eukaryota > Metazoa > Mollusca > Bivalvia > Unionida > Margaritiferidae > Margaritifera > Margaritifera margaritifera. The sequence continues at coordinate 1,480,358 of JAQPZY010001477.1, read as the reverse complement.
GTTCCTGGCTTGGACTTGATATGTATTCCTGAGGCTCATTCTCAAGGGCTTGTTTCTCTTCTAGGCTTATGTCCAAAAATCTGTTGGCAAGTTCACCACTGTAATTAATTTTAAACAAATTAGATTTAGACTTGAAATAAACAGTTAACAAACACATGATTTTAATAATTTATCCCAACTTTAAAATTAAATATTAAGTAATACATTTTTAACTCGCGAATATATTTTACCTAGGACTTGAACATAATTTTTGTGCTTTTATGCTTATTTTCTAGAAGTCTGAACTTCACATTAGTAATATCTGGTTCACTGGTATTGACCTTGGTTGAAACAAACTTTCCCAGAAGCTTTCTTAGCAGCCTGGTCATCTCTACATGTAGATGTCCAATCATTGATTCACCAGCCTAAAAAGACGCAATGCAAAGTCAAGACCTTTGCTACTCGCCTGCACACACTTAAATTCTGGTATCCAAGCGTTGTTAAACTTGTTGTAGTATTTCTTAGCTGGTGGCTTTTTAGCGTTGGGAGAAAGCGTACGTTTCGGCATTTTGACATGAATTGAAAAAAATATATACAAGCTGCCCTTAAATATTCATCTTAAACCATCGTGAACAATACAAGAACAATTAAAAGACATCAAATCAAAATACTTACTCAAGTGTTTCTGCCAATATCATTTTTGGTCGGTCTCTCCATTTTATCTTCCTTCCACGTCAGATTGGCCGAGTTTTAATCAAAGACTCATGGATTACCTTTGATCCTTTTATTACTTATAACACCTCAAACAACATCCCGCATATGGCCTTAAACTCTCCAAATTACAACAAGAAGGTAATCAATTAGCCGCTTCTTTGTACACATGCTAACAATTGTAATCCGACTATTCAACCACGCATCGTCAAACATTTCCGGTTCCCAGTAGACTGGTTCTGGCTGGTTTATCTAATGTGTTGATAGAACGCGTAAAAAAAAATGGGTTTAAAAAAAAAAAAAAAAAATTTCGAAATTTTCAAAACCGGTAGATTTTGACTACTAAACAGTATGTGTGGTAGACGGTCTTTAAAACGGTATTTTTGGCCTACCGCCGGTAGAATCACAGGTATGGAGTACTGTAAGAACATAACCCTATGTAAACTATCTCCCAAACTGTATATCATATCAATTTCACCAATTTTTCTATAGTCTGATAAAAATGATTTCCAAAGATAAATGCATAAATAATATGTAAAATCTCTTCATCATAATCAAACTCATTTAGATCTTGATGATATAAACCTATTTTACCAAGTTTTATTTAAAGTCAGACCTGCCAACCCTAACAAGACCTTCTCAGTAAGGCAGCCGATTTTTTCCCGTAAGTTAAACCAGTTTTCAGTAAGGTGTAACAAAATATCATGTACTGCTATTGTCAAGTTGGAAAACATGCATTTGAAAAGTTCAGAAGTGTGATTCAAGACTAATGCAGCGACGGTGAACATTATGTTCAACTAAAATGTTTGTAGAGTACTCTTAGATCTTAATTACCTCCAGTACAGTTTCACAAACTGCAGTTCCAAACTCTGTGGAGCTCACTTCTTGCTATCTCTCAACTTGACGCAATCCTTGAGATTTTTTTTCGATTTCATGTGGCGACAGCAATCATCTCTCCCACCATGAGACATACTCAAATTAACACACAATGTACAATAAATGTAACTGTTTCCCTTCCTGCTTTTTTCTACCAAGAATCTGAATATTCCTTTTTATTCTTCTGTACGATTAAAACTTTTAAAGTTATTGTCCCTTTCGTCTTGAACATGTATAGAGCTTGTTGGATGTCATTTTTAGCAAATTCTATAAGCAACAGCCTGATCATGCAGATGTTTTGTATGAACAAATATGTGCAGTTTAAAGCATCTGAGGTACTTCTGTAAAGTTCGTCTGGTTCCCTGACCAACTCCACTGAATCTAATATGAAACCGGGATCCAAATCAAACATGGACAAACCAGTATCCAGATTTTACCGCAACAATCATATTTCTGCAATTTTTGCTTTTATTCTGTAAGTCTGTATTTTAAGGGTAATTTCTGTAAGACTTATGGTCAAATTGTAAGGGTTGGCAGGTCTGGAAAGTGAATGAGAAGTAGTGTCTAAATGTAGGGAGGTAACAAGCTCAGCAAATGTGATGCAAGATCATCTCATTAGTATGTGCAGACTTCACTTATTATACAACCTAAGACAATGATGATGAAATGAGCTTATTTATCACTTTAGAGCAAAATCTAACTGAAATTCAGTCTCTAGTGTGGTAACAAACTCAGCCACTTGCTTTGTTGGTTTTTAATGGCACTTTCTAATGTATATATTGTATATATCATGCTGAGGAAATGAGAGCTAAGTGCTTTTCTCAAGGACACATCAAGGCAGCCAACCCAGGCTGGCCAAGGCAGGTATCAAACCTGCAACCCTTGGAATACAAGTCTGATGTGTCAACTAAGCTACTGTGGCCTCCCATTTCAGCCACTTAGGACCTTATACATATGCATCAATTCTGCTCATAATCAAACTTGTCCAACATCTTGATAATATAAGACTATTTAACAAGTCTAATACAAATATTATAAGAAATATAGTTGCTAGAATCCTAACAAGCTCAGTCAATCAAATGCAAGATGATGTCATTAATATGCACATATCTCATAAACACACTCAATTGACCCTACCACAAGTTTGATCAAAATCATTCAAAAATACCGTCTTAAGTGTGTTGAAAAGAATCTCAGCCAATCAGATGCAAAATTACCTCATAAATATGCATTGGTCCCACTCGTAATAAGAGTCATCAACATCTTGATAATATTAGCCTATTTACCTTGAGTGTGAACAAATTCAGGTCAGAAGCACTGTCTCTAGAGTCATAAGAAGCTCAGTTAATCAGAATCATGATCTCATCATTAATAGGCACAGATCTTGCTCATAAAAAACTTGTTCGATATCTTGATGATATAAGCCGATGTAAAAGTTAGATACTAATCAAATCAGAAATGATGTAGCTAAAGTGTTGACAAGCTCAGCCAACTGAATGCAAGACCACCTCATTATTATTAGTGGATCTCACTTGTAATTGTACGCATCTAACATCTTGATGATTCGAGTCTATTTACCAACTATAATCAAAGTCAGATAAAAATACATTCTCTAGAGTGGCAAGAAGCTCAGCAAATTAGATGCAGAATCACCTCATTAATATGCATGGATCTCACTCTTTCTCTAAATCCCCTGACAACTTGATGATGAGCCCATAATACAAGTTTGATCATAATCAGATCAGAAATATGGTCTCCAGAATGGGAACAAGCTCAGCCAATCAGATGTAAGATCACCTCATTCATATACAAGGACATCATTATTGGGCATGGATTTCGCTCATTATCAAACTCATGTGAGATATTAATGATATAAGCCCATATTCCAAGTTCGATCAAAATTAAATCAGAAATATGGCTTCTACGGGTGGTAACAAGCTCAGCCAATCTAATGCAAGATCACTTCATTAATATGCATGGATCTCACTGATTATCAAATTCCTCTGAGTTCTTGATGATAAAAGCCCATATTCCAAGTTTTTTCAAAATTAGATCAGAAATATGGTCTCCAGAGTGGTAACAAGTTCAGTCAATCAGGTGCAAAATCACCTCATTAGTATGTGTGGATTTCATTAATTATCAAACTTGCTTGAGATCTTCTTAATAATTTTGATCAAAACTGGATCAGAAATATGGTCTCGAAAGTGGTAAAAAGCTAAGCCAAACATATGCAAAATCATCTCATTAATATGCATGGACCCTGCTCATACCTGAACTTGTCCAAGATCTTGATGATATCAGTATACATTCCAAGCTTGACCAAAATTGGATCAGAAATATGACCCCCAGAGGGATAGTAAGCAAATGTTAATGGATGGACGATGGAAAGAGTACTCAGGGCCATACCTGTATCTCACTTGGCCTTATAGCCAGGTGAGCTAAAAAAAAAATATATGTAGAAAATTTGTGTTAAAATCTCATTTTAAATCTGATCTCTTTACTTTGTGTTGGAAAAGAAAATTTGGAACCATGCTGATGGAATAGTCTTTAAAATTGAATATTACTGGTCAATCCTTCGAAATTAAGGTTGGTTTTTTCAAATTTAGCAATGGAATATTGGGCAGAATTTAAATTGCCACCATACATGCTAAAACGTTAACACTGTGGAAAATACCTGTTTTGTGGTATTTGATTTAATTGTTACTTAGTGTGCATTAGTTTTTGTGCAATATGATTAGGAGTGAATGAAAACTATTGTTACAGTCTCAGACTTTAATCCATCCCCAGGAAATGGGGCCACAGAGTGGAATGGTAAAAGCAACTCATGGGCAGGGCCGTGTTGCTATGCTACAGATTGCTGCTTTGTCATTTTTAATCAGCTGTTTTTACAGTTATTCTATGTGCAGTGTTTTCTCCAGAAAGCACCTACTGCATCTTTTAGCATAATAAAATTCAAGAGGGCACATATTTCCATATTTCCAGACACTGTTAGGCGGGGGTGGGGGAGGGTGGGGGGTGGTTAGAGACCCAAAAAGTGTGTTTGGAGGTCCCAAGGGTTGTCAGTGTGCATGACCCAAAAAAGCAACATTGTCCAATTGAAAATAAGTTATCTTTTCACATAAGCTTACATAAAATTACTGGAAATTTAAATTTGATAAAAAAAGAAGAAAATAACATTTTCTTTGAAGCATTTAATATACTTACAAACAAAAAACTATTGGTAGATTTAGCATTGTCCAGTACCATCACCACACACACATGTGCCAATACTCACATAATCACAACTAGACATTAAATAAATAAAAACAATGCCAAGTTTCTGTCTTTAAAATCCATTGGACAGTGAAATATTTATTAATTAGATGCAGTCTTTGCTGCTCTCAATAGTTTAGCAGATAGGGTTGAAGGTAATGCAAGTTTCATTTGTGTTCATCTCTGCACTCATTAGAAACTGGATGGTACTGTTGTTCAAACTTCCACGAAGATCTTGTTGAGTTCTTCTCAGTACAGAAAATGATCTTTCTGCATCAGCATTGGTGTGAGGGAATGTCAAATATGCTGGGTGGTGTTGCTTTGTCAACGGATGTCGTACACTCTAGTACTAATATTAGTACCCCGACCTCCTTTGTCAACTTGTTCAGGCTACAACATCATAGCTACATACACTCCTGAATGACTGATGTCAATATGGTGTTTGCAGTGTGTGCAAAGAGTAAAATGCTCCCCCTTGCTGCTGCACCTAAAAAAGTCAAACTCCGTGTAGAAGTTCTGAAATTTAGTTTTGCCAGGCTTTGTTTGCTTTGCAGATTGCTCGTCATTTCCGGAATTCCAGCTGCATTTCAACCTTTTGCCTTCAAAAATAAATCACACTTGTACACTATTTTGACTACCAAAATGATCATGTTTTGTGTTGTATATATGGAGTGACATCCGAGTTCAAAGAAACATTGCCACTTATTACGTACTTGACAAAATTCTTTTTAATAAAGATGGCTTAAACATTTCATTCAAGACCATGATGTGTAATAACTTTTGTTCTTCAACATGCATCTCCTTGATTTACATAACTTCAAACCCATTGGGTTTTTCCACTTTACCTATGCAAATTAGCCCATGGCAGTCTTCAAAGGAGTTAACATGGTTTCAACCTAGCTATTCTTAGCCAAGTAAGTACTCTGTGAAATGGTGGTTGCTTATGTGTGACTACTTTGCCTTTTAATCATCTCTATGATAATTTATTGTATAAACTGCCCTGAGAAAAGTTTTACATCGGCTCTCAGTAGCACTGTTTGATGCTTATGCAGACTACATGCTAGAGTGATATATAGTGCTGGTCAAAACCTCTCTCTCTATTATGATTATTTTTAATTTTTTTCTAAATTGACTGAAAATTGTGGTTTCAAAAACACTACTGTGTCAGGGGGGTCTGGGAGTAAAAAATTATGTTTTTTGTGTGACACATCATGTTATGGCAGGTATGTGATAATGAGATTTTTCAGATGGCTAGTATGTATGTATGTATGTATGTATGTATGTATGTATGTATGTATGTATGTATGTATGTATGTATGTATGTATGTATGTATGTATGTATGTATGTATGTATGTATGTATGTATGTATGTATGTATGTATGTATGTATGTATGTATGTATGTATGTATGTATGTATGTATGTATGTATGTATGTATGTATGTATGTATGTATGTATGTATGTATGTATGTATGTATGTATGTATGTATGTATGTATGTATGTATGTATGTATGTATGTATGTATGTATGTATGTATGTATGTATGTATGTATGTATGTATGTATGTATGTATGTATGTATGTATGTATGTATGTATGTATGTATGTATGTATGTATGTATGTATGTATGTATGTATGTATGTATGTATGTATGTATGTATGTATGTATGTATGTATGTATGTATGTATGTATGTATGTATGTATGTATGTATGTATGTATGTATGTATGTATGTATGTATGTATGTATGTATGTATGTATGTATGTATGTATGTATGTATGTATGTATGTATGTATGTATGTATGTATGTATGTATGTATGTATGTATGTATGTATGTATGTATGTATGTATGTATGTATGTATGTATGTATGTATGTATGTATGTATGTATGTATGTATGTATGTATGTATGTATGTATGTATGTATGTATGTATGTATGTATGTATGTATGTATGTATGTATGTATGTATGTATGTATGTATGTATGTATGTATGTATGTATGTATGTATGTATGTATGTATGTATGTATGTATGTATGTATGTATGTATGTATGTATGTATGTATGTATGTATGTATGTATGTATGTATGTATGTATGTATGTATGTATGTATGTATGTATGTATGTATGTATGTATGTATGTATGTATGTATGTATGTATGTATGTATGTATGTATGTATGTATGTATGTATGTATGTATGTATGTATGTATGTATGTATGTATGTATGTATGTATGTATGTATGTATGTATGTATGTATGTATGTATGTATGTATGTATGTATGTATGTATGTATGTATGTATGTATGTATGTATGTATGTATGTATGTATGTATGTATGTATGTATGTATGTATGTATGTATGTATGTATGTATGTATGTATGTATGTATGTATGTATGTATGTATGTATGTATGTATGTATGTATGTATGTATGTATGTATGTATGTATGTATGTATGTATGTATGTATGTATGTATGTATGTATGTATGTATGTATGTATGTATGTATGTATGTATGTATGTATGTATGTATGTATGTATGTATGTATGTATGTATGTATGTATGTATGTATGTATGTATGTATGTATGTATGTATGTATGTATGTATGTATGTATGTATGTATGTATGTATGTATGTATGTATGTATGTATGTATGTATGTATGTATGTATGTATGTATGTATGTATGTATGTATGTATGTATGTATGTATGTATGTATGTATGTATGTATGTATGTATGTATGTATGTATGTATGTATGTATGTATGTATGTATGTATGTATGTATGTATGTATAGGTTTAATGGCATATCAGCACAATCCTGGCTATATAGCAACAATTAAATGTAAAGTTCTACAAATATAAGGAAAAAAATTGCAAAAAACATGAGGATTATAAACCCTTCCAAAATAAGCATATATATGTAGTCCTTCAAGACAAAGGGTAAAGACCTTAAAAAGGTTGCAAAAATATACAGGTTACAAACTGCTGAAAGTTTCAGAAAGATAAACCCTTCCAAATATAAAAGTAAATATTTTCTCTTACAAGAGAAAAGCTGTCAAAGATGTCAAAGTTCTGTAACAAGTGCATATAATAAAACAAAAAGGTTAAAAGAGTGAAGTCCTTAAAATATAGGACCAATTTTTTTATATAAACTGCATTTTTTAGAAAGCCTAAGATTTTTTTTCTAGCAGTGAATCATCAAAACACTATCTGATTGAGTTAACATCATACCATTTTAGTCCTGTTGTTTGGAAGTCAAAAGAATATGCTCCACTGTCAATGGACACTGGCATGATACACAATCTGATTAAGGTTCACCCTTTAGAAAGTATGCATGGGTCCATTTTTCATGTCCTATACGTAAGCGACACAACGGCACGTCATCTCTCCAATTTGTTCTATATGAATCATGCCACTCTTCAGTGGTGGGTTGGATGTTATGAAGCTTATTTGTGGAGTTTTCATTCCACATATTTTGCCGAGTATATAGAATATATCAATTGATATAATACTTAAATTCTGTATATGGGATCTTCCATTCAGAAATGGGGGGTTGCTGAGCAGCTTTAGCTGCTTTATTATCTGATCTCTCTCATTAGCCTAAATAATAATGTTCCCAGGTAGCATACAGTCTCTCAGCCTAAAAAATAAGGTTGCCAGGTAGCATACAGTCTCTCATTAGCCTAAATAATAAGGTTGCCAGGTAGCATACAGTCTCTCATTAGCCTAAATAATAAGGTTGCCAGGTAGCATAGTCTCTCATTAGCCTAAATAATAAGGTTGCCAGGTAGCATACAGTACAATATACTTTTTTTAGGTTGTATAAGCAGACATGTTTCTGTAAGACTTGGAATATCAAGAGATTGTCAAATTTAAGATTGTGTAAGGTTTTCAGAGTGGTTGATGAATCTGAAATGATAATGCAATAAGTTTTTGCAGAGGTTTCAATATATTTTATTGATTTAAGTATGGATGTAACTTTTGCTGTAAAGATTGCAGCTGTATTCGGTAACCAGCTAGAGATGGTGTTGTAGGGTGTGTGTACTGCAGTGGGGGCATAATACAAGAATTCCTGACTTATTTCCAGTGAAGGTGGTAACAATTGATGGTCCGATACAAGTGTAAATACTATGTATTTAGAGGCTGTACAAAATGATTCAACTGAAATTAATGACAATGACAATGAGGGCTTCTAAAGTAGTTTGGCTGATAAAGCATAATGAATACAGAAGTGTAATAATGATTCCAAATAAAAAAGCTGACTTCCAAAAGACCAAAATAAAAATTAAGACGTCATGTTTCGCTATAACCATGCAGCAACTGAAAAACATTGAAACAAATTTTTAAAAACCCCACCAATGATGGAAGCCTGTATGGGCACTGTTATTTCAAGTTTTATCAATAGTAATTCTTATATTTAACAGAAAACATTTTTAAGACTGTTTAGCAATAAATTAGTAACAACGAGAAATAGTAGATTTAAATTACAGCAGTAATTTAAAGGAATTTAATGTAAATATTTATAATTGTAGTAATGTGATAAGTAAGTAATAAATTCATAGTAAATGATGAAACAATAGGGAGGACTTCCTGAAAGTGAAAAGGGCCCCATCAATTTGGAATGGGAGCCATTTTCTTTGCAAGCTGGAGAAAACACTGTTTATGCTTGAACTACCACAATTCATACTCACCTGTCTTTTGCAAAGAGTATCCTCTATTTCTTTCATTAGACTTAGTAGCTTCTCCCTTGTGATTTTTTTACCATTTAACACTGCATCCTTAACTGTGTCCTGAAAAGCAAAAGAAAACTTGAAAACAAGATTGTTTTTTTGTAAAGTATGTATATCTCTACTTCAGACCAAAACAGTCCAAGTACAAATAAAAACACAAAAATGTAGACAAATTTTAAAATTTGTTATAATGACATGAAAATCTAATCAGATCAACTAATTATAACTAGAAATATGTCGGTTGTCCATCTCAAGTGGTTTTGGCCTAATCAGACTTTCAAGGTTTTAGTCAAGAAAAGTCCAAGTCAAAAAGTTAAAAAATGTGTCAATTGAAAAATGTAATCAGATCATCTACTTAAGACCATGATGTAGTGTGTACAATTTTGTGGCTCTAAGTTCAATAGTTTTTGTGCCACTGCACTGTAACAGATTCGGGATGGACGCACAAACACGCAGGAAGACAGCAGCAAAACAATAAGCCCTCTTCTGTTATCAAACACACAAAAAAGTTTTTAAAGGATATCATTAGTGGGTTGATCTCAAAATATTAATAATACTTCTGTCCAATTCTATCCATTATTGTTGTACAAGTGTATTCAAAGTGGACAAAAAGTGTAATCTGAGCATCAAACATGTAAACTACATATTAATGTCATAATTACAATAAACTGTATGAAATATATACATATATTTTCTTTAATTACAAGGATGTGCATCTGGTTTAAGTTTTTGTCAAAAATAGACAAAATCCTAGTGGATTAGTAACAGAATTCAAACAAAACAAATTTACAAAGTCTATACAGAAAACACGCTTTATCAAGTCTAACTTTCCACTCTGATCATAAAGTTGATCACAAATCCTGCAATGAGTATGTTGATGTCCTAAACATTAGCGCTGTATTACATTGCCTAAATATTCTTCTTTTAAATTTCTTAAGTACTCTTGATTTATCCTTCTTTTGATCTGTCAGACATATTTAAAGTTAAAAAAGATTACTCTTTTCTAAAATGTAACACATTTAACATTTATGAGTTAAACTGATAAAGCCTGCTTTGCTTGACATTTTGTGCCTTCTTTTTTTACAATTCTCTTCATTATTATAATGAATCTGATAGACAGGTTTTTAAACTGAAGAAACCAGTCTATTTCTTAGGAAATTCATCATACATGTATATAGCTGCTATAAATGGAACTCTTAGACTAGGAAAGTACATTTACAATGTGTGTACTCTGTCAAATATGCCTTCTGTTCAAGAATTTTCAAACTCATAAATAATGCTTGCGAATAATATGGGTTTAAAAAAGAACAAACATTGCTTTTTATTGTTTTATTACATTTTATTCTGATCATTGTACCTAAAAGTGTAATCCATACACAGGCGAGCATAAGACATAACTCCATGTATAAAATTGTAAAGATCATGCCAAAATCGTAATGATTGGAAGGTATCAAACTGAAAGGATTATACTGAATAAGGGCCAATTTCTCTCCCCGTTTTTATGAAGAAAAAAAAATATTGATAAATCCACAACTCTTTGTCTCAATGTATTATATACAAATCAAACTTTTAAACATTATTATGTTTATAAATTTCTATTTCATACCAAAAAATGACCTCTGAACATGGGCTGGTGTTGGAAATTGCAGAATAGACGCTGTGTTTAGCAACTTCAAACTCCACCAAATTATATGTGTGCGCAGGGTTGCTTCAAGAAGAAATTCTGTATTTCTTATCAACAAACTTGTGCTCAAATTATCAAGGTTGTGCTGGTAGATAAAAACTAAACAACTCAAAAATTTTACTGACACATTAAGAAATAGAACTGCAGTTTCTGCCATGTCTTATTACTGTATATACTCAGGTATAAACCGAGTCCAAATGCAAACAACACAGACCCTGATCTGCAGTCGCATAATGTGCCGGCAGATCAGGGTCTTTGTAGTTTCTTCTACTGATTAGTCCTTACAAACTGCACAGATCCATATCTGCCAGCAGATCTGGGTCAATGCAGTTTGCAGTTGTATCGAATTATACGCGAGTATATACGGTCTATTCCTATGAGCGATGTACTGAAAAAAATTCAGAAGAAACAACAAAAAAGAGTTTTTATACATTGTTATTCATTTCTTTCTTTCTTTAAAATGCCTAAATTTACCTTGCATGCATTGCTCATTTTTTGGAGAGACGCCAGCAAGGATTCAGAAAAAGTAAGCAGACTGAGAGGCATATATATTATTTAGTATTTTATTGCTTGATGTGCCTGAACATTGTCAATTTATCACAGAAAGGAAGGATGCTATAACTAATTGGATGATAAGTAGATGTATTGTTGCTTAAAAGTAAAGTATAACTGTACAACAGGATTTAACTTTTTATATTCAATTATGTAATAAGACAACTTGTCGTGTGGGGGAAATTTAACAACATAAGGTGAATTCTACTTTTAGTGCATTTCTTCACACATATAAACACACACATCCATCGTGAAATAAATTTAGCTATTATCTATTGAGTAGGGTCAAAGCCAAGGTACACTTAAGAACATTTTATTCAGTCGATCTTTCTTCCAACTGTAACAATATTAACTCTAAAAAGTGGTGCTTGTACTGTACTGTACTACCATGGAATACACAACAAAAAGATTGTACTTAATTTTCCCTAAAACTATAAAAATAATTAAAAAATAGGAAAAAATATTACAATGATAAGTAAAGAAATGGGATTCTTGAACTGTATTAACAGGTCAACCTTAAGCTAGACAGTGCAAGCCAGTACATCATCTACTGACTGTATAGTTTGTTTTGTAACAGTAGTTGATAGTTCATATGGTAGAGCATCCTCCAGCCATGCTGAAGAAGCAGGATCGATTTTCCTACGTGTATTTTAAAAAATATTCTTCTAGTCTTCCTTTAATGTAACAAATACCTCCAACCTCCATCATTATCAATTTGCAGATTTGAGACTAAGTTTAATTCCTGAATAGAAACAAACACATTCAATCATATTAAATATTTGGAAAAAGAAAAATGTACAGAATCACATGCCATAATATGTGAATTTATGCAGAAGCAAATTTTAAATTGTTTTGCAAAGAATGGCATTTTCACAGATAATGGGGCATAAATATTTTGGGGTATTCTTGTAATGGATTGGGATGGGGGATGGGGCATGTTTCCGGGGCCTATTCAGTATTCAAAATTGCTGCCTGCCCAGCAGCCTAACACCAGCTACTTTCAGAGTTGACCAGAATTTTTTTTATAAAAGAAAAAACAAATTTTACACTATATTTCGTAGTTATTTTGCCTGAAGTCCAGCAGGTTATGAAAGTTATATACTGTTTCTTTCTTTTTCTTGTTTGCATACCACATCATCGATTGTGAAGTTGTCATTCTGAATAGGTACCATGTATGTTGGATTTTATTTTGTGAGCGAGAGAGAGGGATGTTCTTGTCTGGAAAATTTGGTATATAAGGAGTACAAATAAATATTCACCTGCATAGAAATTTCACTTCAATTGTTCACAATCAAATTTCTCACCTATAAAGGACTGGTAAGACATAGGCATCATAGGGAGAGAAAAAAAATGATATGGGGGAATTTTTTTTTCTTTTATATGTTTTATCACACATTGCAGATGTACACACAAAACTGTCTGATTTTATTGAAACCTTTTTTACATCCTTCACAATTTCATTAAAAGTTTTGAATCAAGATATTTTTCTTTCTTATATAATTTCCACTGACTGTTTTTGAAGAAGAATATACCAATTCAGTCCATGTTAGCTAGGGTTCAATGTAAAAAAAAAAGTCTCAGAGGAAACCTATATGTATATATATCTGTATAAATCTGCATATATAACATAGATTTTGAAACTGTTATTTAATGTTTAACTATGTTATTATGTATCGCTAATTAGATGGAATATTCATCTGAAATCAATATGAATCACCTACAGAATGAATAAATTGATGAGTTATACATACATATTTCCAGTGCCACAAGTATATTTGTCAGATGTAGCTTTGAAGTTGCTACAGGTAACAGCATTGTGCATGTGAATCTGTGTGCATGTGTCTGTGAAATCATGAGAGAGAGAGAGAGAGAGAGATGCATAATACATACCATTTATGATGTAAATATATATTTATTTACTTCTGTATACCACACACCATGGCAATTTATTTCCTTAACTTTTTTTCCGTCAGGCCCAAATTTTAATTTAATATCATTTACTTCTGTACATACCATCAATACAAAGCTGAGTATATGCGGAAAAAAACCTAAAAAAGCCCCCAATTCAACAGGATTACAATGCTCCAAACATGCTTCCACGCACTCACACCACATTCATACCACATTCATATATAGCATGTAAAATCATCTAATAAAAGTGAAACTGAACAAGGAATAAAAATAAACATAAACATAAACTTGTGAGATATGAACTAAGTGGATGAATTATGAAAGCAGTTGTTGTGCTCAAATGGTTAGATTTTGAAGCTGATTACAGCAGGCTGTTTCAATGAAAAGTGAGCACTAATTGAGTTTCCTGTGGTTGCATCATGAGACAAACAATCCAAGTTATGCAATGGGTGATTTAAATATTTAAAATTTGCATTTTCTTTAATTCTTATACTAATTTAAACAAAGAATACTAATGTGTAGTAACAACAAATATTAATGTACCAACAAATATACTGTTTTTAAAGAGATTTTTTCTTTTTTAAACAAGCTAATGAACACTGGCATTTGTTTTTAAGATCAAGGGGACAGAACATTGATGAAGATTTGCTGTGAAAGCTTGTGTGTGTTTGTGTGCATACATTGCCATAAAACTAAGGAAAAAAATTGTATAAAGAACATCTTCCATTTTCAGGAACAAGGAACAAACACCAATTTTTTCAGTGAGCAAGAGAACTCAGAAGCCCCTAGAAAGGCCTCATTAGCGATCATTCCTGCCAACAATATTAGATAATATTTCAAACAGACACAGTTTTTGATGGAATGACTGTCTTATTTTTGCAACAGAACTTAAAACAGTTCCAAGCTGATTTGTAAGTTAGATTTATTCAACATGGGCTACTAGGGTCCATTTCAAGTCATTTGTTTTAACAAATTAAGACCTTTTTTTATTCAGTTTTATACCAGAAAAATAATAAAATAAATACTTTCATTTTAAATGTAATGAATAGTTTATGGATAGGTAGTATCACTGAGAAATACATGAAAATTTGCATATCTTCTTTGATATTTTCTTTACATATCATTTCTGTGGCAACCAATATGTGAACACAAACTTGTGTCAGAAATGAAATCAAACCACCCGATACTTGTAACATACCTGCCAACCCCTACAGAGGTATAAGCATAACCTAAGTGGCAAAAAAGCGTAATCTGAGCATAAAAAGCATAATCTATATATTAAATGCCATAATTACAATAAACTGTATGAAAAATGTACGTTTAGTTTTGCTACTAACCTGGATCTGCAGCTGGTTAAAGTTCTTGTCACAAATGGGCAAAATCCATGTGAATTAGTATCAGAATACAAGCCACAAAACATATTGGCAAATTATATATGCACAACACTCACTTTAACTAGTCCACATGTCTAACTTTAGCTGAGTATTCATAAAGTCAACTCCACAAATTCTGCAATGATCATTACCATGTGCTCAACCTGAGTGTTGTATTACTCTCTTCTGTTAATCTTTCTAAATTTGTAAAGGACTATTGATTTGTCTTTTTTCTAATCCGACATGTTTTAAAGTTTAAAAAGATCTGTCTTCTCTAAAAAATTTCAGTCGTATATAATATCCGAGAGTCACATTGATAAAGCCCGTTTCGCTTAATATCTGCCACCCTTTGTTAAAAAAGTATAGACTAGTTTGCTACCATATTCAGTATATTAATATAATGAATCTGTGAAACACATTTATAATGAAAAAACCCGTCTGTTTTCCTGGAAATGGGTCACATACAGCTGCTATAAACAGAAAATAAGGGAAGTACACGGGAGGTCTATCTCAGATTTATATGATGTGTGGGATTAACAAGATGATAATAAAAATGATAAACACAACATTTTATTGCTTTATTATTATTTTTTTAATGTTCCAGAAAAGCAATTTCCATATACAGGCAAGTGTAATACGTAATTAGGTGAAAAAAAGTGGAATGATTATGCCAAAAGCATAATGGTTGGCAGGTATGTTGTAATATACATCAGATGAAAAAAAAACTGGAAAGGAGGCAGAAAACAGCCTTTATTCAATATAGTCCTTGTTGTGCAGAAACCATTTTTTTTTTTAGGCCAGTGACCTTGACTGTTGACTTTTTGACCCCCAAATCGAAAGGCTTCTGCCTTACTCTAAGTACAAGTCATCCACAATACCTGTGATGTTATAACAAATTTTTTTTTGTTTTCTTCTTTCAGTCAGTGATCTTGACCATTGACCTTTTGACCCCAAAATCATAGGCTTCTTCTTTATCCCAAGTGCAAGCCAGCCATAAAGTTCGGTCCAGGTCTGTGATATAAAACTGATGTTATTGTGCAGAAACCATTTTTCTTCTTTCAGTCACAGTGACTCTGCCCTTTGATCTTTTGACCCCAGAAATGATAGGCTCCTCCTTTAACCTAAGTACAAGTTATTTACAAAGTGTGGTAATGGTAAATGGTGGATACCTTGAGTTGTTGTGCAGAGAAATGAAATGGGGAATTGACAGACATACATCATAACATGATATGCTGCACCTTACTGTGGGTATATAAAAATGAATTCATAGTGTGTGGGTGCAATAGGAAAATTCAACCCTCATGGATTTATAAGTGAATCAAGGACTCTCATCCTTTTGGGCTGAATTCTTCTATTCATACACACAATTATCACACATGGAAGATTCTACTAATCTCTATAACCCACCTTCAAATCAATGAGTACATCAGAAGGATGGCGTATATCCTCACAGTGCTCTGTGGCAATTCTGGTATCTGGAAGTGGAGGGTCTGCAGAGGTCGGTGAGAGGTCTCTGTGTGCAACTTTCTGTTGATGTTGTAGCAGGATGGTTTTGTTCACCTTATCCAGCTCAGGCTGAAACTCGGTTTGGTACATACCTGACAATACAAAGTCAAATCAATCCTCTATTTCAACTAGTGATCTTATATGAATCAAAGAGCAAAAATTATTTTATAAATGTCAATAACAAATTGGATTAGAGGATCTGACAGTCCAGTTTATATGACAGTTTTTTTTGGTTTATTTTTTAATACAAATATTTAATAATTTGTGTCAGATTAACATGACTAGATTGCATAATGAGGCCTATCACACTGATTTTCATCTTCATGTAAACCTCTGTTTGAAAGATAATGACATTGTGATTTAATTTCAAAATGTAATATAATTACATTTTGGTGATTACTGTACATTTAAGATATTTTCATTACATAAAAATGTTATAATTTGCTCCACTGCAAAAATAAATGCAAAATCAATTATGTCATTTAATTTGATATTTGATGCCTGTAACCATTTTTGTAATGTACAGTGTCAAGGATTTGTGATGTACAGTTTTAGGGATCTATAATGTAGTTTCAGGAATCTATAATGTACAGTATCAGGGATCTGTGATGTACAGTTTCAGGGATCTGTAATATAGTTTCAGGAATCTGTAATGTACAGTATCAGGGATCTGTAATGTACAGTTTCAGGGATCTGTAATGTACAGTTTCAGGGATCTGTAATATAGTTTCAGGAATCTGTAATGTACAGTATCAGGGATCTGTAATGTACAGTTTCAGGGATCTGTAATGTATAGTATCAAGGATATCTAATGTACAGTATCAGGGATCTGTAATGTACAGTATCAGGGATCTGTAATGTACAGTTTCAGGGATCTGTAATATAGTTTCAGGAATCTGTAATGTACAGTATCAGGGATCTGTAATGTACAGTTTCAGGGATCTGTAATATAGTTTCAGGAATCTGTAATGTACAGTTTGTTTCAGGGATCTGTAATATAGTTTCAGGAATCTGTAATGTACAGTATCAGGGATCTGTGATGTACCATATCAGGGATCTGTGATGTACAGTTTCAGGGATCTGTAATGTATAGTATCAAGGATATCTAATGTACAGTTTCCGGGATCTGTAATGTAGTTTCAGGAATCTGTAATGTATAGTATCAAGGATATCTAATGTACAGTATCAGGGATCTGTAATGTACAGTTTCAGGGATCTGTGATGTACAGTATCAAGGATATCTAATGTACAGTATCAGGGATCTGTAATGTACAGTTTCAGGGATCTGTAATGACAGTATCAGGGATCTGTGATGTACCATATCAGGGATCTGTGATGTACAGTTTCAGGGATCTGTGATGTACCATATCAGGGATCTGTGATGTACAGTCTCAGGGATCTGTGATGTACAGTATCAGGGATCTGTGATGTACTGTATCAGATATCTATAATGTAAAGTATCAAGGATATGTGATGTAGTTTCAGGGATCTGTAATGTACAGTATCGGGGATCTGTAATGTACAGTATCGGGGATCTGTAATGTACAGTAACGGGGATCTGTAATTTACAGTATCAAGGATCTGTAATGTACAGTATCAGGGATCTGTAATGTACAGTTTCAGGGATCTGTGATGTACAGTATCAGGGATCTAGTCCGTTTGAGAAACAAAATCTTCAGAATGTGAAACATGCCTAACTCATGATATATAACTGGATAAAGTTTCATTAAAATATCTTCAGTGGTTAAAAAGTTATACTCCAGACAAGACTTCAAGTCACAGAAAATCACATTTTCCTTTGCTCTGAACTTGACCTTGAGGCAGGGGCCCTGGCTATGGTATGCAACACACCGTCTAGCCATGATATATACATGTACTTAGGCATAGCTGAATGAAAATCTCTCCCTTAAATAATTATGGGCCTGGGAAGCAGATGTTGATGGACAGACAATCCCACAACATAATATGCATGACTTATTATAGGCATAACATATAATTACAGACTCTGAAGAAATTTTGATATCCAATATACAGCACAACCTTGATTATCTTAATGCACTGGGGATATAACAATATTTCAGATCATCAGAATTTCAGGTAAAGCAGAAACAACCCCCAACCACACTGCCAGCAGTGACCCAAGAGTTATAAAGCAGATCAATCACACATGTGATGAGTTTTCCTCCTGTGACTGCATATATAAAGTTTGATAAAAAAAAAACAACTTGAAAATGTTACTGAAATTTAAATTTGTTTACATCTGACCTTTGAACCCTTCCTACGGATCTTAGAAGAGGAAGCCAAGGATGACACCCATCTTACTGATAGTTCCAATGAAAACTACATAACTACAAAGTTTTATGAATTTCCACCCAGCAGTTTAGCAGATGTGGTAACAGACCGACGAAAGGTATCGCAATATCCACCACTTAAGTATGAGGATAACTATCCAAATTCATTGGGGAACATGAGAATGTTTCAGATAATGATAATTTTGGCTAATTAAAGGAAATATGTAACCACTCTGTACCAATATCATATCATACTAATGGTGCACAGAGAGTGTCTCAATTACAAATTGTTACAAAGAAAATTCCACTCGTCTTCTGGCACACAGTCTAGCTCTCATCCCTAAGCTTTGTGAGGACTGCAACCTCTAAACTTTCAGCACTAAGCCTCAGCAGTACCACCTTGACAAATACACGTTTCTTTCGGTTAAACCTGATGAAACAGACACCACTTTTAATTGCAAATGTAAGCATTATGATACTGAAGTAGTGCTGGTTAAAATGTACTTTCAGAATGGTTTGATATCTGCATGAATTATACTTCTCTATTTTAATTCAAACTTATTGCATTAAGTGTTTCAAAGCTGAGCAAAAATGTAGTAATAAGAAACAGACTATATTCACCATTAATTGAAAGAAAGATCTGATAATTTAATATAGGGATATTGAGGAACACAGGAGTGACTTACTTGGGTTTATGTGCTTGTTCATCCATGAAACAATTTTTTCCTCGGCCATGCAAGCAGATATTTTGACAGCAGTATCAATTAAAATCTCTGACTGATCATCTGGTAGTAGTAATTTCATCAAGTTAGGTATTCTGGACTGACAGTAGCTGAAATAAAGTGTTTCACTGTATTTTAATTTATTTATGCAACATGAAAACCAATTATTTGGAAGTAAAATATGTTCCTTTGATAATACTGACCCGATCATAATACATTACGAGTACTTCCATTACCTCAGATCCAGCCCTCAAATTTGAAAAAAGATGTCAATATCTTTTGTCTATTTTCAGCATCAAAAATGCTAAAACATCATCTGCTGACCATGACAGAAGCCAGATTTGAATACTTTCCACTTAGATTTGCGCAAAATCCAGTCATTCTTCAGTTACTATTACAGCAGAAATGCATGCTCTTCCATGAATATAACTGCAAGAAGGGAGTTTGCGAGAGTACCCATATTATGATCAGGTATTACTGAAGAAACAGATTTTACTAAATAAAGAGCTGGTTTCTTCTTCAAATACATTGAACTGATCGTAATATGTTAGGAGAATAGGTGAGAGGTGAAGGAAGTTAGACCACCTTACCGCAGAATTGGCCCTGGTTCTGGTTTCTGAACATATGGGCCTTTTTGAGTGGTAAGAACAAATGAGATCTCCCTCTTCTGATCGGCTCAGTATGTTTCAGGTACCACAAGGTCCTGAAGATACCCTCAGGAAAATGGGTCCATTGATGATGGCAGTTTCAAAACAAAAGACTGATTTCACATAAACGGGAGCTGACATGGCAGAAATCAAACCGTCATGACTGAGCTGCAAGTAGTTCAGGTCAACTGATAAGGGATGACGTTCCCTGATTCTGGTAGGTAGGTAGGTAGGTTTAACTGCACATGAGCACAAAACTGCCTGCATGTGACCAATTAAAAGTTATGTTCTAAAAATGTAAATATAAAGAACTGCAAAAACAATTAGGAAGATAAACAATTGCAAATAAATGTGACATGAAGTACCACAAAATTAAAGATACAAGTTAAAGCTGTTAAAATTCTGTAAAAGATGCATAAAAAGATATAGGTAAAAACTATAAAATCCTTAAAATATAATGTAAAAACTTTTTATACAAACTGCATTCTCTCAAAAAGTCCAAGATTTTCTATGGTGGTACATCACCATAAGGTTTGAGGTTAAAAACATGAATAATTCTGCCAAAATCTGAATGGTTGGCATCTTTATATATGCCCTCCCTTCCATGATTTCAAAACCAATAAGAAATTCTGGAACAGTAGTCCTTGATAGTGACCTGAATTAACTTCTTGTTTCAGCACGTGTGGTGAAAGCAGAATTGTCTGGGATCATTCTGTGTAAACTGATGGATTTTGTCTGGACAGCAAGCCTGTCTGAAAAGTGGCAGACCTGAATGTGGATTTGTCAATGATGACACCACCTGAAAAAATTCTAATCAAGAAGGAAGAGATTTGAAGATTTGGTTCCCCATTGTCTTCACTGATAACAGACAACAGCAGAAAGAAATAGAACAACTTTTGCAAATATCATCTCTTTCCATGACTGAATGGTATTCCCTATGGCTATCATCTCCGGGAGGTTAATGTTCCTGAAGGAGCAAAACCCTGTATACTTGGAAAGAAGGCAGGAGATGGGCATGCCAATCCAAATCGTGATTTCTGGTGGCTGATCCTAAATCAGTGAATTATGGTCCTCCCATTTACTGAGATGATGCCTCTTGTAGTCTGAAACTATGATCATTTGGTCTAGTTGGCAAAGTTTTGGCTGCCACTCAGGTAGAAGGATCATCTGCAACAGTCTCACATGAGGCATTCTAAAGCAAGAAGATCCACACCTGCATTGAGGAGACCAAAGGGGTCAAAAGAATTGACATGTTGAACACACAATGAACTTCAATGCATGATCCTGAGGGGGAGCCAACTTGATTGAAAAGGTTTCGAAATCCATGTCCAGATGACTGAAAAACTTAAATGTGATAAGACCAGATTTGTCCTTGTTGACAGGAAATCTTCTGTGAAGCAATAGAAAAATATGGGGTTTCGTGTCTTTGTACAAGAAGTTGCCCACCCTTTGTTTTTGTAAGCTGTCCAGATAGTTTGATGTCAAGGCCATGAGATGGTTTTGGAATGTGTTACAACCAGGTCCATGAAATGAATACCTGCCAGAACACATGTCACACAAGAAACTAGATTTTTTACTCCCAAACCCACCAACACAGTCATGTTTAAAAAATATGATTTGAATAATCTTATAAAACAAGAGAGAGAGAGAAAGAGTGAGACCTTTCTTGACACCATGATACAGTTTATATAGGGGCAGTTTATATGTAGTTTTCTGGGTGGGAGCAGGTGGGGGAAAACTAATTGTAATTAGGTAATACCTAACTGCTATTATTGCATTGCTATTTCCAGCACTAATCCCTAGTCCATGGACATTATTCCTTCCTCCAATTAGTAATTGAAGGTCTAGAACAAAAAAAAACAACATGATCCCAGTCTGATACCTTGGTCTACATTGAACAATTGTAACATCTTCCTTCTTTGACCTGGACCAAGACTGAAGAATATCAGAGGGAGAATTGAATTGTGCCATAATAGCAGGTAACTATTACATATTAGCCACCCCACCACCACACACACACACACACACAAAAGCTACATTTTAATAGCAGTAATACATTATCTGCTATTATTGCATTGATGATTTTGCAATCCTGGTGGGAGGCTCATGGCCTAAGATAATCTGTCAAGTGAACTTACCATTGTTGTCATTAGGATTTTCTACTGCTGACTGGAGGATAGCTTGGAAACTTGTTAAACTGACACAACTGGACCCAAGCATAAATACCCTCACTCTGGTGTTCCACTGAATGAAGTAAAATTATGAGAAAAGTGGAATGAAAATGCCAGAAGGCAGCTTTCATGATATCAGCCAAAAAGGAATGATTCAAAAAGCCCCAAGATGCAACAATAGCCCTGACCTCATGGGGTTTGATTTTCATGAAAGAGAGCTCTCTCTCAGTAAGAGATTGATAAGCTCTTTTAATAGTCTGAACAATACAGCTGGAGATGGTAGAAATATTATAACTACCTTTTAAAGGAAGAAAAGGACAGTTATAACCACATTCTTTATCCTCCTGATTTAGCTAGTTAGAACTGTACAGTTCTAACTGGGCAAAGGAGTCTATCTTAATCATCCCCAGTACAGATACGACTGAGACTGAAGATTTCAATACGAATAGGAGTTACTGAAGGTAATTTCTTGGCCCGAAATCCCAGCTAGCAAAGGAAAGAGATCAAATAATAGTTATCACTAAAATGTAAACAATCCAAATCCACTAACAAAGCATGAATTTTACTACTTCTTGCCGATACTAGGAAGAGGGGGAAGACTGTGTTAAGGGTAAGGTTTTCAAATGAATCTTCAGG
This sequence comes from Margaritifera margaritifera, assembly GCA_029931535.1. Classification (NCBI taxonomy): domain Eukaryota; kingdom Metazoa; phylum Mollusca; class Bivalvia; order Unionida; family Margaritiferidae; genus Margaritifera; species Margaritifera margaritifera. The sequence goes on along the minus strand of JAQPZY010001477.1, from coordinate 1,457,303 downwards.
TGGTTTAGATAGAAACCAAAAAAACACAAGAGGTTCCACCTTGGCATGAATGAGCAAAAGACTGGTCTCTGGAGAACAAAGTACCATAGAGAACTTAAGAGTGTTGGAGAGGTCTGCTCTATAGCCCCTAATGATGGATACTGAGCAATCTTTTTCTTTGAAGAGATAAAAAAGAAAATCGGCAACTGCAGTTAAAAGGGGATAGGATTAACATATTTCCTACTGTACCAATTACAGAAAAATCTCCACCTGGTATGGTAAACCTTGCAGGTCAATTGCCCTCTAGCCTCAGTGATGCATTTGGATTTAAGGAGTGCTGTGCACAAGTGACCCTCTATATGTGTCAGCAGATCCCTCCCCAGTGTAATTTCCCTGGGATCATCGGCCAACAGATACTGTAACAGTTGAACCACAATATCTGGGACCACAGGAGAGCTATCAGGATGAGCCAAGACTTAGAAGTCTTGAATTTGTGAAGAACCTGTGGCATGATACTGAAAAGTGGGAATGCATAGACATAGTAGAGCCCACCCCAGACTGAAGGAATCCACTGCCCATGCCCTCTGTCTGGCACTGGAGAGACATAAAGAGGAAACTTGATTTTCAGCTTCATTGGAAACAAGTCTACTACTGGCCTTCCCTACAGATGAAAAAGTGTCTCTACTACCAACTGGTGTAGAGACCATTCTGTGAGGACTGTTCATCCATCCTGTCTGGACAAGCTGTCTGCCAGAATATTCCCCTTGGTGTCTGAGATAACTACAACTAACATGTTGTCTGTAGCGACCATGATGCAGTGATGCCTTATGTGGTTGATGCACCCTAGAAATGCTAGGAATACAGCCCACATTTCTAGATTGTTGTTGTGGAAGAAAGCTTCTCCCTGAGACAAATGGCCCTGCAGAACTACCTCTTTGGGTTCATCGTGATCCTGCCCCAAAACCTTTAATCTGAGGCATTGGTGAAAAGGAAAGAGAGAGGTTCTGAAGCATGAATTGGGACTAGAGTCAGAAACCTGTCCTGATTTTTCCACTAACTCAGATGAAACCTGGATCCTAACAGGAGGTTCTTGTGAGGTCTCCAGTTCGCTACAAGCAAGAACTGGATAAGCTGCATATGAAGCCTTACTATGGGAACTAAGTCCGCCATTGTGTTCAGAGTCAGCAAGAGAGAGAGAGAGATTCTGTTGGAAGGAAAACAGGCTGTTCTTTGACAGGTGAGAATTCATCCCCATGTAAACACAATTCTGAGATGGGATAAGATCTGACTTCTCCTGATTGGAGATTAGACCTAATCAAGTCCCTGTCATCCAAAAGAGAGATGGATCTCTCAAGAGGGTATGTATGAGGACATCAAATTACTGGAGGATGGCAAACACCAAAGGACCTTAAATGAGCCGCTATTACACCCATCACCCTGGTGAAGTCTCTAAGAGTGAAAGCTAGACTGAAAGGAAGAGACCAAAGTTGAAAGATCTCCTGTCCCAGACAAAACTGTAACAATTTCATGTGGGATGGGAAGATGGGAATGTGAAGATAAACATCCTGGAGATCTATAAAGACAGTTCAGTCATTCAGCCTGATGGCATTCCTGACTGAAGTGACTGTCTCTATCTTGAACCCCTTGTTAAAAGGGGAAAGATCAATGATGAGTCGAAACTTTCCCCCTCTCTTTGAAACTAAGAAAATCCAGGAATACAATCTTGGCCTTATGTTCTTCACCCTCTCAACTCCACCCTTCCTTAGCAGAGATACCAGCTGAGATTTGTGGAACAAAATGGGGATCCTTGAAAGAGGTGGAGGGTCCTGGAACCTAGAAAACCCCTGTTTTGGAAAGGACCAACACATCGTCCAAGAGGTCCAACCAAGCCTCTAAAAAAAGGCTTAATCTGACACCTACTGGGACATTGGGAAGAGTGAGACTTTGCAGGAGAGAGTGTGACTAACTAGGGGTGTCTGCCTCCCTTCTTGGGGAAAGGGGAGGGGTCCACTGACTTCCTCTCCTGGTACCTCCTGCCACCTCAACATGAGAATGACAGGTAGAAAGGAGTTTTAAACTGGGAATTCTAATTTTGATTGTTTCCCTGTTTAAGCCACTTAGCAGGAGAAGCTGCAGACCTTCCAGAATGTAGGCATTTCTTCACCAGTTTAGCCAGGCCCAGTACCGAAGCCAGGAACAGGTGTTGCTGATCCCTTAAACCCTGAGAGGCCACTGTGGGGATTAGCCCTCCAAATAGTGTCGCTGGATCTAGAGGGGGGGGGGCCTGTAAAAGCCTTTTACAGTGATCCTGCAAGGCCTGCGATATCTCTACGGCTGCATCCCTAATCAGGTGAACAAGCTACAGAGAGTGCCATAGACATAAAGAGCACATGTCTCAATGTCTTGGCCACAGCCTCTAACAGTCTCTGCACAGCCACTGGAGACAAAGATTCCTCCTTTAACTGATTGAAGGAGGCTGCCAAAAAAAGGTCATCATTTACCTCACATGGTAATTACTAGTGTCTGTGCCTTCAGGTCAAATGCATCAGGAGCCTTGACGGAAAGATGGGTCCAGGTACCTGCCAAAATCCCCACCTGGCAGGCACCCAAATTCAAACTGAGGGGTTTTAGAGGCCAAGCAGGTGAATGGACCCTATTGGCTGAGACCAGGGGCTGAAGTATAGAAAAGGGGACAGACAACCCCTTCTACTGTCTGGCCCCTCCTGGCCTTTACACAATTTCTGAGTCAGCTCTTTCACCATCACTTAGTGAGGGAGCAACAGCAGCTGCAACTTGGGCTGTGCCCCAGACAGCCTCTTCCAACTGAAGAGTGTCCTGCAGGTTTGGGACATAAATCTGGGGAAAGTAGTTTTCAGAAGTCCACATCTCTTTCCCCTCCATCACCTGACCCGGTGGGTGGGATGATGAAGGTGAACCCAACTGAAGGACCAAGTGTTACAGGTTCTTCCAGGAACATGTCCATGTCCACAAAAATTTAAAGTTAACTGTCCTGCTTTTGCTCTCAGGGTGATGCTGCACTATTTTGTCTCATCTCCCTCCTGATCATAAGGTTCTTCATCCCATCTCTTGCTCATGGGAGGGGATGGGAGTAGCTCCACGATCCTCTCTCCCTGGAGAAAGGGAACAGTGATTCCATCTCTGTGTCAAAGGCTTCCCTCAATAATGAGGCCAAAGAAGGCAGTGAAAATCTAGAGCATGCCCAGTTTGCAGATCCATGGAGCCATGGCAAAGCCATCCATGGTAGCATGGTCAGAAAAGGAGACATGGCCAACTCTCGAACCAGGAGGTGGAAATCAGCAAACTTCATAAGGGTTGAATAGGAACTCTGAAACATGAGGGATATTGCCCCAATCCCTTCCCTCAAACCAGTTCTCAAGATTCAAAGACCGTTCCCCATAGGGATAGAAAGGAAACAGATAGAGAGATTATCGAACCGATCCTTTCCTCCTGTTGTCTGACCCTTAGACTGGTGGTCAAAACTTGGAACCAGGTCCGAAGACAAATGTCCAGCATATGTCAATCAGTGCCCACCACTCAGTGGTCCATGTGCAGTGACCAGCACTCAGTGCTTCATGATTGGTGACCAGAAACCAAAACTGGAAGATAAACACCATACAACCATACCCAGTGATGAGCACCTAGTTCATGGTGGTCGCTGCCAAGTGCCCAGTGACAGATACTCAGTAAATGTCACCTGGGACATTGTCCGGTGACCAGTATCCAGTGTTCGAAGCCCTGCAACCGGTGACCAGTGCCTGGTACTCAGTGACTGGTGACCAGTGACATACCTTTTAAGACTGCCACTAGACACATATTCTGATGACTCTGACTTGGTGTCCAGCGATAGATCTTCACTGACTGTCATCTGACAGACTATACACACTGTGCCCTGTACCCAGCGACCCAGTCACAGGGCAATGACCAGTCCAATGACGTAGATTTTATTGAAAAGTCTCTGTTCAAAGAACTAAACTCTGACAAATGAGATCTTACTTGAATCTGAGGTCTACTAGCATGAGATGACGACCACGCTTCCCTTGTGTTGGGAAGGTGGGGCTTGCTATATGGGGCTGGTGACTTCCCTATGCTGGGAAATGCCAAAGATCCCTCTCTCTTAGATCTCCTCTTCATGGAAGCAGGCGACTTCCTAACTCTGGACACCTCTCTCACTGAATCAGCTGATTTCTGTACACCAGGAAATGCCTTCATTGCAGCAAGAGCAGTAGCCACATGTGACTTCCTTATATCAGGAAGTGCCATACCATTCCCTCTCATTGAATCAGGTGACTGCCATACACCAGAAAGTGCAGCAGCTGCAGACCATTTCAATACACCAGGAAGTGCCACAACTCCCTCCTGGAAATGGAGGGGGTCCGCCTGAGAAGAAGAGGAAGAGGTGTGACTCTTCTTCCTAGCTCTATAGGCCAGGCAACTTTACAACAAGATCCAAACCTCGTTGGGCCACAAACAACAGCTGGAACATGTCGTGCACACAAGACAGGTGGTCTTAGTGTCCCACACTGCCTTTTTATACCTACATTTGCCAATACCTTGAGTCATTATTGAATGCTGAAGGAAATATATAAATACAGCAATGAACCTGAACAATAAAAGGGTAAGAGATACTTAACCTGACAATGGTTACTATTAGCACATACCTGTTAACCCCTAGAGAGGTATAAGAATAATCAAAGTGGCAAAAAGTGTCATTCTTAGCATAAAAAGTGTGATCTGTATATTACATGTCATAATTACAATAAACTGTATGGAAAATGTACATTTATTTTTGCTACTAACCTGGATCTGCAGCTGGTTAAAGTTCTTATTGCAAATGGGCAAAATCCATGTGGATTAGTAGCAGAATAGGAACACAAAAAATATTGACAAATTATATATACACTACACACCTTAACTAGTCCACATGTCTAACTTTCCACTAATTGTAATGTCAGCTCCACAAATCCTGAAGGCTGCAATGAGCATGCTGATGTGCTAAAGTTAAGTGCTGCATTACATCACTTGTATATTCATTTTTTTTTAAATTTCTAAAGCACCATTGATTTAACTTTTTTCTGATCTGACATGTTTTGGAGTTTAAAAAGATCCCTCTTGTCTAACATTTTTCACATTCATTTAACATTCATGAGCAGCATTAACCATTGCTTGCACTGTTGGCTCTCTGTGTGCAGCCATGGCATCAAAAATCAATAGCCACTTTGGTGAGAAAAAAAACACCTGGACGTGTTCTGTAGAATTTATCTATCCAGATCTTCTTCACATCGGTATTCATCCATCACTTTTTGTTGCAGTGGATGACAATGCTGGCTGGCACATGGATGGTTCTTGTGCAATTATGTTAGGGTTTGTGCGGGGTATAAGCATGGGCAGGGTATACTAAATATTTTGCACACAATTAGTGAATTTCTGCAGGGTTCATACATATGTGTGAAAGTATGGTATTCTTATGCCACTGTTACGCAGAAGCCTTCTTTTCTAGAATATTCTCAAATTTATATGATGTGTGGGTTTAAAGAGATGATAATCAAAATGGCCAACACAACTTTTTATTATTGTACCAAAGAAGTGTAATCCTTGTAGAGATGAGTGTAAGACCTAATTCAGTGAAAATAAACAAGGAATGAGGAGAAAATAACAAACACAACACAAAAAGGATACAATTGACAGTATAAATGCCAAAAGACACCCAATTAGATGAAGTGTTGAGCACCCAAGAGACACATGTATCAACGCATGAAGTCCAATGAAAAGAAGGAAGATATTCCTATTGTCAGAAGTGGACTAAGGTATCAGACTGGGATCATGCTGTTTTTTTTATTCTAGACATCCAGTTACTAACTGGTGGAGGAAATAATGTCCTTGGACTGGGGATTAATGCCTGAAAAAAATATAGCAATGCAATAAAAGCTTACTGCTATTAAAACAGTTGATTGTACAGAGTTGATTGTCACAGAGATGATTAAAAGGCAAAGGCGGTCAGAGCTAAACAACCACCACTGCACATTTTACTTAACTGACTGACAATAGCCAGGGTGATTTTGTGTTAAGAGTCCATTGAGAAATGCTGAGGTGAGCCCATTAGACTAATTTGCATAAGTAAAGTACACAAAGTGGAACAACCCAACTCGTTTGAAGTTAGATACATCAAAGAGATGTGTGTTGAAGAAACAAAAGTTATTACACTTTGTTGCCTTGAATGAGAATGTTTAAGCCATCTTTATTAAAGTAAAGATTACTGGCTCATTCGTGATCAGCTTCAATGAAGGAAGTCTTTTTTGGTTAAAATGTCAAAAGATGCACGAATTCTGTAGGTGGCCATTGATGGAGCAGGTGGAGAAGAACAGGAGTCAGCTGTCTGGAGTCAGTAGTTGAAATCTTCCCTGGACATCGTCAGATCTAGTATAGAAGAAGGGGCTAGTGATTGTCCATCTTCAACATCATCAGTGTGGGATGATAAAGAATCTACCTGCAATGGTAGTAAAGACTGATTGGGAGTAAGCAGGTTGTCTGAGATGGATAAACATGGTTGCAAGTCTGTGAGTCTGTCGATGCTGGAAGTCAGTAATCTCAGTGCACTGGCTTTGATCACTGTTGAAAGTCTGAGATGGGTACTGTGTATCCAGGAAAGGGAAATCACAATGACTTGTACTATAGGTGAGTTGTGGCAGTGTTGGGACCAGTGATAGAATGGTCTGGTGCCAGTCAACATTGCCTTCGGAGTTCTTGTAATGATATTGTGGAAGGCTCAATCAACAAATCTGGTGCTGGTTGCACTGTGTGTCTGGCTGGAAGTAGTGCTGCCGTGTGTCAGATGCCATCAACTTCATGGGTCCAAGACTGGGTATACTGGTTAGGCAGATCACCATATCCTGAGACTTTTACAATGGACATAAACCGAGATGGGGTACAAAGCTGGCTAACATCAGGTCCCAAGGTTCAGTACTGGTTATCTTGGGATATTTCACCATAGTGAGTACCGAGGTGTAGTCACAGTATGGAGTTTTCCAGTGCTAATGTACACAGAGCAAAAGTCTGTCTTGTGCTGGTATGACCAAACAGAGTCATGGCAAAGTGGGCGATGTTGACACCGGAGTTGTGTGGGGGGCCTGAAGTGGCAAAAAAGCAAGGCCGTTAACTTCATCGGTGACTTCTCTGCCTCAAGTGATTGTGACATCATTAAGTTTGCTACTGAGGCAGTAAGGCTGATTGTGTCTAATGCAGACTGTAACAATCGTTTTTTATGGCTCTCTCTCTAGCCTAGGATAAATGTTTGGCCTAAATTATCTAACTGGCAGTCTGTACAGATAATGCATGTAAAGTATCTAACTGGCAGTCTGTACAGATAATGCATGTAAAGTAATTATCTTCTGACAGTCGGTACAGATAATGCATGTAAAGTAATTATCTTCTGACAGTCGGTACAGATAATGCATGTAAAGTAATTATCTTCTGACAGTCGGTACAGATAATGCATGTAAAGTAATTATCTTCTGACAGTTTAAACCTTTTACATGCTCCACATCTAATCCTGCCCATTGTTACTGATAATTAAAGAAAACAAATCAATGGCATCTACAGGCAAAATTGGTCAAGTATCTAGCTAAAATTACAGTGAAGTGGATGCTAAGAAATGAAATAAGTGCAAGAAAGAATTACAGAAATGATCTTATTACTGAAGTATGAATGCATGCAGTAGGGCTTTATGGCACATCAGCATAAATATGGCTATGAAGAGCCAACAAAAAAGTTATGTTCCGCACAAAAATTAGGAAGATAAAACCTTCCAAATAAATGTATAACTAAGCACAACAAGATACAATACAAAACGTAAAGATGTAAAAATTATGTAAAATGTATATAAAATAACAGATAAACGTAACACATTTAAAATCCTTGTAACGTGATTAAAATTTCTTGTATAAACCGCATTCCCTTAAAAATCCCAAGATATTCTCGGGTGGTACATCCTCGTACAGTTTCTTCAAGCAGTTCAAGTCAAAATACTTCTGCCTCACAGGGTGGAAATCAACACACTCGACAAGAATGTGCTCCACTGTCAGCAGACACTGGCATGTGCACACTCCAGTCAAGCTTCATTCTTCAGGAGGTAGGCACAAGTCAGGTATGTGTCTGATACACGATCAGCACAACACCACTTCATCTCTCCAATTTGTTCTATATGAGGGATACCACTCACCTACAATCGGTTTGATGTTCTTAAGTTTGTTTTCACTCCACATATGCTGCCAAATATGATGAACGTGCTGATTTATACAATGTTTCAAATCAGAATATGGAATCTTCCATTCAGAAATGGGTGAACGCTGGGCAGCTTTGGCTGCTTTAAATTATCTGCTCTTTCTTTATCCATTATGCCAATGTGACTGGGCAGCCAACAGTACAGAATACTTTTCCCAGATTATATGAGAACATAATGTTTCTGTAATATCTGTGATATTAATGGGTTGTCAAATTTAAGATTCTGCAAGGCTTTCAATATGGAAAGGGAATATGAAAAGATTATGTAATTTGTTCTTTGAGAGGTTTCAATACAGTTCAAAGCTGCGAGTATGGCTGTAATTTCTGCACTAAAATTGAGGCTTAATGTGGTCAATGCCTTGTTCAATTTCCATCTCGGCCCAAGCCCTTGAGGTTTGGGAATATTACTTCTTAAGTATATTGGAAAGTGGTCACTACCACATAGGTCGTCACCATCATCCCAAGAGAAGTCAAGTAAACGAGATGGACTGCAGATAGTCAAATCTAAGGATGAGCAGGATCCTGTTGCAGGATGCAACTCATCATTGAAGAGGCAAACAGTGTTTTGAATGTAAGTCTTCTATCTTATTCCTTCTGTCATTGATATCTTTACAAACCGAAAGTGTGTGGTGGCTGTTTAAGTCGCCAAGCAAAACAAAAGGGACTGGATTTTGTTCAATAAGATAATCAATGTCAGATGGGTTGATTGGAGGGAGATATATTGAACAGTGAAAGTATTTTGTGTAGAGGCATGCATAAGGCTATAGCCTGTAGAGTAGTATTGAAATCAATTTGACTGTGAGGAGTTTTATTATTTATGATGATAGACACTCCTCCAGCAGCCTTATCAGTATCTCTTGAACAGCTGCAGTATGTAGTAAAGTTTCTAAAATTAACTTTTGTTTTCCTTCAGAAAAGTCTCCTGAAGGCAGACAGCTTTTGGATTGTGTTCTTTAAGTAAAAGACTAATTTCATCAACATTTGTCTTTAATCCTTGGCAATTCCACTGTATTATCGTGTCAGACATATTTATGGTTGTGGTGGGAGTATGGGACTTCTGGGAGCTTTCCCTGGTACGATATCAGAGGACTTTCCAGTGTCCATATTCTCTACACTACCAAGCTTGTTAAACAGTCCAGTAGTTTCTTTATTCCTCTCTTCATCTGGTTTAAAGCATGCATTACCACTGGTGCCAGCAGGTTGCTGCTCTTTTGGTGAGTCAGATTTAACTGGTTTCTTGGTAGGAGAGTTTTGAGTCTTCAGTGGCATACTGATTCTATGACCACTGGGGCCACAGATTTGCTGCTCTTTTCACGGGCTAGATTTGAATGGTTTGTCATTTGTAGCATTAGTTTTTTAACTGCTACACTGTCACACTGATTCTTTGATATATCTAGTTTGCTATTGGTTTGGGTGACTGCTAACACAGGTTTTGGTGGTGTGAGCACTGAGAATTTGGTTTGACCTTTAGCCCATGTAATATCTGCCTGCGTACAAACAGCATTTGTGGAAGGTTTTTTCTCCACTCTAGCTGCACTGGCATAGGATTTGCCAGTTGTGTTAAGAGGAATTGAAGCTTCCCCAAATTTCCTGGTCTCAGGAGAGCTCATGCCTTTTTCCTGTTTGATGTGTTGGATCTCCTTCTCTTGTTTCCATTCGGAGCAGTCTCTAGAGTACAAGAAATGTTCTGTCTGGCAATTTGCACAGGAGATTCTCTCTGAGCAGGACGATCCATCATGACCCTCCTGCCCGCATATAAAACAGACTGGTTTCCTCTTGCAGCCATCTTTGTGGTGGCCATATTTCTGGCAGCTGAAATGCTGCAAAGGATTAGGAATGAAAGGATCAACAGGGATGCTCAAGAACCTGGCTTTGATTGATGTAGGCAAAGCGGTGCAGCTGAATGTCAGTATGTAAGTGTTTGCGGGAATCGACCTATTCTACAACCCCAATCCTGCAGGGGGTGATCTTATTACTTAGTTCACTGACAGCCAGTAGTGAGATGTAGTGTAAGTACTACTGTTGACTATGAGAATAGAGAATTAGGATGGCTTATCATACAACAAAATTGACAAATGAGATGCAAAATATTCATCTATGATGAGGGCAGAGTTAAATTCAGTGAGAAAATAGATGGAGTAAACTTCTCTTGTGATGAGAAAACTCTTCGGATCACTCTGATTTGAGCACAAAATGGAAGATATTAGTGAGGCTTCTTGAACAAGCATGCTGATTAGTCATGACCAGAAGTAGTATCTGGTGAATTACAGGATTCCGAGTCAATCCCTCAAAATTGATGGATTAACTATTCTCATCTGTCTTCTGTCTTGATAAGCCAAGGATGCTTAAGCCCTTTTAGACATGGTTAACATCTTTTTTCATTTGGAATGCCTAGATTTGCAAGGTAATGGAAGGTCTTGTAAAATATTATGATCAGGTAAATGTATTTGAAAAAGAAAATGTAAATGAAGTGCTTGCATTCACTAACATATATATATATATATATATATTATTGGCATGTATAGGCACACATCATGAATATATTTATTTACATCAATAAAAGATGAAATGAACTAATTACCATGCTGTATTTTCTTAAATTGATATAAATATCAATACTGAATAATGAAGATCCCTAATAGTTAATGTTGCCATTGTATAAAGAAAAGTTTAAATTTATTTGTACATAGGAGTATTTTTAACATATGTGTTGCAAACTGACCATTACCTTCCGCACTCTTTAAATGCTGAGTTCTTCACAAGCAAACATTGCTCCTGTGCAATCTTACCAATTTCAATTATCATGCGATCCTACAGGAAGAGAAAATGGAAGATTAAAAGGACTCTTTCATATATAATATTAAATTTCGATTTATATCAAAATCTTGTAAAATAACCATTTCAGATGTTTCTCCTAACAGTAAAGACTGACTGATTACGATAGAAAACCTATTTTAATGCTGAAAGACAAAATTGAATGCCAAATACATTGGGTCATCCTGCTTGGCCAGAGCTAATGTAAGATTTTGTTTGTGCTTAAGGAAAGCCCTCTGGCAAGGATCTTCAATAATATTAAAAAAGACAGGTGGACTTTAATAATATTAAAAAAGAAAGGTGGACTTTACTCAACTAGGCTTACTGATAAGTTTGATATCAACTCACTACAGAACTCAACTGGTGATAATCATAAACTTATCCTAGTAATGTATGTGGTTTCTTTGTAAATTACACATCTTGTCATAGTTTAATTCATTATTCTGCTGATTAAGCTTGCATTAGTGTCCCCTTTTTACCCATGACTATGATGTTCAGATTTTCTTACAATTTACCCATCCACATACAGTTTTACAATTTATTTGTTTGGGGATTGAATGGTTTCTTAAGTTCAGTCATTGTTTGGAGTTTTTTGTCGGGAAAGAGACCTGGGACAGTGGTTTTATTTGTTCTCTTTTTATGAAGTTCAATAAAACTTAATTTTTCTGACAACTTAACTATTTGTAAGTCAAGTAGTAAGGTTTATTTTGGTATACTTTTTATTGGTTTTATCACTTTATAATAACTTGTACTCGATAGAGTTCCTTTAATGGTAATCCCAGTATACATAAAATGTTTGCCCATCAACAATATGGATTCAACTTTTGAGTAACAAAACAAAATGCAAAACTAAACAATATTTATGGTATAAACCAAGGAAAACAAACGATGGTTTGGGTCAAACGTAGATCCTTAAATATCTCCACTAAAAAACCTCTAAGAAAACTGTATATATTAAAAAAAAGAACCACTGACTGATTCAACCCTAACCTTCTGCCATCTAATGAGGGGCAAGTAATGAAAAAAATTTCACCTATGACCTCAATGTACATTCACATTTAAATCAAATAACTACTTCTCCTCTACTTGAGTGACTGGATTATCAAAATCTTGCAACCCGATTTGACAGATTTAAACATTGGGTAATTTTCCTTTGCTCTCATGAATTATATGGTCAAGAAATCTCAAGCGGCAAAATCTGATTGAAAACAATATTTAAAACATAACTGAGCTATCTTGCTTGTGATTGAGCTATTTAACACAAGAGGTAACGATACACATTATATAGGATAAATCGGAAATATTTTACACTTTAATTTTCTGTTAAGGCATAAAGAATTTTTTTGTTTTGTTTTTTAACAGGTAAAATATAAAGTACTACACAATCATAGAAGTTTTATGAACAAATGAACCTCATACTGACTAATGCAAAGCAAAACTAAAATATACCTTGTCTCAAAATAGTCAAAAAGTCATTTCAGCTGCATTCGACCATAAAAGTATGTCAAGACAAATTCAATATGAAATATGACTAATCACATGATGCTGTGTCAGCCAATGATATAGTCACATGAATAATGTAATAATTATTGTTACTATTATGGTTAGATCAGGACCAAATAAATTTATGACACATGCAAATTGTCAGACCTTCATTGTGACTGAGCAGAGTCCTTCTGACCATTTCTGGATAAATCTGATTCAATATAACATCTTCATTTTCATATCTGGTTAAATCACAGATAAATACCGAACATTATGGCAACTATGCTGGGCAAGAGGGTATACCATACCTTCATTTTACCTGTGGAAGAACCTTCAGATTTAGAGAGAAGAACCTCCAATAGTTTTTCTTTACCCTCTGCAAGTGATAGCTGCAGCTGAGAGAAGCGAAATTTCTTGATAAAGTTGGATGCAGTCCTGTCAGCCACAAACTCAACAACTCTCCTTAAGGAAGCTGGGTGATTATGGAAAAAGTTTTCTTCCATTTGGAGCTGAAGATTTCATGGAAAACATGAAGATAATGATGATAACATTGCACATAGCTTTTAAGAAGGTAGATCAACAAAAATAATGAATGAATTTCAACCACAAAAATGTGTTCACATTTTGAATCAATGTAATTCCTTTAGTGAAAACAAGGATTCTATGAAACACTAAGTCTCCCCTGTGACAGCATTATGATGAATGCTTTATGACTTTCAAAAACTTCAGTACAAAATCTTTGAGCACTGCTTATGACCATTCCCATTTCTGCTAGCACAAAATACACAGGTGTCTCACAGTTTACTAATCCAAGCAAGGCAGAAACATTTTTTGGTGTGCTCTGAACATTATTTAGTCAAGCCTGTCTTAAAGGTCACATGTTTAGCAATTACCTGGCCTAGTAACTGCTTAATAGAGGTGATCTTTAAGCAGCCACCACAAGAAAGTATAAAAATTTCCTTTTAAGATTTGTGTCTGCATAATGGTTAATTTTGTACAAAGTCAATTAGTAGGGACTTCAAGTACCATATATACTCCTTTATAAGTCGGATCCAACTGCAAACTGCACAGACCCAGATCTAACATCTGGGTCTATGCAGTTTTTAAGACTAATCAGTAGAAGAAACATATACCCTGCACTGCTGGCACATCATGCAATGTCAGATCTGGGTCTATGCTGTTTGCAGTTGGATCCAACTTATACACAAGTACATACCATATGTAGTCACTGCTAACTGACTTCTTGTACAAAATTAACCTTTAAGCAGACATCTGTCTTAAAAGGTAACTTTTTCTACTTTCTTGTGGTGAATGCATAACACATGTACTTATTTTGTAAGCTGAAAAGAAAATGTCTTTCTTCTGTAAGTAGATAGTGAGACATATACATATTCTTGATAACTGTACTTATTTTGTACAATGAGAAGAAAATGTCTTGCTTGGGTTAGTGAGACACATGCATATTATTTTTGATAACTGCACTTATTTTGCACAATGAGAAGAAAATGTCTTGCTTGGGTTAGTGATACACATGCATATTATTTTTGATAACTACTTATTTTGCACAATGAGAAGAAAATGTCTTGCTTGGGTTAGTGAGACACATGCATATTATTTTTGATAACTACTTATTTTGCACAATGAGAAGAAAATATCTTGCTTGGGTTAGTGATACACATGCATATTATTTTTGATAACTGTACTTATTTTGCACAATGAGAAGAAAATGTCTTGCTTGGGTTAGTGAGACACATGCATATTATTTTTGATAACTACTTATTTTGCACAATGAGAAGAAAATGTCTTGCTTGGGTTAGTGATACACATGCATATTATTTTTGATAACTACTTATTTTGCACAATGAGAAGAAAATGTCTTGCTTGGGTTAGTGAGACACCTGCATATTATTTTTGATGATTACTTATTTTGCACAATTTGAAGAAACTGTCTTGCTTGGGTTAGTGAGACACATACATATCATTTTTGATAAATACTTATTTTGCACAATGAGAAGAAAATGTCTTGCTTGGGTTAGTGAGACACATGCATATTATTTTTGATAACTGTATTTATTTTGCACAATGAGAAGAAAATGTCTTGCTTGGATTGGCGAGACATGCATATTATTTTTTATAAATTTATTATTTTGAAAAGCTGAAAAGAAAATGTTTTCCTTGGCTTAGTGAGATACATGCATATTATTTTTTATAACTACTTATTTTGTACAATGAGAAGAAAATGTCTTGCTTTTGTTAGTAGATAGTGAGACACATACATATCATTTTTTAAAACTGTACTTATTTTGTACATTGAGAAGAAAATGTCTTGCTTGGGTTAGTGATACACATGCATATTATTTTTTATAACTGTACCTATTATATTGTACAATGAGAAGAAAATGTCTTGCTTGGGTTTGTAGATAGTGAGACACATGCATATTATTTTTGATAACTGCACATATTTTGTAAAGCTAGGAACTAAAGTAACATTTTAAATAAATACCCAGAAGTCTGTAATGCACCTACTGGAAACAGTATTCTAGACCAAGTCATTTCTAAAAGATCACAATGAATCACCAACTGATGATAACAGGGTAAAATAAACACACCAACCTGCAACTGCTTCTCATTGACACCCTTAACTGCTTGAAAATCAGCGGACACCGGGGTGATTTTCTTAATTGTGGATGCTTTACTGTTACTTCCCACTGCAAACTCTACAAGAAGCATCTTAATTTCTCCTGCAATTATAAAATGAACAAGAGTACAGTGAAAGGCCCATTATACATTCCCATTATCTTTAATAGTCATCTATATAGATAACTAAAATTTCACTAAAAAAATTTTCTTTCAGTCAAAGTGACCTTGACCTTTTAGACCCTGAAATCAATAGGGTTTTTTCTTACCCTACATGCAAGCCATTTACAAAGTCTATGTCTGGTCTCTGATGTAGAACTAACGTTTTTGTGCAGATACCATTTTACTTCTTTCAGTCAGTGACCTTGATCTTTGATCTTTGATCTTTTTACCTCGAAATCAATAGGGTTCTTCCTTACCCCAAGTGCAAACTATCAACAAGGTTTGGTAACTGCAGATGATGGAGAACTTGAGTTATTATGCAAAAAGCAATTTTCTTCTTTCACAGTGACCTCAGCCCAAAATCAATTGGGTTCTTCCTTAACCCAAGTGCAAGCCATCCACATAGTTTGATAAATGTAGATGGTGGTCAACTCGAGTTATTGTGCAGAAACCAAATTCATAACAGAAAGATGGATGCGTGCATGGACAACATCATAACATATGTTCTGCCTTATGGCAGCCATATAACAAACCAACCAGTCACTAATTTAGAATGTATTGATTGCATGGTCATTTCAAGTAAAAATTATGGATTTTGTGCAATTCATGGTCACAAATTGTGATCAAAAACAGGAGAAGGGCTGTTCTTTTCTTTTGTAAATTCCAAATGAAGAAAGATGCAGAAAATAGGAATCTACCAATTATACGGTGTCAAAACAGGAAGTATTATTAAGAGCTTTCCAATTTTGCCCCATCCCTCATTCTGATTTTTTCTCATATTACAAGTGATCAAATCAACACAAGTCCATCTAAACGCTGAACAGAGGATTTAGACATATCATTTAGGCAATCATTGTGTGAGGGATGGGAATTGTTCCCTTTCAGAGGCTACAGAAATTTGAAATGCAGACACATATCTTCATCAAGCCCATTCTTTATAGATTAATCACAGAGAAATAAAGCAGCAAATATCAAGTAGAACATGGCAAAATATGTTAGGACATAAAGGGTTACATTTAAAGGAGATGGAGTTCTCCACGTATGATTTCAAGAAAATGCAGTTTATTTTCGAAGAGTTATTGTCGATAATTTTGAATAAATATAGAAATCTGGTATATTTATTTACTCAATGTGTTTATATAAAATAAAATTAAAAGTTAGAAAATTCACAAGTGATCGTGCTTTTGTGCTTGAATGCACAGTATTTTCATAATTCTTTCCAATAATTCTCATTGTTATCCTTTTTTCTCTCGGTCTATGACTATATTGACTGTAGACATAGAATTAATTGCTTCAATTTCTTAAATTTCCACAGGATCGCTGTTCATTTCATAACCTATCACAAATTCCCTACACCATGATCTCTAAGTTCCATATACATATCAGGAGCAGGTAATACCTGTGCCAACTTTTCTGAAGGTCTTACTTTTAAAAGCAATTATTTATAAACAATACAATAGAAATTTATAACAAAAATAAATATGAGGATTTCAGGTATAGAAGATTCAACATGAGGCCCAAGTGGACCTAAGACTGCTCACCTGACTGACATCTGCCTAATTGCCAAATGCAAGAGCAGTTGGCCAAGAAATCTGCATGAGCAGGACTGTTGATTGCATGTTATAAAAACAACTACTTCAAGGTTTCTATACTTTTTCGCGGAGCCATGGTAGCTCAGTGGTTAGCGTGCCGGACTCACGACCGAAAGGGTGCAGGTTCGAATCTTACCATCGGACCAGCCTAGGTCAGCTACCGTGGTGTGTCCTTGGGCAAGGCACTTTACTCCAATTGCCTCGGCACTAAATAACCTACTTGTGTTGCTGTGCCGTAAAGCACCAAACCAAAAACTATACTTTTTCTATTTTTATACATATCTGATGGCAGATGAGCATCATTTGACCAATATTAAAGGACCCCATGCTGCAATGCCTTGTATCAAAGTAGGTCAAATTCTGTTCAGTTTTTTTAGATAAAGTTGTGAAAATCTTTTTTATACATTTAATGGTGGATTGGTATCATTTGTACAAATTTGAAATCCCCCTATGCAAGGACAGTCTCTCTCTAAAATTTGGTGAAATTCAATTGAGCAGTTTTTGAGCAAAAGTCATTTAAATGTTTCTCTATTTTCAGTAACAATGACCATATCTGATTACAGATTGGCATCATTTGTATAAATCTGAAAGGTTTTCATGTCAGGATGCTTTCTGTCAAGATTGGTCAAATTCTATTAAATAGTTTTGGAGAAAAAGTCATTTTGAGTTTTTTTTTATTTTTAGTACAAGTGGACATATTTAATGGTGGATCAGCAATAGTCGTACAAATCTGAAACCCTCAATGCAGAAATATTCTTGTCAAATTTGGTCAAATCTGCTGAGCAGTTTTTGAGAAGACATTTTTTTTAAACTTATATTTTTAGTAATAGCAGCCAGATTTGATGGTAGATTGGCATAATTAGTACGAAATTAAAAGGTCTTCATGCCACGATGCTTTTGTTTACTCAAAGTCTATTCAGCAGTTTTGTAGTAGAAGTCGTTTAAAGGTTTTTCTATTTTTAGTAATACCGGGTTTTCAATTTTCAGTAACAATTGCCACATTTGAAAGCAGATTGGCATCATTGGCATAAAAATGAAAAGGTCTTCCTTGCAGGAAGCTTTTTCTCAAATATAAGCAAATTCTGTTCAGAGGGTTTTGAGAATAATTCATTTAAAGGGATTTTACTATTTTTAGTATAGGTGGCCATATTTGAGAGTGGATCAGCATTATTTGTACAAATCTGAAAGCCAAGATTTGCTTTACCAAATTTGGTCAAAATTGATTCTGTGGTCTTTTCAAAGAAATTAAAAATAGCAATTGTCGATGGACGCATGAAACATGACACATGATGCATGATGCACAACAGATGCAGGGCCATACGATAAACTTATTTGGCCTTCAGTCAGGTGAGCTAATGATCATTTTAAACAGAAACCTCCATACCTTTTAACAACATATGACCATCCCCTCTCTAAACTGGTGTATACATAGGTTTGTTTATAAGGCAAGAAACAATGGGTGCCAAGATACACAGATGGACCAATATGAACAATCACAACAAGCTTGGATAAAGAAAATCTAAAATCAGTGGAATATGGCAGTTCTTTATGCTATGATGTTGAAACATTGACTTTTATCACAAATTTAAATTCTTATAATTGACTTTTAAACATGTAGAATCCTTTACATGCATAACAATATTGACTTAAATGTACATAGACAGTTGTCAATTACCTATATAAGGACAGCAAATATAAAACAGTGACTGATCGACAAAACTTTTCACATCCTGAAAAGAGGAAGAGAAATAAAAATACAATGTATAGCACAAAACAAACTCTACTTTCATAAATATGTTTACAAAACTGTAACTCCACACACACACACTATCTGATATATATATATATATGTGTGTGTGTGCATATATATATATATATATATATATATATATATATATATATATATATATATATATACGTGTATGTGTGTGTGTGTGTGTGTGTATATATATATATATATATATATATATATATATATATATATATGTATACCTGTGTGTACATATATATATATATATATATATATATATATATATATATATATATATAGATATATATATGTGTGTGTATATATACATATATATACCTGTGTATATACATATATATATACATGTGTGTATATATATATACATGTGTGTATATATATACATATATATACCTGTGTGTATATACATATATATATATACATGTGTGTATATATATATATATATATATGTAAAGCAGCAATTCATAACTAGATGCCTTGCAACAGGGTACCTGAAAATCTCAGCAACTCAGCAATTTTGTAAAGAAATATATATACGTTATAATTGTACAATGTATAAATGAAACTTAAATTTTAATGTATGATTGTGCTTTCCTCATTATTTACTATTAATGTATACAAATTATCTCAATTATATGTTTACCTTCCAAATTATTTAGCATTTCATCTCCTAATGCAAAACACAAAGAAACTTCTTCCTGGATACCACAATAGTATCATAGCAACTAATTAGATCACCCCATTCCCGAGTTAAAAAATCCCTTGTAATGGTAATGTGCACTAATATAATACTAATATATATCATTATAGCTTTTGTTAACAAATACTAATCATGCAAGATATAGATATAGAGCACTGACGAGCAAAAACATTTTACATAACTTTAAAGTTTACTTCATTTACATGGATAACTATCCAGCTTATATACCATACATACTCGCATATAAGCCGATACCAACTGCAAACTGCATAGACCCATTTCTACTGTCGCATAATGTGCCGGCAGAGCTGGGTCTACGCAGTTTGTAAGGACTAATCAGTAGAACAAACAACATAGACCCTGCTCTGCTGGAGGATTATGCGATGGCAGATCAGGGTCTATGTTGTTTGCATTTGGACCTGGATTACATGTGATTATATACAGTAATTGTCTCCAGTTGTTGGGTTTTATTCCCCTCAAACTCATCCAAGCCCCAGACTTGTGCCTACAGGAGTAGAGACTGTTGATAAAGCGATCTTGCTGTACAAACTTTTTTAAGGGGCGCCGGGTGGCCGAGTGGTCTAAGGTGCTCGCCTTTACCAATCACTACCATCTCACCTCTGCCCGTGTGGGTTCGAGTCTTGGGCTTGGCCAATGTGGTTATGTGAGAAAGTTTGCCATTAGCTTCCCGTGGGTCAGTGGTTCTTCCCGGGATTTTCCCAGGTTCTTCCTCCACCAAATATACTGGCCGCCATGTATAGCCTATCAAGTGCTGAAAAATGGCGTTAAACCCATAAAACCAAACCAAACTTTTTTAAAGCAATGCAACTTATTATTATTCCAATCACAGCACTACATCATCAAATATTTGCATACGTGACACAAAAACATCGGTCGTGTAAACATACACTGAGTATCGTATATACTAACGTATAAGCTGGGTCCAATTGCAAACAACATAAACCCTGATCTGCCATCGCATAATGTGCTGGCAGATCAGGGTCTATGTTGTTTGTTCTACTGATTTGTCCTTACAAACTGCAAAGACCCAGATCTGCTGGCGCATTATGCAATGGCAGATCTGGGTCTATGTTGTTTGTTCTACTGATTACTCCTTACAAACTGCAAAGACCCAGATCTGCTGGCGCATTATGCAATGGCAGATCTGGGTCTATGCAGTTTGTAGTTGGTATAGGTTTATATGCGAGTATGTATGGTATGTATAATGGTTGATACTGAACTGATTTTTATGGAGTTCATGAATAAAGAATAAACAAATTATAAACTGACAAATTACCAGAGCCAAGGGAGAGTCATTCAAAAGTAAATCTTGAACATTTTCTGGGATTTCAGATGAAAACAGACCTTCTGGAATAACAGGATTCTACAAATAGAAACAGCAAGGAAAAGTGAATATGAGAAAAATTAAATGCATTTGTCAACTAAGACAAACTGTTTTAGACAGACTTATGATGGAACTTTTTAATGCTCAAAAACCTTATGCAACAATTATCATGTCATGTGTTTATCCTACTTTAGAAATGTAGAGTAGTTCCAAGCTATTATGGATGATTTTGGGTCAATGTGAATCATTTTTTTATAACAACTTTCATTATAATCTATCTCACACTGTGAACTATGTTCATTAGATAATATTCAGCCATTTATTAAAATGAGGCTTGTTATTGCAAGGAGATAATGTAATTTTTTTGTTACATATTTATTATATTTAACAACATTTGTTACTGAAGGAAAAACAAATCCCTAACTGGATGTAAACTTGTAAAAGAAAAGCAACAATTGTGGTATGACAAAATTACAAATCTATGACATATAGGTCACAGTGGCCTAGTTTTCACTAATGGTTATAGTACTTCTCATGACACAATTACACACCAAGCCATGCAACTCCATAGGTAATAGTGCCTGAGAAAATGTGATAAATGCAACAGTTAAGTCACAGTGACCAAATTTTCACATAAAGGTTTATTACTCCAAATGACGCATCTAAATACCAACTTATGTGACTCTATAAGCAATAGTATCTGAGAAAATGACCAAAATACAAACCCTAACCAAGAGAAACTGAGCTCAAAAGGTAAGCGAAAGCCACTGAACCATGAAATATAGGTCACAGTGACCAAATTTTCACTGAAGGATAGAGTTTTCCAAATGGCATATCTAAATACCAAATGATGTGGTTTTACCAGCAATAGTATCTGAGAAACCAATTTCAGGGGTAAACTACGTTTCTTCAATAATATTCACATGATCATATATGTTAGGAATCGTACCACTTCTTTGCAAATCCAGCCCTCCAAAGTGAAAAAAAAATGTCAACCACATCTTCTGAGCTGTTTTAGCAATAAAAGTGCTAAGGTTGAAGTACAGTTTTGCATTTTGCACAGGGTTTGAAAAGAATTTCCCAGGTATTGTTAGTATAACTTTTAATTCCCTCCATTTTGGTGTATGATTGATGGGTGTAATTTGGGTTATAGAGTAAACAGCTTGGTCCTTATTTCAGATCTGCACCTCTCAAAAGACTACTAGTTCACTTGGTCATTTTCACTTCCTGGACTTAAAAGGTAAATTGGAAGAAAAAAAAGCTGATAACTTTTTTTACTTTTTTATATATTTTATGATTCATTCACTGCACTTTCAGAAGCTGGTATTTTGTCTAATCTGGCAAAATTCATTTTCCCTATTTTAATAATTGCTAAAGTTTGTGTACTTTGGACTAGTTTAGGCTCATGTTTTGAGCTCATGGGAGCAGCCTTTTATCAGCTGTCCGCTTTAGATATGGCATAGTTTCCATAATGACCACATGTAAAGAAATTTCAGTCACAGTACATGAAAGTAGCATAGAGGCAATGTAACCAGAGGCTGCATGAAAGAAACCCAACCATTGTGATGGAGATGCAGATATGTCAGGTTGACCAATACAGCATTAATTTCTCTGAAACTGCCTGCTAAGACTAGGGTGACTAGGAAGCAGGTCTTATACAAGAGGAGAATCAGTTAGGCTTTAAACAGTGATCTGAAGGCTGACTTGTTCAACCACATTGTTCAACCATGTCAAAACTCAAGAAAGGTTACATTTCAGGCAAAGGTCCAAGAGCACACTAGTATAATGAGAAATCACCTTAGTTGTATTTCAAATCATACCTATACCGCAACCTGTCATCACTTAAGCATTGTCTGATTCAAATGCAAAACAGTTTTCCAGCTTACATTTCTCTTTTTCAAAAGCATCTAATAATGTGAAAATATTTTCCCCGAGTAGAGAATCCATCACATGTTGAAACTGATAAATGAGCTTCAGTTACAACCCCCTCTGTATGATCAAAATATCTAACAACAATTAGGTACAGCTTTTCAGAAATATTGCAACCACAAGTTGCTATACAGAAGGGTTGGGATGAAATCTCATCCCCAATGTCTTCCTGAATTGACTTGCAGTGTTGTACTACAGTGGTAATAGTTTTTGTTCTACCACACTGATCACTGTTTGCTATTGTCAATTGGGAACACATCTTAAAAGTTTATAAGTGTGGTCTGATGCAGCAAAGGCAATATTATATTCAACCAAAAAGTTTGTAAAGAACACATTGGCCTTAATGACCACCAGTTTGGTTTTAAACTGCAGTTCCAAATCTCGTAGTAGTCAATGACTTAGACCTAAATCTAAATGTAATTTAATCTTTATTTTTTTTAATTCACATGGCAGCAGCAATCATCTCTCCCACTGTGGGCAATGCACAAACTACATGACATAACGTGCAATAAATGTAATTGTCTCCTTTCCTACTTTTATCAAAGCATGATCAAGTATCTGAATATTCTTTTTTATACTTTGTACCAATTGTTGAACTTTTTACAAGATTGATTGTCCTCTTTGCCTTGAATGTGGTTTTGTTTGTTGGACATTTTCAGACGATGCTAAAATGTAAAAGCAAATTCTTGATCATGTGGGCATTTCAAATGAACAACATTGGTAGATTAAAGCATGTGCTGTACCCCTGTATCATTAGTCTGGTTCATTGACCAACTCCACCGAGTCTAATGTGAAAAGCCAGATCTGGACAACCCAAACGAGCCAATATCTGAATTTGAGCATAACAATTGCATTTTCATAAGGTCTGCTATTATTCTGCAAGTCCATAATTTAAGGATTGTTTTAGTAAGTTGTACAGTGACATTGTAAGTGTTCACAGGTCTGTTATTTGATCTAACTTCACCTCAGAAAGCTGCAAGAGGAAGTTAGCTATTTGTGGTACCAAGGCTTTGAAGGAAGTGATGTTTCTCTGCTCGCACAACTGGAGAAGACTTTCCATTTCCCCTCATAAGCTTGCAAAGTGGTGGGTCTTCTTGATTGATCAATTCTGTCCTCCCTTTGTTTACAAAAATGTTACTTTCGGAGGGGTTGTTTGATATGAGCATTTCTAGGTTGGGATGGAAAACCTGCATGAACAGTTGTTTCAGCAGGTGTTGGGAAGGCAAGATTTTCCTGGGAATTTCTACTGCTAGATTCAGGGCATCATTTATCCATGATTTTTCTTACTTGAGGGGTGTAATCAGGATTAGTCTGCATTACCTCACTTCCTAAATTACCTTGGGAATCAGAGAGGATAGGGGGAAAATAAATGCATCGAGACTGTTCTAATTCACTGAACGAGCATAAACTGCCCTGGCTATCAGATTTAAGACTGGTGAGATGAAAGTTAAGAACTGGGCATTCCACCTTGTCACAAAGAGGAAAAAGTGAGGAATTCTTTATTTGCAGTGATGGAGCACAGGACTGACGATGCTACAAGATAGCAGGTGGCAGATGTCACAATGTACTGATAATGTCACCATGAAGAACATCTAAGCTGCCAAACACCGGTTCTTTTACCCTCAATTTTGTTTGGATTACAATCTGTGATAAGAGAAGTAAGGTAGGATCCAGTCAACATGCTGTGTAATGATGCATGAACACAATGTACTAAGGTTTAAATTACCCAGGAGTCAAAACAGCCTTCCAGCAGCGATATATTCTGAAAGAGTGTGAGCTGTGAGAAGCATGACAAGAAGGCTGAGACCTGGAGACTTGGTTCTCACTTGCCTTCTGAGATAACTGACGACAGCAAAGTTCACAGAAAGAATCAGAATGCCCTTTCCAAACAGTGTCTCCTTCCATAACCATGGCTTTCATGTCCATGAGGTTGATGTGCATGGAACACACATGAAGGGACCAAACCCCACTCACTTCTTGAAAGGAGGCAGGAGATGGGCACCCCTGGTGTTCATGCAAATCATGATTTCTGATGGTAGATCATGAAGCGGAATGCCCAACATAAGACAGAAGAGGTCCTTCCATGTGCTAAAATGGAGCCTCATGTAGTTTAAAACTTTGATTATTTGGTCAAAATGGCAAAGTTTCAGCTGCCACTAAGAAGGATCATACGCAGATACGCAGACGTCTCATGACCAAGCAGCCCAAAACGAGAAGATCTGCAGTCACATTGAGAAGACACAAGTGGCAAAGAAATTCTCCAACTGAAAATCAATTCTCCGAGTGGGTGGAAGACACCACAGAGACAACCTTCAAGGCACATTCTTGACGGAGCCAAACCAGATTCAAGGAGCTTTTAAACTCCATCCCCAGAAGAATTAAGTGGTGGGATGGAATGAGATTGGAATGAAGTGGTGGGATGGAATGAGATTGGAATGAAGTGGTGGTTGGAATGAGATTGGAATGAAGTGGTGGGATGGAATGAGATTGGATTTGTCCATGTTTATGCTAGCACTAATGATCACCAAAATCACCAAAGGTGATCAAAATCTCAGATGGTGGTTCATTTCAATAAAAACATTTAGCAATTGAACGTTTATGAGTTTGTACTCTTGTCTACTGATTTTTGCCCTTAAGTCCTTGATGTCTGTTTGAATAATGTATTTTCAAGGTTGTATAAATGATATTAAGTTACTAAATTTCTTAACAAAGAAACATGCAGAAATGTATAATTCAGCAATAATTCAAACTTGTATACGTTTGAAAAGAAAATTTCAGAGAGAATGGAATTATAAAGAAAATACTAGTAAAAAAATATGTAATGACTAAAGTTAAATTTGAGTCAGATCTGGAAACAAAACTTCCAAAATGAAACCCTTGTCTGGTACACTTGATAATTGTACATCTCAGGGCAAAAACTGGCAATTACTAGTGAAATTTTAGCACAAACCTAGCTTGTTGACATGGAATCTGAGATGAAACAAAAGGGAGAAACAAGGGACTTTGTCTTTGTACAAAAATATACTCACCTTGTGCTTTTGTAGAATGTTTGCCAAGTAATTAAATACAGTGAAACCCCGCTATAACGCGCCCTCTTATAACACAAATTCGGATATAATGCGATCGTGGCGTGGCTCCCAAAATTTCATATATTCATTCGCACATGAAGATTTTTTTTTTTGGCAAAGTACGAGAAATAGTGTATAAAATGTGTATATTACAGTATCATTTTGGGGAAGAGATCGCGTACGAATTCGAGTATAATACGTTTGTCGCGTGGTTCCTGAAATTTTATATACATGTACATGTATTTTTCTCGTACACGGAAAAAAAAAAATTTTTTTTTAAGTACGAGAAATAGTGTATAAAAAGTTTATTATCATTTTGGGGAAGAGATCACGTATGAATTTGATCGTGGCGTGGCATCTGAAATTTAACAATTTCAACAATTTCTTGAAGTGTTATGCCAAAATAAACATTTTCGGAAATGTTACTTATTACTGATCCATGAGTAAAGCCAGTAAGTCTTCTCTGTGTTTGTCTTCAATTCATTATGTATACAATCATTGCTCAAACAATAGCCAACATGTTTTTCTTCTTTAACTGCATACACAACCGAGCATCAGACAATGTGGTGGTTGATAAAAATTCTCACGATTTAATAAACATAAAAAAAACATAAGCCGCCAACACGTGCGCTGGACTTCAATTCATCCTGTATACAATCATTGTGCAAACAATAGCCGACTTATGTTTCTTCTTTAACTGCATACACAACCAAGCACCAGACATTGCGGTGGTTGATCAAAGATTGTCATATGTGGGTGCTTATGTAGAGCCTGAGCTTGGGCGGCAAGATCAAAGATTGTCATATGTGGGTGCTTATGTAGAGACTGAGCTTGGGCGGCAAGATCACAGGGAGTTCAAATAACCACTCTCTGTTACTTAGCACTGAACAAGTACAGCTGTATCAAACTCGTGGCTCAATCAAAGGGTTGTCATGTGGGAAAACAAAGACAGATCGATATCAGATAATAAACAGTGTTGATACCCTATTCATGCTATACATTAGACGTGTATACGTTGTTCTCTGAAAAAAGTAAAAGATAGTAAAACCCCGCAACAACGCGACCCCGCTTTTTCCGCGATCGAATTTTATGGACCCCAAATATCGCGTTATAGCGGGGTTTCACTGTATCTGGGATGTGGAGGTGGTTCTGAAGTGTGACAAGACCAAGTCCATGCAGAGACTGAGATTCAGACCAAAAAGGAGAGGCCTGAATTGTTACAGTGTCTCTAAAAGTGAACCTCAGGAATTTTTGGGAAGTCAACCCAAAAATCTCTATCCTGAATGGTGTTGAGGACTGACCTCTGCGTCTCTATCCTGAACTTCGGTCCCTGAATGTGTTTGCTGAGAAAGCTTAGGGCAATGACCAGTCTGAGCTTGCTATTGGAATTGGTGACTAAGAAAAGTCTGGAGTAAAATGCCGATGAGTTTGTCTTGTGAACAATCTCTACCACCTCTTCAAGAGGAGAGAGTCTATTTCCTGATGCAGGTTATTTGCCTTGTAAGGGTCTTTGGGGATATCTGTGGCAA